>VYZM01014696.1:466367-485150 GCA_013398915.1 Dromas ardeola
CCCCAAACAAGTGGGAATTGTGTTTGGGTTCCCCTGTCTCATACTGTGCAACATCCCTGCGCGTTATCAGACAGTGCTAAACCTCACCCCAAGTGATGGCAACTTTTCAGCAGTGGGCAGCATTTCCCTTTACTATAGTGAGTTTGGAACAAGCTTTTAGGATCCTTTGGCAAAAGAAACGCCTTCTTTTTATACAAACAAGTAGCAATCAGTCCAAGCTGGGATGTTTGGACATAAGTCAAATCCTCCTCAAAAATTTGAGCGTGATCAGAGCCAGTGCCTTTGTTCAGATGCACCTCTCTATGAAAAGGGTACTATAAAGATTTTAGGTTTTTTTAAAGTGTGCTGGCACTTTTATTAACCCTAGTCTTGTTTTTGCTTTTGCAGAGGAAGCCGCAACCGGGAACACTGCACAAAGTCCCAAGTTTAACGGAAAGGCTTAACACAAATCCACCATAAGCTCAAGATAGCAGATAATGGAGATACTAGTGCAAGATAAGGAGAACAAGTGCTGGCTTTATAATACACACAAGCAAACTCAGGGCCAGTACCAAACTGTTCAGGTATATCTGTGAATAGGTGCACTCTTAACATATTTATAGCAATTAAAGTTAATCCGCCTTGTCTTTCTCGTAATACAAAGATGCCCAGATTTAAAATAAAAACCTACATATACAAATTTTCTTTCATTAGAATCTTGCTAAAAGGATAAAAACCTAAGCAGATATTAACACCATCGCTCTAAGGACATTAAATACTTTCCTTATAAAGGAGGAAAAGCAGCCAAAAGGGGAGAATGCATTTCAGGACTAAACGCAGAGGTTATGAAGCTTTGAATACAATACCCTTGCTATTTGCACGCAGATTTGCAAAAAACAGAAGCTCTGATTATAATTGCAAATGACTACACCTGCTCCAGCCAAACTGGGCACCCCAGCTCAACGTGCGTGATAGCATCCAAGCGCTGGCTGGAGACGCGGCGCTGGCGTGCGAGCCCAGCGCCGACCGAACAACGGGGCTGCCTGTGGCCGCTGCTGGCAGAGACAGAGGCTGCTGCCTCCTCCTGCAGGCTGTGCCCCTTTTTGAAGCCCCCACCGAACAAAATACCCTGTAATCCACTGCATCCCAAGACCCCTACATGACATCTGTGCTACCAGGCCTTCAAGACCTCCTTTTTTTTTTTTCTGTTATATCTTTAATTCCCACAGCTTTCTCCCCACAAGGCAGGCTTTTCAGGCAGACTAGACGCATCGCTAATGAACACACACACATACACACTCATTTTCCATTTCCACTATACCTTTAATGCTGAGGTTTCAAAGGGATGCAGCAATTCAGCTACCTCACTGAGCACAAACAGTGCTCATGTCACGTGTGGGCACCCTGCCAGGCTGCTCTACATCCACAGCTACTCACTGTAATGACTTTATAAAGGCTTTTGGCTTTTATGCCTTTATACGCCGGCTGCAGGGGGGCCAACGACAACAATGGGGAGAACACCCTTGACCTAGTCCAAACTCAAGGCACTGACTGTCCATAGATACTTTTTGGGAATACTGTGAATGGAAACAGTAAACCTTCTCATAACTGATGCCATGCACCATGCAGCACTGCATTTCTGCTCCACCAAGAGCTAAAAGCTTAGATTAAGCACTGCAGACTGAGGTAGGAGCTAAGTCCCTCAGCCGCACCATGCTTGCCTTCAAATTGTGGTCAATGTTCTTCCAGACTAAGAAAGACAAAGATACAACTTCTCTGCTTTAAAAATAATACTGGAGGAAATTCCATTTAACTTAACTTTGGCAATGCATTAAGGCAAGAGCCTTAACAAGGAGAGCTCCACTTTTGCTAGTCGCCTAGTCCAACTCGCCCTTTTCTGAGGAAAATCTCTGCCTACAAAAAGCATTTTTGTTTGTTTCCTTTTTATTAAGGCTAGGACAAAAGTCAGTCACAAGAGCTGTGGAGAAACAATTTGCTTAGGGAAAGGGTTTCCCAGTTTCTGCAAGACCAGCGTTCCCATTCCACCCACTTACATTCCTGTATTAAGAGAAAATAAAATCACATCCGCAGGCCGGTCATCGGTTACACAGGTCGACATCCAGGCAACATGGCAAACAGCTGAAAGAAAATTACTTGCATGGAAAGATCTTGTTTGAAGAAGTTATGCACTCATTCCAGCACCATCATTTACATCAGTCCTTGTTAAGAAGTATTTTATCCCTTAAAACATTTGCATAATTGCCGCAATCAAAGGCACTACTTTACAGTAATAACTTTAATGGCAGATTTTTCCTTAAACATTCTTTTTAAAAGGTACCTCCCAAGGTTGGTGCATCCATATGCCAGTAAAAATAAAGACAGGAGGTGACACTCAGGAAACGCACACTGTAGAGAGGGACCAGTTGCTTTTTGTTTTGTGCTTCGTTTATGGAAAATCACTTTGTGATGCTCAAAAAGCATCCCAGAGCCTAAACCTTTGTCACCTCAACAGCAGCCTAGTTGGTACATGGGCGAGTCCCCCTTTTTTTTTCTTTTAATTTTTATATTTACTAACTGTAATTGTATTACAGGGGAATCTGGCTTCTTCACGGGCTAAAACAAGGTCTTGTAAGCAAGAATCTATGTCTCAGTCTTCAACTTGCCTTCCCTGATTATAGGTTAGCAATGAAAAACATAAAGCCTGACAAATGCATTCACTACATACATCAGTGACTCCCTGGGTGATGTATCATTATTTTGGGGATGTACCATTAACACGTGGACAGTCATTTCAGCAGCCAGACAACAAAGAAAACCTCCAGCAAAACATTAAATACAGCTTAGAAGTTTTGTATTATTTCATGCCTTCAGTTCAGTAGCTCCCGACATCTACAAACAGGCAAGCTGCTGGGCCAAATATAGATAGATAGATAGATAGATATAGTTATATGTAAAAAAAGAACTGGAAGTCCCTTCTCCAAAGACCTTGTAGTTTCAGGATATATTGCAGGAAGCCCGGACAAGCAGCCAGGCGCATGGATGGGGAGGGAATATGTACAGAGTTGATAATTGCCCAGCGCTTTCAGGGCATGGGACTTGCTACAGCAATTTTCTTAACGTGTAGGATCTCTGGACTGCTTTTCTCAGCTCCATGGAGACATATGCACAAGAACACAAAGATAATGGCTGCAGGGCTTCAGTAGCATTGTAAAGTCCATTTTTAAGATGGGCAAGAACCACTGGATCAGTTCTGAATATAAAATACGGTCTTAGAATAAACAAACTAAGACATAACGGGAAGTTAGCAGCAGAAGCCAGCTGGGATTTCCACCCTCCAGCTCCAGCATGCTATCCCAAAGTCTGTGTCCTCCAGATAACACAGCTTCATTGCAAACCCCGGGGTGCTCCGCCAAAGCAGCTGCGTCACTGAGCTGTTGCGGGGATGCTCCTCAAGGGAAGCTTAACCGGGGCCCCGGGAGCATCATGGCTTTGTCCAAGCGGGCTTCGCACCCCGTCTGAAGGGCAGCTCCTTCCCCAGGCAGCATCCGCAGACGACTTTGGGGGAACACTTCCACTTAATTGAGGTTCTCAAACAAGTCAGGCCTGAATGAAGGCATGTTGCCCTTTAACACAGTTCTAATTACATTAAAACAAAATGCTTTCGTGAACATTGAGAAAGGCTGGGGAGAGAATCAGACAAGCTATAAATTAAAGCAGAGGATATGAATACCATGCAAGCTGCAGTGTTAGGGTTAACATGGGTCTGGAAACAGTTTAGTGAAAACCTGGTGTGGCTAGGGGCCAGCTCCGAGTTTAGTTGCTTTGGGCTAATCGTTTCCTTCAGGCAGGCTACTCTAGCACACTAATAGGTTTTAATAAAAACTTCCAATTGGGCCAGTAAACCCCTCATTAAGCTGTTTTTAAAGCATGAATTTAAGAGCGGCGAGGGTAAAAGGTCACGAGGAGTATTTAATTCACAACGGCTGGCAAAAGGTGCTGTTGTGATTGAAAACACCAGAGTTCAAGTGTCCAGGGCCACATAAACATCCGACTCTGTCACTAGACCTGGTTAAGTGACAGCTTGAAAAATAGATTTAATAAGACAGAGAGAAAAGTTTCCCACTCTTACACGAGAAATAGGAACAGCAGATCACAATATTAGCCAGGAACAGGAACAGTCGGTAAGCAACGCCGTCCCTCCCATCTCGGCATGGGGGGAGGATGAATAAATAGCAGCCTATGGCCATCTGGGTGTTCAACCCCGCAGCAATTCCCAGGGGCTCGCTGGGACACTCACGCCGCAGCTCCGCGGTCTCCTGCTGTGAACAGAATAAAGTTCTCCAGGAATAACATAGACCAACCCGTCCTCCGCGTCCTGCTGCCAGTGTCTCTCCCACGTGCCGTCTGTACAGCGAGCTACCGGAGTAACAAGTGCCACCGGGTGCGAGCAGGATACTTATGTGCTGCCACGTGAGAAAGCAAACCTCTGCCAGTGAATTCTCTTACACTTGGGCAACCTCACATCCACCAGGGAGCCACTGCAGATGGATCTGCAGGAATCAAGGGGTTAGCTCCGGGCACAGTTCAGCCCAGACACATCCCCATTTCGGTATACTTTTAAACTAAGCTTTGGATCTGCACTAGTGAAGTTTGACCTCGGTCATTTCAACTTACTCTCATTTTCTTCCGTGACCGCAGCGCTGCTCACTAGTGTAGTGCAACTAATATGAAAACCTCGCCTCTTCCGTGGAAACATGCACTCACAAAAGGAGAAACATCTCAATCTTGTACAGCAAAAGCCAGAACCCCAGCTGTGCACTCTAACATTTAATTTTATGTCAATGCACATCTAAAATTCAAGATCCCTGAAGACCTTTTAAAAGAAAATCCTCCTTGGAACAATTTGCATTGAAGTAAAGAGTGAGGATTTAACAAGTAATGGAGAATTACGCACACTCGGCTCTCAACTTTTTATTCTACTACTAATCAAAACACCCTTCATCTTAAATTCTGACATAATAGATACAATATAAAATTAGGGGGCAGGCATGGGTATGAACTACGTTATTTGCTTATTCTACGTTTACAGATAATGGAAAAAAATTAGGACTTTAATTCAACGTTCAGTGATTGTCGTCTCTCCATACCAAAATTAACAAGAAAGTTTACTGTAAAATAAAAAAGCTCTTATTTTTAAAATATGCTTCTAATTCTAGCCATACAGTTGGCCTGCAAAGAGTGCAGAAGCAAGACTCTCTGGAACAATCCCCAAGGAAACATTTGCTTTGGCTCCAAATAGGACACTTTTGTGCATCAAGAGTCAAATAAGATCAGCTGCTTCTCAATCCTTTCTGTTTAATGATCCCATTGATAGCCAAAAGGTAAACAGACACATTTCTGTCTATTCTGCACGGTCCTTGCTGGGAATCCAGATTGCGGCTCTGAGAGGTATCCAACGGCCATGGAGGTGACGATGTGGAGTCATAATCTCCCTGAACAGTTACATCATTTTCCACACCACACCTGGATTTTTACTTTACAGAAATGTGGTTGTCCATTACAACTCACACAATCTTTGCAGCTTTTCTGCAGCTCTGCTTAGCTCCCCACTGATATCTCAGGACAGACTTAGGGCCATCAAACTGTCTTCTGAGTATCTGGGGCTCCTTAACACAATAATAAGGTAGAACAGAAGAAAGAGGACAAAAAAGCCTGTAAAAGAGCATCATGTCTTCCAAGGCCTCTGTTAGAACAGAGATAATAAATCACTACATTAAATCAGGCTTCCACTGGAGAAAAAAAATGTCCTTAGGGGTATGTCAGACTGAAGCATCATCAGGAACTACTGCTCTCAGAGAGCGCATCCTTGCTCAGAGTGAGTGAGAAACAGCAAAGCTGTCAACACCACAAATCTGCTGAAGCAGCTCTGGTCTCATTCTAAGCGAAGAGAAAAGATGCCTTAATTTTAAAGAAGGATAAAATAACAAGTTGACCTTGCTGATTCTTTCTAGTCCCAGCATCACAGCTGCAACCTTCACAGAGAGGGAGACCTGCCACTTCTGGAGCTAAGACAGGACCAAGGGTGCTGAGTGAGGCCAGGCGGCTCACGGTGGCACAGACAGGTCACCAAGGCACCTAGAAAGGAGCTTGAAGGGGCCAAGGAGGAAAGGCCTTGGTACACAAAAGCTCAAGGAGGAGATTTAGGCTGCGGATGAAGTTGCCATGAAAGCCAGGTCTCCAGGAACAGCCTGGCTGCTGGCCCTGCAGGTGCGCTCCACTAAGGACAGGCAGGACATCCATCCATCCATCCATCCCCAAGACTCCCGGCAGCCTCGGCTCCGCTAGGAAGGACCAAAGCAATCCAGCGTACTCCGGCCATCGCGCAGTCCCACTAGAGTAGAGTCCACACTCAGCAACCAGAGCACTGCACTGCCAGAAACGTGGAGGAAGAGGCCATCCAGCCCGGCGCTCTTGTCTGCTGGCAGGGAACCTCGCACGCCTGAGCTGTGCCTGTCCACGGGGAGGGACCCAATGTCAAACCGCTCTGTGCTCACTGAAACATGCCACGCTACATCTAAAGCCAAATTTATACCTGAATAACAATAAATAAAGTTGAGAAGTTATTACAGCTCGGCTAATTTCAGAACAGCGCTAACCCCCAAGCTGGCGCCCGCTCCAGGATTTGCATTGCCGAGCACCTCTTCACCTTTCAAAGATAAATAGTCCAATGCGGCCGGTGCTTTGCGCTGTGAAAGCCCTTGCACGGCTGTTTCGCGGTTCATTCCCTGAAGTGAGGAGTGTTTTTAATAACTGTTACCTGACAGGAGTAAGAGCAAAGAGCAAAACCTGTGGCAATACCAGTTGATCCCATTTGGCCTAACAGCTTGTTGTTATTTCCAGACTCTGGAGTTCTTTAAAATTCATAGGGACAGCTTGCAGTTTTAATAGAGGCTACCAAAATCCATCCTAAGATGTCTCAAAAAAAGCACACTTCCTGGAGGGGAATAGGAAACAGTCAGCATTTACAAAGATCTCTCCAGGAATTATTTTTTTTTTTTAAGATCTTGCTTTGAAGTAGATGCTACTAAAGAATAAGGCTTCCAGAGCTCAGCAATATTTAATGTACTTCTACAGCAATGGATGACAATGTTGTTGTTTCAGCTATATTATAACAAAAATATTGTGGTTTTCCTGTATTCTAACAAAAGTAACTCAAAGATTTACATCTCATTCATCTTATTCAGAAGTAGCCCTTAAGCCAAAAACAAGGAAGGGAGAGACCCTACTGCGTACAAAGGACTTCAGTAATCCTCATAGGGTGGCTATCCAGTTGGGACATAAAGAAAGGCCTAAGAAAGATAAAACACCACTTCTGAAAAGCAGTTTTTCTACAACCATCAGTGAGAGTGGAAAACATATGCAGAAGATGAGTAACTTGCGTTAAAACTAAGATGGGTGCCCTCACTAACCCAACAAACGCGTGGATTTATATTGTAAAGTCCAGCTGGTTAAAAAAATGCACAGCTGATTTTAAATTATTATCTAAAACACGCAGGAGTGGAAACAATTCTCCATACTCCTCCGCCTCTCCACTTGGTGAAGCACCATCTCAGTGATCCCACATACACTAAGTAGTACATCCACTTACAACTGATTAAAACAATCAATTGGTAAACAAGGAGATGGATGCAATTCCCTGAAGGAGAAGGGGAGGCAAGCCTTCATAATACACTGACACAAATGGACTTTAACTATTCTTGTGCCTTACATTAGAAAAACTAAATTTCTATTTGTGACTGGCTAGTGACAACTTGGGAATATGAATCCCCTTCTCATCCCCAGAAGGACACAGTATCCTTCTCCACCCACCCATCCAACAGCACAAGCACCTGGCTGAGGATGAGAAGACACGACCAAGTAGGCTGTTTTAAGACATTATGCCATGGCAGTACTTCCCAGGAAATCAGAAGCACACTAACAGCTTTCCTAATATTTCTCCAGAGAGGAACATTTTCTACTGTGATTTCTAACTTTCCATTTAGACCCCAGCTGTGGGTTGGAGTACTTAATGCTTAAAAAAAACCCAACCTGTGCAAAGCACAAATCAACTTTCCAGACCTCCGAAGGAGTAATATCTGCACCTCACATTTGTGGAAAAGCAGATGATATGAGTAAGAGGTTCTTGACTTCATACAAATCACCAGTGGAAAGGGAAGTGGAATTTGGGGGGAACAGGTTCCCTCCCAGGGGATGTCCTTCAGACCCCACTTCGCTTGGTTCCCTCAGGCTTATTTAACTATTTGTCTTTAATGTCACACTCCTAATGATGCCGTTGGTACTTACACAACCCTTCCACCAAGTCTCCTTCAACCTCAACTTACAGAATTTACACCAGTTTTCCTTTCCTGAAGGGCATACGAGTTCAAAGAAATTCATTGAAAGGCAGAGAATAGACTATCAAACCTTAAACATTAGACAGAGAAAGACAGAGAATGCAAGTTAGAGTAATGTAAAAGCTACATACCCACAAATGCATCAATAAATGATTACTGCAGATTTTTTCTCATTTTTATTCACTTACCAAAGGAATACCTGCAAAACAAAATGAAGAAAAAGCAAAAAAATTAAAATCTCGGTTGATCAATTGTAGGAACCGATGTTTCATATTAATTTTATTTCAAACTTTACACGTTTTGAGTTTCAAAAGATACCTGTCAAGGAGTATGGAAACATGCATGAACCTTGTAACGTGCAACTCAAAGGCACTAGATAGTAAATTTCTGTTACCTGGCAGTGCAAGAAGAGCAAAATCATTCATTTATGGGCAAATTAAGCTGTTATTTAGCACTCTAAGGAACTGGTTACCCTTCTTTCAATAAAGATGCTAAAGCAGCACAGGCAGAAGAGACAGCACAGTCCCAAATCACAGCGAACACTGAGCTTCACAAAAGGCTGCTCCTCACCGTCCCTCTGACTTGAGAAACTCCTCTGAGAGAGCAATTGAGTTGGTAGTGCAGCTTAACCAGGTTCTACTGCAACATTATTCATTTATGTCTCCAAAGGATGCTAAGCACTTCCCAGGCAGAAGGCAACAACTGAAGCTGTTAAAAAAACAAAGCTTAATGCATACTTCGCTGATGAAGCCCACGCTGCAAGAGTGCAAGAGTTACTTCTCGCTGGTGAACGATTCATTGGGTTTTTTTCCCCCTTTTGAACACAGAAAAGTCTAGCACAATGCCATCTGCCAGCTGAGTGCTGTGTACTAGTTGCTCATCAATCCTCAGTCTCGGAAAAAGCGATACACACTTACTGTATCATTTTCATATGAATTTTTGCCACAATCTGGTGCATCGTTTAATTCGGTTTTTTAACTGGTCTTCTCACTGCAATTACCTTTAGCCTTAACTACACCATAGTGATTTTGTGTAAGATTACCAGTTCCAATTAAAAGTAAAACCCAATGGTTAATAAGTTTTAAGATGCTGTTCTTCAACAGACAGCTTGTGTTTAGTCCCATTATAGCTTCAATCCCACATCAGGGTTTATTATTTGTATCTGCAGTGTGTTGCATTAAATTAAAAAAAAAAAAAAGACCCAAAAACCAAAACCCCAAAACAAAAAAAATATCCCAGGCTTTTAAAGATTTTCAGAAAGATTTGCTCTTACTGAAAACATCCTGAATAGGTGTGCAAATTTTATACACATGAAGTTCAAGTAGTTCTACAATCCATCAATCTAAATATTTTACTACATATTTAACAACAATTTCATACAGGGCTACTGACGTATAGAGAGCAGTAACTTTAAAACGCACAACAAGTTTTAACTTTCTTAATAAAAGTGGCTCTTTATAAAGATATCTGTCATTAAGGGCAACCTAACTTCGCTATTCTCTACCACAGTTGTGGCGTAGTTAAACATAAACTTGTACGAATTATTCTTATTTCTTGGCAGAAGTTAAGAACCCCCTGAGGCTCATTTAAAACACACACACAGAGACACATGCAAAATGAGGAATTAATAAAATATTGTATTCTTCTGAACCACATTAAGTTTTCTGACGTGTGTCTGTTGCTGATTACATCAATCTAGGCTCCATAACTTGTCATGTGATGACAGGCAAACACTTGTGAATTTATTTCTCTGAAGAAGCCTGCGATACAAATGCCAAGGAAACCAAACCAAATGGCCCACTCCAAATACATAAAAGCAGCAGGGCTTCTTGCAGGGATTATTTTTTTTTTTTTAATAGGTACAAACAGGCAGGTACCCAATTCCCACAGACTTCAGGTTGTAGCTTGGAACCTAATTACCATCTTTCCTTTTCAAGGTCCTTTTCCTTGCTTATATGGAGTAAACAGAAGTGTCTACCAAAAAAAATGATTTTTTTTGCCTACTTCTGCCTTGGCATTTGAAACACTATCGACAGATAATGCCAAGTAAGAACATGGATTTGAATTTGCGGGTTTTTTGGCAAATTTCAACAGAGTAACTTTTGATCTGCACATTGTCAAACCCAGAAATTTTGCAAATTCAAAGTATATTCCATTTGGATTTTCTAAATCAGATTAAAACGTGATGTCGTTTCTGTTCTTTGTTTGGAGAAACAATGTCATTAGCCATGACTTGTCATTACAGGCAAGCTTCATGTCACGCTTAGAAAGACTGTAATTATCAGCTGGGAATCATAAACATCATCAAATATTTGGGTTAAATTGTTTTCATCACATTGTCATGCTGATTAATTCTAGCTCAAGTGTATTCCTGGAACGCAAAAATTGACAGCAAAACATAGCTTAAACTACGTTAAACTACACCACTCCTGATGAAAATGCTTTCTGCCAGCAGTGCCCGTGGTGGAGGCAGCGTGGAGCTGAGATGGGTTTGAAAACAGAGTTCCACAAGAGTTTCCCGTGTCTCCAAACCACGCGTGGGCATCGCTGCGCAAACCAACAGGGAGTACCAGAACCAACCCAGCAGAAAACACCCCCTTTTCTGTATAACATCTTTTTTTTTTTCCTGTGTGCAAAGCATGCGGGATGATGGTTTCTATTTGCTCAAGGAGGAGGAAAAGCAGATTGACCAGACTTGCCCAATAAATTTACATTCTCTCTCCACTCACCTACCCCGCAGCTACGCAGATTGTTTAGTGCAAGAGTTGTCTGGGACAGGGACTCCTCTTTTAAGTCTACAAAACATGACAAAATTCTAAATAGAGTCTATTAATAAATAGTATTACAACACAGACAGGAACTCATACTTTTACATCTATTGATGCTTACTAGGAAAATGCATCTGTATTTATAATCCAAGGAAAAACAAAACCAAACCAACACTGTCCTACCCACCACTAACAGCCCGACAGTGCCCAATACCACAAGATCCTTCCAACTAAACTGATTTCCACAGGCAGGATAATTCCCTGCTGCATCCCTAATCTGCAGCTGGTGTTAACAGCTTCTCTCACTGTTCTCCATGGAGAACATCCTCTACAGAAAGTGAACCCAGATGTCAACTTTCATCTCCATTATGAATTTCTCTTATTCTCTGGGCTGTATAATTTGGGATGGGGGAAAAAGTATTTGGGTAGTACAGACACATTTTCTGTTCTTCATCAGGACACGGCTCCAAAATCTGCTGTAAGGAGGTTTCCACAGCAGCACCTCTCCAGAATGGAAACCAGGTAGAGCTCACACTGTGAGGTAACCCTTCCCATTGAAGGATGGAAATGTGACATATTAACTATCCCACTCTTCCCTCTGGTACCCAGACAAGGAGAGAAGGACGCAGGGGACCATCTTCCCAGGAGACAGCAGCAGCCTCAGACTGCAGCAGGCAATGAAATGGACACATCACTGGCAGAGTGAAGAGCTTCCTTTCAAAACTTCAGTAACAGGGAAAGCTGGATGAGCTGCCTGCCATAAATCCAGGTGTTGCATTAGGGGAGGAAAAAAGGGCTAAGCCATGGAAGTACAGAAAGTGTGGAAAATCCACCTGCCCCAAGACAGAACTGACTGTGAGAATCACCTCTGACAGATGCCTGTCTAAGCAGTGATGGAGACTCCACTCCCTCTCCAGGTATCCAGCCCACTGTTCCTCCATACGTACATTTAGAAGGCTTCTCCTCATGTCTAACCTGTATCTTCCTTCCCACCACATAAACCAACAGCTTCTTGTCCTATCCACGTGGAGACAGTGAACACAGAGAACAGCTAATTTCCACCCTCTCAGCTGCTTCCATACACTTGAAGACCTCTGTCTCCTTTCCCAGTTTTCCTTTCTCTCAACTAATGAAACTCAGTTCCTCCAGCTTTTCACCACAACAGGCCACTTTCTGCACTGTTGCCGAGGCTTGTGCCTCTTCTCTACTCAGCGTGGGGCCAAAGCCACTTCCAGCGCAATGTGACAACCAGACACGAGATGCTGGCTGACACCTCCCAGCTCCGAGAAGTGGAAAACCTCATCCACTGCTGTCTTGCACATGATGCTCCTAAAAGTAACTGGTTTACGTGCCTGAAAGCTTGTTTGGTGAACCACAATATACCAACCAAATTAAAGCCGTAAACACTTCAGGGAAAAAAAAAACAAAACACCTTTTCAACATACATATATGTAAAATACCTGGCACCTGGGGAGTCACTTCCTTAGCACACTGCCTCAAAACAAGGAAGCCAGTTGGCAAACATCACTTGCAGGAGACTGAGAGTCCATCAAAATGAGATGACAGAAATAGTCTAGTGCACCATTAATTTCGGAACATCATTAACTTAAAAGTGTGGGGGTAAGAAACATTTTTGACAGCTGGTTTCAGTTGCTGCCAAGCGTTTAGTATAGCACAGCGGTCGTGGGGGGAGGAAATAAGCTAGAATGGTAGTAAATGAAACCACTCGTCTGGTTTCTGGATTCACTTTATTGTGGTCACAGATCTCTAAAAACTCGGATTCTGCGCTCTGTAATTACAACATCCACATTTAAATGGAAGGAACAGGGATAACATTAAAAAAAAAAAAAGAGTGCTCAAGGATGAGGTTTACTCCTCGGTTTGCACATGGTGCTGGGAAAGGTGCCTGAGCGGAGCTGGAGCCAACAGGGGGATGAGGAATGGCACAGCCGCCCCGCTGGAGCCACGCCGGGTGCTCACACCCACGTCCCAGCCTGCACAGCCGCGACGTGGTCGGGCTCTCCCTGCCGCTGAGCAAGGCAGCTCCAAGGCAACAAGCCATCCAAGCACCACTTGATTTTCCCCTTTGCAAGGCCGGGAACCAGGCTTGGTTAAGAGACCAAATATGAATTACCTAACTAAGCCCTGGCACTCGTCAACTGTTCTGTCCATGCTCATTTCCAAAGCAAAAAATTGTTACAAACCCTTGGCTTACGTGACTGCAGAATTTGCCAAACTTAAGTGAAGTTTGCTTTGGTTAAATCCTTCCAGTGCCAAAACCAGATGTTGAAACAGCAGCTTTGGGAACCCTACTCCGAGCTGCTCCTCAAGACAGCGAGTTCAAGACAGGAAAGGTGAGAATGGAAATCAGCAGCAAGAAGGCGACCGCAGCAGCACCACAGCTCCTCCACCCCGCTTTGCCCTCCCAGAGCCACGCCAGGCTGCCTGACCTGCCGAAATCACTGCATTTCCCCAGGCAGAAATAAACTTGAACAAAAGCGTGTGCACAGCAACTGGAAACAGGCACTGATAGAAAATAAAGGGGTCAGCATCAGCTTGAACATGTTCAGGAGGTCAGTTCCGCTGCGGCATTTTGGTGTGTGTGCAGGCACGGGGAGGCAGCACAAACCGAGTGCTGCAATCCTGCTTTTTCAGGACCAGCAGCAGAAAGGTTTTATATTTCTGCTGCCAGCATGCCAGCAGGTAAAATCCCAGGAAAACTGCATTTCAGTAATTCCCTTCCTTAATTAAAAAAAAAAAAGAATCATTTAATTGCATTAATTAATCTCTCTCCAAAGGTTGGCCCCCCACCTCCAACCATTCTGCAGACTGAGTATGATTCCCCATTCAATGAAGAAGTCTGCAGCAAGGCTACAGGTTTCAGAGAAAGCACGGTCATTTCTTCCACACTACGTTCATAACGATGTGAGTTACTCTAATGCAGGTTTCCACCTACTTTCTACCCCAGACCCTTCCCCCAAGAGAGCTTGCTTGTTTTTGCAGTCGCTTGCCTCCCCTTCTCCAGGACAGAGGTGCTGTTTACCCAGCCAGACCTGGAACATTTCTCCAGTAACATGGCTCAGCCCTGCAAATACCTCTGGTCGTGCAGTAACCCCAGCTCGGTGATGAGCTGGCACCGCTGGTAGCGAACACTGTTCTCAAGAATAAATTTCTGGATTAAGATCCTTAGGGAAGTTAGTAAACACAGATCCCACCATGGCTTGGACCCTTCCCTAACCCCTGATTGCTTTTCGGCTGTACCAATCACTGTATTAACATTCTTTCCAACCACAGCTGTTTGAGAAGTTAGATGAGTTAAACAACGTGAACGTGTGCTGGACCAGACGGGGTGCATGAAGCTATTTGGCAAGTTACAGTTTGAAAAAAAAAAAATCATGAAAAAAACATTATTCATTCTTTTCCTAAATCTTTCAGCTGTGGAATCAATACCCAAGTCTACAGACTGGATACAGCTGGCAATTAGATGTGCCAGATAATAAGCAATTAAAAAATATTTGTCTCGGTCTCTGGCAAAGCCCTGTGGTACATCAGACACTGCACAGCCACGCCACTAACCACATAATCTTCTGATAATTTCTTTGCTCTCATTTTCTCATCGGCCGTGATTTGCAGAAGCTACAGACAGTTTGTGCAAAGGAAATACTGGGGTGTTATTAACTGTCCGAAGAGAATACACAGCTCCCTGTGCGACGGCTTTACCCCACATCCCACTCCAATTGCTGCTGATGTTTTAACATGGTCTTCTCATGAAATCAAGTCAGGGGCAGGGGAAGCAGGAAGGAGGTGAAAGAATCTTGCTACGTGCCTTTTGCTGACATTTGCTGTGCTATCAAAGCATTACGCTCTGCAACGTTAAGTCATTTTGTCAGGCCTTCTGCAAAGCGAAGCAGCAGACACACACCACTGCTTTTCCATGTTTTCTTAATTCTGGATAGAGGTAACAGTCCTGACATTTAGACAGAAGCGGTTACTGGGATTAACATGATAAAAGGTTATGAACTGGGACTCGGAGGGCAATTCCACAGTGCACATTTAACAGACGAAGCACGCCTTGGGGCAGAGGAGCTGGCTGGCACTGGGATGCTGACGGAAGCAGCACCAGTTGGCACCCGAACACCCGCTGCGGCACAGACATAATGCTACAGTCCCTGCACACACCTTTAGGGCACCCTCGACATGATACTGTTTTCCACTGTAAGCAGAGACATGATCTCTGCTACATATGGTGGGTCAATTTTTATAGATCTCTGGCTATCCTTTGAGCAGCCTGGTCTAGTGGAAGGTGTTCCTGTCCATGGCGGGGGGGCTGGAACTAGATGATCTTTAAGGTCCCTTCCAACTCTAACCATTCTATGATTCTATGATCCTACAGCAGATTTAAACAAAAAAAAGTCCTCCAAAGATGCTATTATTAAGTGAAGCAAAGCCAGTAATTGTCAAAACAATACGTGCAACCAATCAATGTAAAATAAATTCCTCTTTGGTTTCCACCTTTTCAAGCCTTTTTAAGTTCCTACAAGCATCCACATTATTCAGATGACATTAATCTTAGAGGCACTACTTGCTACTAAATCGATGGTCTCAGCAGTAATGCTGCAATCTCCACGCTGCAGATGCTCAAAAAACCCTGGCACACCATTTTACCAAAGCCACTTCTCTTGGTTTTCGTATCATGTTTCAATGGCAAGTTAGACTTGCCATGGGTCGGTTCTTCTCCAGGAATATATTCATGGAAGCAGGCAAGACCAGACCTGGTGCAGCCCGAGACCCCACCAAAGCATCCCTTGACAGCCCTTAAGGCTTTTGGCAGCTCCTCTTCTACTGACAGCTCACGCAGATCTTCTCAAATTCATGTCATAGCTGGACCTGGCTTCTTAATCAGCTTCATCTCCGTCTGCTTTTTCAGTCCACTCCACTCTCCCAGACTAATGCACAGGGTTTGGAGTAGATGTGGGCAGGAGCACACTCAAACCTCCTTGGACATCCTACAGCAACTGCATTCCTTCCTCCTACTTGCCCCTTTAAAAAGGCCAAGCTAAATTGATGACACACAACCCATTGCCACCTGCATTAACTCAACTGCCTCAACCAAGACAAGTAACCTCACGTCGCAGGGCACACATTTACAGGTCTCGGGGACTAGGGAAGGCCAGCCAGCCATGGCATCACCCTCCTCCTTCCCAGCCACGCTCAATGCCAAGCAAGTAGATGGCAAGGGGCTGGCCCCTCTCAAGGGCTTCTGCTAAACCAAAAGCCAGCCTAGGGCAGGGAGGGGAAAACCTTACACATGCTAGGGGGTGGAGGGGGGGAGAAACGCTAAATGATTCATTTCTGACATCAGCCATGATTAAATTTTAATCTCTCAAACAAAAATATGGTTCTCGTTAGCCTCATTAGTTCCCAGTTGTACTGCAAGGCAACAGTGTCACATGGTATTAATCTTTGTTTTCATTAATATGTCATATCAGCTGCTCACAGCATTCTTTGAAACCGATATGCTCTCTCTCTTCTGTGCAAGTAGGAAGTGCCAAAAAGCAGCTTCCTCGACAGGAAGGATGACCCCCTGAGATCCTTCAACTTTTGGTTTACGTTTCTAGAGATAATCTTTTCTTTCTGGGGAAAGAGGGAGGGGAGTTCGGACCAAAAGGGATGCAAGGCTGCGATCCATAATAACAAAGAAATTCCTGAGGTTTATTGCCAAGGCCAGGGCCAGATAAAGGAATAAGATATTCTAAGTTTTTTGTTGTTGTTGTCATTGGGATATTTTGGAGAGCTAGAAAAATAAAGCCAGGTTGCAAAAAGGGTTCTTTGCAAGTGGCTTATTTGCAAAGCCCCAAGCAAACTTCAAAGGACTCCAATTTAGCATACACATCAAGGTGGTATTTGTTAATGTGATTCATCTAAAATCCTAGATACTTTTTTTAATACACAAAATTGTACAATGGATTCAGGCACAACATTAATTTGTGCTTGCACTTCAAACTTTAATATCTGTGAAGCTGGTATCAATAAAGTCTTACAGTCCCTCAGTACAGGCTTGTATTACTTCCAGACAGGCAGATAAAGCAGGATATAGACTGATGGAAAGACCTCGCCAAGGTCACACGGTTACGTACAACCCGACACATCCAATCCTGCCTGTACAGTGAGGTCTCAGAAAACCCCCCAAGCAACCCAAGCGTACTGATAAAACCCAGGACACGCAAGTTACTATTCCCTACTTACACAGCTCCTGATCTTTCAGTGTTTGCTTGCTCAGGAGCAGTCAAAAATGTCTTACCAAATTACCCATGCTACTTAATAAAATGTGCATTAACTCAAATGTACCCGTGTGGATACGTTCATTCACCCTTGATCGGGCTCTGGTCTCCCGGAAGCTCAAAGGGTGATTCTTACATCTGTATTTTGCATGTCAGACTAGGACTCTTCTAGTCATAAAATGAGTCTCTCCACAAGCGCTGTGCCCTCGTCGTAAGAGGGTCACAAACCAGTACACCTAAAAATGAGAAAGATATTTTGCCAAATCCTGCCCACAATTCACACGCTGGCTGTTTTACAAGCCGGAATAGGAAAACTTTCATAAGAGATCTGTTTCTAACCTTTGCTGCATAGGATGACAATGCACAAACACCCAAGTGCTTTAGACTGAAATACCAAAGCTATAGAATGTAAGAGGAAAGAAAGTGGAGAAGAGGTACACTTGATGGCTACTAATGCCCTCCTGGAGAGTGAAAACACACCCCTGAGCATCTCCTCATCAGCCCCCTAGCATTTAATGGACTTCAGCCTGAACCAGTCACCAGTTCATCTGCTAGCACACAGAAGACTGCGATTAAAGTCCTGCATAGGTCAAGTGGTTTTTAATGAGACATATAAACCACAAAACCTCCATGACATACAAGTCTGTCTTCTTTCTCTGTTGTAAATGAACTTCTGAGGATGGTAATTTAATTGCAATTAAATTACATGCCTCAGAGACATGCTTTCATGACCTGGAGTAAACCTGCCCCTTCAATAAGTCCTGAATATTGAAGCTAAATGCTATTAATATTCTGTTCAATCAGCTAAACAAGAGAAAACACCAGGCATTTGGGGTCAGAGAGACAGAGGCATGTCCTTCCCTCTGTGCTCCACAAAAACATTGCAGCATCTGCAACTTCTTGGAAACCACCTGGGCACATGGACTTCAAAGGGCAGGTGAGCACAGCCCAAATGGCACTCGGCTGCAATCGCTGGGGTTGAACAGTGATGAAGCACTATTCAGTTTCATATTCCTTACAGAAAAAAAAGGTGCGCTGTTTAGTCTTATTTTACCCTAAATACCTGTTAGCAGTAGCTCCACCAACATTTTCCACAAGGGGAGAACACACCCAGAAGAACGCTGTAGCCACCTCATGCTATAACGTTTTATTTATTGGCTTGTTTAACCTGTTCCCTTGAGCTCTTGTAACTCTACCAGAATCTTAGTCATGAAAGGAAAAAAGGCAATAGGATTTAAAAAACCGCAATTCTAGCTTTTGTATCAAGTGTCTTACAAACTGTACCACTGAATGCTCTCTAACAGTGGGCAATATGCTTTGTAAAATGAAACAACACAATAACCAAGGGAAAGGAAGGGTTTT
>VYZM01014696.1:485224-500510 GCA_013398915.1 Dromas ardeola
AAACAACAGAAGAAGAAACAGGAGATCAGTGGCAAAGCAGTTTAAAAGTTTGTTTATATAAGAAAATGTAATAGCTCTCTGGAGACACCTTACTGCGGGATAAAGTGATTTTATTCCAGAATTATGAATTCACTTTAGAAGTACATTAGTTATTCTAGTACAAAAATGATTCGCCTTCTGCCGGAATGCCTCTCCCGGAGCGCTTGTCCTGACAAAGGACCTCTACTGCCGATGGTCCATCTCTGCAGACATATGCGCCAGCAGAAACCATAGGGAATAAAACCAAATGGAAGTTTCATGAGGTCACCTGCAACAAGTATTTTTAAACAAAGGAGCAGCTTTTCCTATTCTCGTTTAAACGTACGACAATTCATTATATCAATGTTCAGGAAGGAGGAAGCAGAGAAAGGCAAAGCCATTTGTATTGGACCTGTGGAGCTGCTCTGTTCTTCAATGACTGAGCCTAGACAAGCAGGACTTGCAGTCTGCAAAAGGGATGTTGAAGTATGGGAAATTCCCACTAAATCTTTTTAAGTATCTTTAGCTTCATTAAATAGCTTCAATTAAACCAGGACCATTTTTTACTATGATTATTTTACTGAAATTAGGCAGTCTGCAGAAATGAGAAGAAAAATCAAGGCTAAAATTAACATAGCGATTAAGCACTTCACCCAGCCTATGGGTCAGACATTATATATTCTTTTGCACTGCCAGATTTTGCGATTCTTGACCATCTCCTCCTACTTCAAAAGGAAAAGTTCAAAATGGCAGAGGCGGAAAAAAAATCCAGTATTTTAAGACAGACACACTAAGCTTGTGATGCAAGTGCAGCACCATTATACGCACGCCTATGACCCAGAGAACACATCCAGGTTTAGTCTGATCAGACCCCGAATACCACAGCTGTTTTGGGAACAGAGTGCCCAGAATTACAAAAGCTTCCTGGTGCGTTCCACTTTCAAATTTGGCAAAGGCAATCTTGGCCCCGCGTTTCCCAGGTACCAAAATTACTAGGCTGTTCTCTGAAAGCTAGCCCAGTTTTGAGACCCGCCAAAGTGCATCTTATTTCAGACAGTTCACCTGTGCGTTGGCAGAGCCAACAGTAAACTGGCAAAGTCAAGAATTCAGGGCCAGGACAACATCCTGGCCCCAGTTCTCAGGATTTTAGGTTGCCAAAGTAATCCTTATCCCACAAAATCCATTACGAACAGCTCACATCAGCCTGCTCCAGGAGCAGCTTTCTTAAGGGTTATAACACCCTCAGAGATCTTTAGCTGGTCCCTTGCCATGCTGTCAGAGCAGGCTCAGCTGTCCCCAGGCACAGTGTATTCCCCAGCTCACAGGTGGAGGTCGGCAGTACCGGGGCAGGCAGGCAACGCGTCCTGCCCTTCAAAGGAGACGGTTTGCTCTTCTAAAGCTTCCTCTGACTCTGAGCCCAAGCCAGCTGGACAGCAGTTGAAAGACTTGCTCCTTCAGCAGTGCCCGGTATCTGGAGACTCCAGCCCAAAACAAACAGAAACATTTAAAATTAAAATAGAAAAAGAAAAGGCGATAAAAGGAATAAATTGTTCCTCACTGGCCCGAAGAAGAGAACTCTATTCCTCCTTATCACCCCGTCTCTTCCTTGAACTGGCTTCCCAGGCAACTACTGCAAAGGATTTTTCTGGATCGGGTCAGCTCACGGGTCCATGCCCAGCCCAGCTGTGCCAGCTCGCTGGAGTCCACGCCTGCCAGCTGAAGGGCAACGTTAGGAAAGACCATACAATAACTGCAAAACAATGTGGCCACAGGAGGAATTTCTTCCTCATTTCAGATGCCTCTTTGCTGAGCTATCTTGTAACTCTGATCAGGAATGCCTGCCAACGTTGTCCTTTCCCCCTTTATAAGAAGTCACTGTGGTCTTCAACAGATACCTTGGAGAACAATCAGAACTCATCAAAACCTCTCAATCTGCCCGAATTTGAGAGTAAGACAAAGTTAATGGACCATCTAAGCCCACCTACAAACAGTGCGAAAAGGGAGTTTTAAAGCCAGCCTGAGATTTAAGGCCAATGCTTCCACCCACCCACGATCAGCAGCAGAATTCATGAGACTTCAGGCACTCTCAGCTCATCCCTCGTGCCACCACAACTCCCTAAGGGACGGTGAGAAATTAGTTAATCCCCCCTTTGCTCTTTCCTCATGTTTACTTGCACTGTAAGTACCTAGCCACCCAGCATTCCCTTCTCCAGGAATTGAATGTCACACTGTATGCACAATAATAATATGATTTTGACCACCCAGTGACCCATTTCAGAGGATCTAATGAAAAATGTAACCACATCTGAACGAACTGTACTGCTGGGTTGCTTTGATTCTTTTCCCTCACTCCTTTACAAGAACCACCTAATTTCCTGTTTAATATATTTGATGCCACAATTAAGAAGAGATTAAGTTGAGCCTACACCTCCTACCGCCCCCCAACTTTTCTCTCTCACCCCTTCCCCAGAATAACCCTTGGTGTATTATTGCTGTATACCAGGAGTCACCTGTCTGTGCCAGAGTAACTTTCAAACTCCAAATCTGAAGTAGCAAAGGAGGAAAAAAATACAGCCTTATCTCAAATATCAAGAGTCAATTCCTTTCAACCACAGCTTCCACAAAAGGCAAACTCTGGGCTCCGTTTACATTCCTGCTGCCAGCTCATTGTCTTCGAGCTACACAGACCTAAAGCTTGGCCATGAGCTTCTAACCCCCCTCAGGAAGAGGTATTTGGACATGGTCTGCTGGACAGTGGTGGTGGTTCGGTGCAGCAGTGGATAATGGCTCCCCTCTCTATCCCTTGCCCTTTGTCTCTCCCTTAAAGACTTGAAAGATGACAAAACAGACATGCATTCAGCAGGCACAACTGGATTTCTTTTGGCAAACACCTGGGAGTTCTGCAGGACTGTCACCCCTGCAGCACCTGCAGAGAAGACATCACACCTCTGCCTTCAGTCTGCCTGTGCCAGGAAAAGCAACTGCGAACAGAGGCAAAACTATAAGGACACTGTAGCATCACTATGGCCACAGCATCAGCACGCTGAGCACCCCAGAATGCCTTGCGGGCACTAACGAAGAAAGCCCGTCATGCTAAAGTCTTTCTTAGCCTACTACTTCAGGAGCAACCGAGATCAAACCTTCAGCCTCGGGAGTCACTGCAGGTCCAGCTTTCTGCTACAAAACCTTTGCAGCTTTAGGGAAAAGTTGTTAGGGGTTTCCCCCCGGCCCCGCAAACAGAAAGGCAAACAGAAAGAAGTCAAGGAACATATCCAGATTTTGCTGCTACAATGACAGAAGCTTCTGTATCTCTGGAAATGAAAGCAGGACGATGCTTGAATTCTTGCCCTGTAACATAAAGCATCTAGAAAAATAGACAAGCGATTTTGGAATAACTTGGAAATGGGCAACGGAAAACTATCCACCAAGTTATTTTTGAAATTTTGTGGCTTTCTTTCACAGTCTTAAGTTCACGCTGAGTTAAGAGCTCAGAGAATAGAGCTTTTCAGAAAACTGAAGCTGTTATCCTTCACCCACTTACATACCATCTGGAGTAGGATAGGAATGAATGGGACAGGACAAGGGCAGCCCAAGCACATGCAAATCCTTAAAATTAAATTCACTGAGCCCATCTATAGGGTAGGTGTCCTGTCATGTGTTGTAGTGCCAAAAGATTTGGGAAGAATATCCCAGTGACACAGCTGTATCATGTCCACAGCTTGAGCACCTCTTCATGGCATAGCCTTTTGCTCCCCAAAGCTACCACATCACCTCTGCTACAGGCAGAGAGGCACCTGAAGAGGTGAACTAATGAAATTTGGGTTTCTAAGGGCCCATTCTCTTTTAACCAATGTATTTGGGGCCTTAACATGTGTGAGAACCACCTAGAGCCTTTCCTTTTGCGCCATAGCCTTTCCCTGCAGCAAGGCCATATGCAGACAGTCATTATTTCTCCTTTACTTTTTCCCAACAGGCTTCATGTACTTATCTTGAGTGTTCCAGCTGTCTTCTGGATAGAACTGAAAATTGAGAAACCATCTCAAAGGTAATTATCAGGGGAATTCCCTTGCAACAGCCATGAGCGAAAGTACTCCACAGCATGGACAATGTGGAGCATGGCACATTATGCAGCCAATTTACCTCTCACAGAGGACAACAGAAATCAGGGCAGATATCCCACGTAAGAGAGGGCAGGGATGTGCTGATAACTCATTTCTGCCAAATGCTTTCCTTATCTCACATTCCTACACGCTCCTTACCAGATTACCAACCTCAAATGGTAATTGAAAGTCAATGTGTACCATGAACAGCAAGAGATTACAGAAAAAAACAAAGCAGAGAGATTGTTAACCTACCAGATCTGTCCAACATTGACCAACGAGAGGTAGAGAACCCACAGGACGGACATGAAGACCATGTTTGCACATCCAGTTATCAATACAAAGGCTGAAGTTGCCAGGCCAAACAAGGAGAGGTAGTCCAAGGTGCTGTCCATGTCTGACCAGTCCAGAAACCAGATGATTGTTGGTGCATAGCTCAGAGCATCCAGGTTTATCTTCCCTTTGAAATACTTTTTGACATTCTGCAGGTACAGTTTACAAGGGAGCAGCCCCTTCTCTCCTATTAGCTGCTTGTTTTGATGGTACGCCACCAGGAAGGCCACAACTAGAGGAAAACAAGGAGGGGGGAATCAGTATTAGAAATCATCCAGGCTGAAGTACATATTTTGAGTCCAGAGTTACAGAAGTATTTTCATGCCTTGGGAAGGAATTTATTCATATGTCCTCATCTCCATTAAAATACAACACAGTCATTTCTATTAACCACAATGCAGAAGGCAGAGGAATTCTATAAATACTGTCTCTGCCTTCACACCAGGAAATGGCAGAGAGTCTGATTTGAGATAATGTTCTCTTCAACAGCTGTAAGGGACATGCCACTTGCTTCAGGCAAACTCAACAATGCACTTCTGGGAAAAGCTCCCTGCAACTGAGCGACCTGACCCAATGTAGAAACGGGAGGCTCAGACCAGCTCTGTTAGACTCTGCGTGACCCTAGGTTAGTCACATACACTATTCATCTCCTAATGCAGATAAGGAAAACAGCTTAATTGCACTGCAGAGTACGAGTGAAAGTAATGCATTAATTTCAAGACTTTCAGACAGAATTTCCTTTCTACAAGCGTTTGGAAAGGAGACACCGAGAAGCCCTAAGTTCACGCACAGATCCTGGGGAGCGCAGATGGGGCAGCCAGAAGAGTGCACACAACTCCCTTCAACTTTGCAGCAGCAAAGACAGGGCTGTATTTTCTGGCCCCTCCTATTTCAGTTTCACAAAACATTTTGCAGCGTAAATAGACAACAGCTCCAGCATGGGGTTTGTTGTTGATGGTGATTTACAATGTCTGTTGTTCCCAGTACAAATAACCCACCGCAGACTGACAGCAGATTGTTCCTGCAAGGTTATGCTTTGACTTTAGAGGACAACTTATCTCCATTTTTACATACGGCTATCTGTGCATCTATCAAGTATTGGATTATTTCCTTGTATTGAGAACACTTAATATTTCAAAATATTGTTAATGAGACATCTTAAACTCATACACACCATTCAAGAGGCACCCAAAGGACACCTTAATTCTTCTGGCAGAGTAATGGTCAATGGTTACACATTGCAATTGCAGAATACAGTAGTTATGCTATGGGTTGACCTTCTGGATCCTCTCACATCCTGTTAGTCTGGAAATACAAAGTTTTAATATTTTTCTGTCCTCTAAATTGCTACTTTTTACATGTCACTACAGCGCTCTCATTTATAGGGTCTATGCTCTTGCACCAGACAATCTTAGAACAGCCAGATGCTTTTTTTAACAGCACATAAGCAATTTAATTACAGATTATAGACCTAGAATTTGATGTTCTACAGAGAAAGTTGGTCAGTTTCTAGGGATTATCTCATATTTTAGGAATCTCTTCCAGTTACCAATTTGCAGTTCGTAACTCCATTTCTCAGAAAAAAATGATGAAGGCCAACATTTCCTGATTAGGCTCCATACATTTTGCTCCCAGCAGCTAACTTACCCGTCCTTCAAACATTATCCAAACACCAGCCACGTCACATGCAGCAATATCAGAGGTCTTGCAAAAGGCCAATTTGTTTCCCCCAAAATACTCCTTAGTTAATGATCAAATCTGTTTCCTTCCTTATCTGAATACTGTCATTCTGCAAACAAGAATTCTGGTGTTCATCTGGTTGATGTCTCTCACCGGGAGAATGCTGGTAGAAACTCTATGTGAAACTATAACCCGCGTTCAGGCCTGGATTCCCATTTCTTTGAAGTTTGACTAGCAACCAAAAATCTGCAGCCTCAGGGAAAAGAAATAAATGTCCCATTCCCCCCAGACACACACAAAGGCCTCCAGTTAATCCACTTAACACTTATGCCTTCTCTTTGCACACGGCGTGTATTTCGTTCTCATTTGAAAAACCACTAAAACTCAATCCAACACATATCTGAGGTCACTGGGAGGGTTCCCATTGATTTCAACAGATCCTGAATCACAGCGCCAACACAATAAAGTTGGGGGTTTAATTGGTTGTATCTCTTTCTGTTCATCTTTTATAGACAGTGAAAGATTTTCCAAACTAATAAAAGACATGCAGAATATTTTACTCAATTATGGACAGGGAGGGAGAAGAGGAAAAAACTGATTGCAACACTAAAGAATCAGCTTTGGACCGCAAATTAAGTGTTTTATATTTTAGAGTACTCATATTTTTCTACCAACACTCTGTCCGGCACAAATGTGTAATCAGAAAACCTGACACACGAAACAGGCAGAAATATAATGCTTCTGAGCCTCAGACAACTTAATATCTTCATTTTTGGTTTAAAAAAAAATAAAAATAAAGACCACCTCTGCCTTAAAACTCCATGGCTTGATTTCCCTTGATTAGCACTGCAGTTTGCCGCACAGTTTTCCAAAGGTGCTAATCAAATTCACCTCTAAATGCTAAAGAAATTGCTGTCCCAACCCGTAACTGCTCAGCAGATTTTTTTCTAAAAAAAATCTAAATTAGACCCCTGCACAGTATGCAAGATAAACAAGGAAAGGGTAAATTAGGAAAAACAAACTATAGCAATTGCAGAAAAGTACACATTGTATGTACAAAATACTGTACAGCCTTTTTAAGTCTGAAAGCAGCAAAGACTGCATTATAGGTTGGCATGAACTGCACATCTAAAGATTGCCCAGTTTGAGCTCCAAAGTGGTTTTCTCCCAGAACATCGATTTCTCACAAGACGCTGCACTGCTGGTATTTTGCACGTTTCCATTTCACAGCTAAATCCCATCGGCAGCAGCCCTAATTTATCAAGAACGCATCTAACCCAAACGAAATCCGGACCGTTGCACTTACGTTTCGATCCATCACCCTCCCAAGCCATCAGGGCCCATGTCCGGTGAGCGCCGTTTATTGCTCACACGTGTGCAGCATTTCCCAGTTGTGCTGCTCCATCCCGGATCCAGCTCCCTCTCCTGGACACTCCCCAAGCTGAGCCGCTGCCTCACACCACGCCGTGCTCCCACTCCACTCATCTCCAGCACCTTTTGGAGCACCTTTAAGGGCACACCCCATGGGCAGCACCCGCTTCTCAAATCCTGACACCAAATCATCTAGACCTACTCTCCCAAGCACCAGGTAAGTCTTCAAGAGACTTCACCCTGTAGGCAGCGGTTCCCATGTTACCAGACACATGCGATAGTTGAAACTAAAGACAGATTCTGCAAAGGATTTTAGCAACACAGGAGATGCACAGTTCCACGGGGAAAAAAAGGAAGTTATTTATTAGCATGTCATTGCTTCCTCTCCCTGAACCCCTCTTGAGAAACTGTATCCTTAAATTGATTGTAACACAGACGCTGCTCCCTTCTCCAGGAAGGGATGCTTTTGATCTTGGCTTAGTCAGGGGGGAAAAAAGTCCCTTTTGCCCCCAAAGCTTGTGCTTTTCTTCCTCTTCCTTAACCCCTGTTCTGAAACCTCTCTAGCTTTGGCCTTGTATTTGGGGATTTTCCACTCTCCATCTTCCCACTCCCTCCAAATAAACATGGTCAAACAAGTTTGCTTCCACCTTGGGCACTGGCTGGCATGCTTGCTGCACTGCTGAGGCATAGGGCAAGGTTAATCGCTTCTCTTGCTTGTCCTGTAGCTTCTTCCTGGCAAGCGGGTGGCAAAGCAGTTCTGTTACATGAACCAGAATTCACCCGTTCCTAAGTCTGACAATGCTGGGGGGAGCCATCTATGCAGCATGCTGGGTTCAACCACACCATGGGGTCCAAGGCACTGAGTCTGCTCGAGCAACGGCACTGCATCCGCCTCAGCCCCTCCAAACACTCTGTAAAGCTGTGCTCCTGGGTTTCTGCAAGGTTCATGCCAGCCCAGGGATGTTCTCATCTGTGGCAGCAAAGGCAGAAGGGCCTTACCCAACAGGACGCTGGAATGGCGAAAGAGAGTCTGACGGGCACCGGCTGAGCACCGCTGTCAGCCAGGCAAGCGGGCAGCGTCTCAGTCACCAACAGCTGCAAGGCTCTGCATCTCGCTCAGGAGAAGCCGTTTTCCTCCTGAGCAAACCCAGCTCCTGGATTTGCAAACTTTGGGCAATGCATTCATCAGTGTCTCCCATCAGTTCAGGGTTCATTTTTTCCTGCAAGAACAGCACAGACACTTGCATTCCTATGCACCAGGCGGCTTGCCTCCACCAGCACCCCAGCTACCTCCAGCTCGGGCATAAACTGCACCAAGGAGTCCACGGCGGATTCCCCCAGGACGGAATAAGTTAATGCAAGGCCTGATCCAGAGTCACCCGCTCCTTCCAGACTCTTTAGCAGGCCAAACCCCCCAGAATGACTCTCACTTTCTGATATCATCTTACAAACCGAGAGCATAACTGAGAAGGGTGCTTTTTCAGAGTTCAGGATGCACTGTGACAACCAGGACGCAAAAGCCGAAATTTTCCCATAGCTGTCCTTTCCAGCATCATGGATGGGAACGATGTGTGGCCATGGCTGGGCTCCTAATTCAGGCACATCCCCTGCAGACTCCCAGCAGAGCTCTGCACACCTCCAAGTCCCCAAATGCAGCATAAAACCCCATCACCCCTGTGGCTGCCCACTGCCTGCACTTTTTACCAACTATTCCTGGATTTGCATATCTTCAGCCTGTGCCAGTCTCCTCTCTTTCCATCCAAAGCACTTTGCCATTCTTCAGACTATTTGCTCCTTTGCGGATTGAAAAAAACTCAGCCTCAGCAACTCCCATGCTCCCTCCCACTCAGGAGGCAGACGGAGCCTTTGACAGCTCACATGGGAGCACACTCCTCTACCTGCTGCGAGCTGATCTTTACTTAAGTAATACATGTAAATTGTCATCAACTGCTAATAGACCTTGACTACTTATTCTCACCTCAGAAGGTGCTTTACTGTACTTTTCCATTAACTGCCCCCCCTCCACCTTCTCCTTCCCCTCCCAACCTCCTCTGTCTCCCCAAACTGAACACGTTCCTTGTTCAAACCCACATGCTACCAATAAACACAACCCAAGCATGCACCACAAGAGTCACCCATCTGAAATTATTTGGTCTATCCATATTGCCCTGTCACCTCAGTTCCTTTCCCCCAGTCCAGGCTCAGCCTGTCATGGTAGGAGAATGAGAGAATCCCATTCTTCATGCTCTGTAAAGATTTAAAGATGTGAAATCCAAAACTTTCCGGTCATATGGCTTTCTCTCTCCCCCCATTAAAAAAGTCTTAACTTTTACTTAAAGCCCAAACCACAAGAAGAAATGAACCAAAAGCACAGAGCTTTGCATGAAAACCAAACTACATCTTGCACAAACACAAAAAAATCTGCCTGCAGCCATATATCAAGTGCACCTTTGACCCAACAAGGCATTCAAAAAAGGCCCTTTGCTGGATGCTGGCAAGCTGAGGTTGTACTACTGAAAAGAAGAAGGGGGAGAATATCCATGGTCTTTTCATTATTATCCGAGAAATGAATCAAATAAGTTTTCAATCGATAAAATCCCCTGCAAAGTTTTGCAGCACAGAAGCAACAACAGCATAGTACTGAGCAAAGAGCCTGAGTGAAACCAAACACCCCCTTTTCATCATGCAACCCTACGGCCACAAACAAACACACAACAAAGCAGTCTGTTCTTAACACTTTTTTGTTTTATTGCTGTTCGCAGCAAAGCTCAAGACTTTGGGGTGGTTGCTTTGGAGGCTTTTTAAGTGCTTATATCCCCATTGCCTCTTTGTTTGAATTGATATGAAAGCAAATAGAAACGGCTGGGCTGTGGCACTGCTAAAAAGCTTCCTCGTAGGACCCAGACTGTTCAAAACCACACCAGGGGCAGTCCAGCCTGCAGCTGCAGGATGCCCTGAGAAGATCCCTCTGCTCCAGACCAGCTCTGGGCAAGCAGCAGACTGGAAGACAGATTCTCCCCTTCTCAGTTCTTGTTATCATTTCCCTTAAACTATCACTGCTTGCTATGAATGTATCTCCCCACAGTGTAAGTGCTTTGTTCAGGACCAAACCCACTTCTGTCTCGCTTACGTAGCTCTTTCGTGCAGAGTTAAACGGGGGACATGGAGCTTGCTAAGAGGACACAGTGCTAACATACTGCCTTTGTTGTGCAGACTTGCTAACAAGCACCGCGCTGAAATAAAACCTTTCAGGGGAGAAAAAGCGTCTGAAGATGTTCTATAATCCTGACTAGGCAAGCTGAATGCTACTGGGAGCCTTTTAATATAACTGAGGGAAGAGAAGGGGGAAAGCAAGGGAGATGGCACAGAGAAAGAGAGAGAAGAGGAAGGACACCGGGGAGAGCCAGCAACCTACAGGAAGCCAAATCCCCCCGAGAAGGCTTTAGATTTCAGAATTAGGAAGAAGTAGCATGAACCTCCCGTAGCTCTAGCTCTGGGGAAAGAAAATACTACTATTATACAATACATAAGGAGAAGGAAGATAAACTGGATTTAAATAATAGCTTTTATTTCAAAGCACTCTGCAGAGCCTGGCTGAAATTGGGAAGGGTGGTATCTGATTACTTAAACTTCTACATCTGGAATCTGATGATAGTAACCATCCAAAAAGGGCACTTAATGATTTAGAAGAAGGGTGAAGGGTGCAAATAATGCACATTTGTTGTCAAGAGCTTTGGGACCAGCTATTTACTTGTAACAGGACTTCCAACAAGATGTCAAAGACTTTCTGTACTTAGAAAATATCAATTCCTGCCATAAAGAACAAACACACAGTGCAAGACCAAGATGGAAAACCTTCGAATCTCAAAACAGCATTTCTCCAAGTCTCTCTGTCCCATGAATTACTGTATTAGAGACTGCAATTAGCCAGTGATGGACGGGTTGCAACGGTGGAAGTCTGTGAGACAAGTCTCTTCCATTGGCACACTAATACTATACAAAGATGCCTCTACAGAAACAGAGGGGTCTGGGCAGCAGGGCACAGGGTAAGACCTACACAATTTTTCTCTTCCTCAGCGTACAGGGCTGGACTCTGTGTTATTCACACTCTCTTCCTCTGGAAGGGTTTTACCACTTGGTCTGCCCACACTTACTTGGTAAAGTGGAGAAAGAGATCCCAGATCTGAAAATGTCTCTGAGGGCTGTCAGTTATAAGAATTTAAGTGTCACCTAATTTACAAGGGCACAGTACTAGCTACTATTAAAGACAGAATTGCACAGACAGGCGTTTCATTTACCTTAGTGCTCAGCTGGGAGGACCCACTGGCACAGACCTGCTGCAAAGAGCAAACCTCACTGAGAATTTTCCATTTGGATCCATCTTCCCCTTCCTTCCCATTCCTGCAACCAGCATGTGGCTTTGGTCACTGGCCTCCAGGAATCATCAGATCCTTTCCCACCTTCCCATCTCTAACCTGCCTCTCAGACAGCAGCTGCTTTGCCAGGGACTTCCCAGGCTCTGGCTGCTTCTGGAAAACCCCTTCAAAAAAAAAAAGAAAAAGAAAAAGAAAAAAGAGGAATGCTGTTATAACTAAAGGGGGCGGAGGAGAAGGGAGGGCACACAGGACACTTCATACCTGCCTTGCTCTGCCTGTCCTCCTTCCACAGGAGGAGATCCATAGGGAAAACATCTCCCCAGCTCACATCAGGCAATAAAACAGCCTCTCAAGAGTGGAGTAGGGGGCAGGAAGGAGGTTACAGGCCCCCAGATAATTCTTGGCAATTCTACCCCTCGCCTCAGCGATCACTATACCCCCCAAATCACGTTTCTCTCCATCCCATCCACAAGGTCCTTTGCTCTCCCACCCCCCCCCTTTCCAACTGGGAGAGAGAACAAGCTTTCAGCTCTCACAGCTGCACTAATAGGCAGGAGCTGTGATCATCAGGGGGTGACCACTTTCCTGATACTTTAGCACACGATGCCCCCAAAGGATTTGTTGCTTAACACAGCAGGAATGAAAGGGTTACATTTAAAAGGGTGAAATGAAAGAAGGGGGGAAAACATCCCACGACTGAGGAATGTCAAACTGTCATAACGGCATCAACCGTTTCCTCAGCAAGTCTGAGACTTGGTGTGTGCAGAATCGCCGTATCTGGGGGGAAAAAAAAAAAAATAAAATCTGTCAGAGTAAATGGTTCCATCTTCAGAAAAGAACTTGGAAGAGGTGCTTGGCACAGAGCCTCTAAATTGTTTTCTGCTGCTTCTAAACCCAGGCTCTCAGAAGAGATCAAAAGGCAACCCACCTTCCCTTGAGAGCATCCCACCCCAACAACCGTGTCATGGTTTTGCAGCCTTTAACAGAGGAATCTGCCTCCTCACAATCTCTCCATCTCAGACACACCAATTAGTTTCCACTCCATGAGTGCTTCAGTTGTAGGCTATGCAGTGTCTCCCCCGCATTGGGATCAGAGCTGGAGCCCCAACATCACTGCAAGTGACGGCCCAAGTCAGAATTCGACCTGTCTCAAATCTGGCCCAGGTTTCTGGCTTTGGGTCCCTTGTCTGTTACTCAACCAAAACAAACAGCAGAAATCACTGTTATCTGATCACAATCAAGCGAAGTTGCATAACGAGCAGGTAAACTTTTCCTTTCTTGCACCTCCTTCATTACAAAGGACAGAGCCACCCGCCTGCCCTCTTCCTTCCAGCTCTGGTACCCAAATCAGTTCCTCTGTGCTACCTCTCTCAAAAATGTTTCCTCACTCTGGACTGTGGAAGCATTTGGGGGCTTCCTCCCCCCTTTTTCCACTCCTAGGCATTCCCACTCCCTTCTCCTCTTTTGTAAAGTGCCAAATTCAGTTCTTCTGCCTATTTTCCATCATCCCGCTTTCACGCACTAGCCTCAGCTTCATCCTCTGCCTTACAAATGCCCACCCTTCCTTTCTCCCTCCAGCTCGTAGGTTTCAATCATTTTCATGTTGTAACTCACCTGACCCCAAATGGGATACTCATTCCTCTTACTACTCTCGTCCGGAATCAGGTCTCCCACTCACCAGAAGTTCCCATACGTTTGACTTGCTCTTCGCCCTCCTCTGCCTCATCACCCCCTTCCCAACTCCCACCCCTCCAGCCACTGCCTCTCCCTTCCCACCAGCCCCTTCCTATCGAACACACCACCACCTTAAAGGACAGCATTTGGCCCTGGATGGAGCATATTTATAACCCAAATCCACAATCAGAAAGCAGCGGCCTCCACCAAACACAGAGCGGAGAACGCTAATCAGTTTTTCATAAGGAAACTGCAAACTGAGCTACGGGAAACTCAGCAGTCTGGATTTACACACGGGGGAATACCGGAATCGCTTTCATTTTGACTGAAAGAGTCATAACCCCGCATTTCACCGAGAGCTGAAACCAAACTAGAAACAGAGCACGTGTCAAAACCATACAAAACTACAACTTCTGCATGGTTTTGATGCAAAATAATCTAAGCAGGCTGGCAGCCTACAAATCCTAACGATTTTGTGGACAAATCTGGGGCAAGTTTAGAATTTGTAACGTAGTGTGTTACATGTCAGTTTAGGTTTCACTGTGAATATTTTTTAAGTGGAGCACTAGTGGGCTCCAAGCGCGGCTCTTGGTGTTCCTTGCCAAAGCAAGAGCCAAACGAGCACAGCCGAGGTTGGAAACTGATTTCACCATTAACCGTTTTAAAGTCATGTCAATCCTAGGTCTCGACTGGTAGCGTTGGCACCCAAGGATGTCGCGTTTCTCCACTCCTACATAAGATGCTAAAGACCTGCTTCTGTGTAAGGCGAGGAGGTTCTCTCTTGCACAGTGAGCACACAACATCTACCTTGAAGAAAAAAGACTACCAGCTCCGACCAGCTCTGCTGACAGGTACCAGTTTCACGTCATGAGCAAACTCTCCTTCCAGCTCCACCCACACAGGAGCCCCAACATCACCCAACGCCATCCCGGCCATCAGCCACAGGGTCCCCGTCCACCAGCAAAGCAAGAGTTGAAAACAAGAGGCTCTTCCCATCTCACATTTCAGTCATGCCCTCAAGCTTTGCATACGCAAACACGTACCCCCAAAATTAAGCAGTAAAAGACGGGCAGGGCTCCTCAGTGCAACTGCTGCATCCCTGCCATGACAGGATGGGGTCCAGACCCAGGAGCTGGGGGCAAAGCCTCCTGCAGCCCCCTGTTCCCCAGGCAAATTCACCACCAAGAACGTGAGACGGTCACAGGCCTCCTTTCCCACCACGGAGCGGCCTCGGCACGGCCATGGACCCCTCGGGAGGGGTCAGTCGGGGCACCGTCGGCTCACCCCCCTTCCCCGAGGCAGGGGTCTCGCCTGCCCCACCTGAGGCTCTGCAGCGGGGAAGGCCTTGAGGGACGGGGCAACCCCAGGACTTCACGGGGTTTTGCGTGGCGACCAGCCCGGCGGTCCGCAGCAGCCCGGGGCTCCGCCGGGCCCCCACCCGCTCCCCGGGCAGCGGCGAGAGAAAGAGGCGCGGGGCAGCGCCCGGAGACTCACAGTAAAGCAGGGCTATGGATCGCAGCAGCACGATGCGGGTCAGCCAGAAGGTGCCTGATGGCGACGGCGACCCGTCCCTGCTACCCGCCGGGCCCNAGCGCCGCGCTGGGCGCCGCCATGTCGCAGCCCGCAAGGAGCATGCGTGCGGCCCGCCCCCCGCCGCGCCGGGCCCGCAGGGCGGCCGCTGAGGCGGTGGTGATTGCGGCGGGGGAAAACGGCGGTTGTAGGACCCGGCCCCCT
>VYZM01014696.1:528643-633855 GCA_013398915.1 Dromas ardeola
TTTGCCCCCCTCCCCCCCGCCCCCCAGCTGAGGGCTGCAGCGTGGGCAGACTGACAGGGTGCAAGAGGAGGCATGCAGATGAGATGCAAAAGAGAGGGGCACTGATTTGCATCATTTGCTCTGTGTAGAGGCTGCTTGGAACTGTACCAGGACGGGAGGGAATTGTTTTACAGCTCTCGGTGGACAGCAATGTCTCCACTGCGGGGCCCAGAAGGGACTTCTGTATGTAGAGTTTGAAGAATCCTGTTCTTCTTTGTGCAAATGCAGCTGCATCTGTTGCAAGTAGCTGGCTAAATTATTTTCTATGAATTACACATTGCCTCTGTGAAACTACCTGAATTTTAGCTTATTAATATACTCCTCCCTTTCATTCCAGAGCTCTGCACCCCCTCCACCTCCCACAAACTCTGCGGTCCCTCACCCTGCCGGAGCTGTGCTGGGACAGGGGCTCAGCAGGCCCCCGAAAACCTCCTCTCTCATGGCTCATCTGAGCATCTCCAGAAGTGGCTGCATTTTTACCGGGCAGGATGATGTTGCTTTACATAACAGGGAAGAACTTCCCTGCCCGTAGCAAATAAAAGTCTTTGGCCCTTGCCCAAGGTCCCAGCGTGTCATCAGAAGGGTCCCTTCTGCCTGCAAGCCCTCAAGAGGGTCCTGGGTGTTGTCCCTGGGGGGGTCCCTGGGTTTCTGCTGGACCGAGGGGCTCGGGCATCACCGTGTCGGCCAAACCCGGCACAAGCGGGGCCGCGGGGCCGCTACTCGCGTCTCTCTGGCTCCTCCTGAAGGAGACAGCCCCGTGTAGCCAGAGACAGCCCCGTGTAGCCAGACACAGCCCCCTGTAGCCAGAGACAGCCCCGTGTAGCCACAAACGGAGCGAGAGCGCGGCACCGATCACCCGCAGAAAGTGCGATAATTTCGGATGGGATGAAAGCAGAGTGCGAAAGCCAAGGGGAACACGGAACCAGTCCTGTCTTCTTTTTAATAGCATTATCCCTGCCCACTGCAGCTCCATTGGCACCACAGCACCCACCACCCAGCTCAGCCGAAGCCGGCACAGCCGTGAGCCGGGGCTCGGTGGGATGCCGGCTGGCAGGGAGTGTGCTGAGGCGGTGGAAGGAGCAGCCACGAACCAAGATGTAGACACTGCTTTTACAGTGCTTCTCCATGCGGGCAGCAAGACCAGAAACTCATCCTTTGAGAGCGGGAGGGAGAGGTGGGCTCTCGTCTGCGGGACACAGCCCTTTTATTTAGTTTCCTTACTCCCAGGGGCTCGGAATCTGTAACGTCTGCTTGTATTTTGTATTCTGCTGCCATTCTCCAACTCCCAAATCCTGACAGTGGTAATAAATATCCCCCCTGCTTTGCTGTGAAGAGGTTTCCCGCTCAGCCTTAGCCTGGGCTGGGGCGCGGAGCCGGTTTGAAAGGGCGACCCGCTGTGTCGGGTTGCTCCAGGGCCACCAAGTCCTGGATGCCCTCGCTGTCCCTGCTCCTTGCCAGACCTCTCACAGAAAAACCGACTGGCACAGAGCTGGGAGGTGGCTATTCATTCTCTAGCCAAGGCACAGCCCTTTTTTTCTGGGACATATATTTCGTGTTGTTTTGTCCTATTTTTCTGTGGGATAGGCTGCTGCAATGGGAAGGCGAGACCACGGCTGTAAGGGGGTAGGCGGCTGTGAGGCAAAAGGGATGGATGCTCGGGAAGGGAGCAGCTCCCAGTGGGTTGAAATCCCCAAACTCGCACTCAGCTCAGGTTAAGGGAGGAATATCAGTCTGGCAGATGCCTGGCAGTGGTACTGTGGCAGCCACCCATGTGGCTGCTGGAAGGAAATTGGTGTGCAGTGATGTGCCCACCAAGGAGCTTAAAGCGTGACAGATTTCCCCCGCTTCCTGGGGACAGGCATGACAGACATTTATGTTACTGTTTGCATAGGCTGCCTGAAGTGAATCACATCCTTGGGCTCCAAAATAGCTGTGGAGGTTTCTCCCTGGGGACTCAGACACCCCAGAGGGGAAACAGGAAAACAACAAGCTAAATATTAAGCATATGCTTTAACGTGAAACCCAAAAGACAGCACTCAGGGCAACACATTTCCCCCATATACCCACCTAGCATGGAATGAATGAAGAAGCTATTTCCAGACATCCTCAGCAAACACAAGCCTACTCAGTAGTTAATTTTTTCCCCATAAACTCTTTAATTCTTCTTCAGTCTAAGGAGATGGGCTTCATGGTTACTTATTCTGGGTTAACAGCCTGTGTTTCCATAGCTGAAGTGGACTTAAATAATGAATTATTATTAGATATGTTGTTGACTACTTCAGGGCACCAGACATCCGGACACTACAGGTCACATACCTACAGCATCCTTCCCTCCGAGCACCTGGAGCTCATTGTCCGTGAAGCAGGCCTGAAGATCTGCAGATCTTTGCTCAGCGCAACACTGTGAATGGTTCCAAGTTCACTCACAATACAAATCCCAGTTTCCTATGAGATGCTGCTCATAGCTGTGTTAAGGGAAAGGCCTGAACCCAACCCCTACTAAGCAGCAGGGACTTTGCATGTGAGGAGATAGGACAGATGCAGCGACCAGAGAGGCTGGTCAGGAGCCCAGACTCATCAGGGGCTCCAGCTGCGAGGACCTTTTCTAAAAGCACGAGTCTCCAACGAGGAGGGATGCATGGGCTCTGCCGAAATCAGAGGTCTTACAGCACTGAAAAGAGATAGCTGAAACTTTTAATTTGAAAATAATGTTGTGGCCAAGGCATAGCCTTGGGAAGATGTGGGGGCAGCTCCCCCCAAACCTGCATCCCTGGCTGGAGGCAGCCACAAGCATGGCTCGGCTGGCACGTCCCCTCTGCCACCACCCTTCGGCAAGGCCCTCTGTCCTTCCTGCCACACGGCACGGAGGCCTACGTTTTATCTGTGCTGATCCCAGAAACCATCAGTTTGCTGCAGTGTTTTCCTGGGAGAGCATCAGCTTCACGTCCCCATTTCTCACCGAGAGCATGTGGGGCCATTATGGCTTTCCTGAATTCTTCCTTTCTGGAAGCCCTTTTTCTCTTAGGTGACATTAACCAAGAGCTCTGTCACTCCACCCCACTTTAATGATTTCCTCTGGAACATTTTGTGTTCAATAAACTAGTGTGTTCCCCGTCTGAGGTGAATCTCCTGCAAAGAGAAGAAAAAAAAAAAACCCAACCCAATAACCCCGTCCCGAGCAGACTGCGCGCCTGTCGCCAGCGCCTGCCACCCTAATTACACCGTGGAAGAATGTGCACATGGCAGAGGTCCCTGAACATTTCAGGCAGGATATTGCCTGCTCCTGGATGCAGCCTCTTTCGCCGCTGCAATAACATTTGCTATAATAAGCCATGACTCCGTTTCGGGGAAGGCGTGAGCTCGGCATAGATGTTTTGGCCTGGCTGCTCCCCTTGTGTGGAGGTGGCTGGGGGGTGGCAGGGGGGCTGCGGACTCATCTCCTTGTGGGCATTGACCCACTGTGCCTTGCTGGGGGGGGGATCTGCACAGGGGAACCCCCATGATGGGGTTGGGTTGGCAGGGAAAAGTGAGGGATGCCCTGGGGGTGCTAAAGGGGTGTACTGCTCTCCCTCCTTCCCCCATGGGGTCAAACCAGGCTGGGCAGCCGGGATGGCTCCAGGCGGCTGCTGGGGCTGCAAAATGTCCTCTTGGCCTCCAGCTTCTGTGCCAGAGCCTGGGCAGGCGCCCTGTCCTCCCGGCCGGGCAGGCAGCCCAGCCTCCTCCTCCAGCCTCCTCCATCCCGCTCCCGGCAGCTGGGCTCCCGCCCGGCTCTGCCGACCTGGGACATGTGCCGGGAGCTGAGCACGGCTGCCCTGCAATCCTCCTTCCTCTGCAAAGCTGCACCTCTCCCCGCCAGGTGGCCCAGGAGCCTCTTGGGTGTCACCTTGTCCCCACGGCTCCGGTCCCCTGCGTGGGCACAGGGAGGAACAAACTGTCCAGGAGGGCTTTTTGCTTGGATGCTGGGATCGCTGGTTTGAGCTGCTTGGGTTGGTTTAGCCCATGCGGGGGAAAACTCATTGGCTTCATAGAGCCAGAGGCTGGGATGGCATTGGAGCGTCTTGTTGGCCGTGAGGTACCATCAGGTTATCTCTGTATGGGGCCAAGAGGGAATGCTTTGCTGGGGCCTCGCTGCCACAATGGCAGGCCATGCCCTGCATCCATCTGTAGATGACGAGTCCATCACATTTCCATGGGGTGTCTGACAGCAGCTAATACTTCTTCCCAGTCCAAACCAGTCCCTATTCCCAGTCTGAGTTTTGCCTGGTTTCCATTTCTGGGCTTTGGTTGTCCCATGCCGGACCTTGCTGGGTTTTGCTGTTGCCTCCCCACCTTTTCGTTGTGGGTGGACATTTCTGCTCCGGGTGCCTTTGGTGGTTTTTCCAGGGATAGCTGTCAGCTCTTGGCCGACCAGGGCAAAATGGACTGGTTCCTCTCCAGCCTTTAGCGAACAAGGCACCGATTCAGAAGGAAATTTAGTGTGTGCTCCTGTCCCATCACACCTTCCCAGTCGGTGCCCTAAAGCCCTCCAGAACCTACTCAAAGAGCAAAGAGCCGTTTCTGGGATGTGTCTCTGGGACAGCAGTGACAGCCCACCCATGCTCTTCCTTCCCGGGTCTTTCTCCTTGATCTAACACAAACCTCGCAGGCAGACGAGGTCCATCGCCTGGTGTGTGACAAGGTGGCTTTGTGCCAGCCGGGTGGGCAGCACTAGAGGGGCTCTTTACCTTGATTTACCCTGAAAACGAGATGAGCAGAAACTGTTCAGAAGGGGGATCAGGGCAGAGCCATGGAAAGGATCCTGTGGACCCGCGCAAGCCTTGGATGGGGCTCTGCTTTCGAGAACCATAAATAGAAGCCGAGTCACTCAAATACCCAGGACCTGTAAGAGCCATTCATAGCTGCAAATTAACAGCTACCATCAGGCCCATCTGTGCACGCCCCGGCCCCGAGTCGGATTCCTGCTCCCTCTGTTTAACCTGATGACCATAATTACACACTCGTTTATACACCCAGCGGCACCTGAATGCTTTACAAGACAAACACCTAATCCCGCGTGGAAATTATAGCCACATAATATCTCTTTTCATTATTTGCTGAGGTGTTGAGTCTGATTACAGCACACAGTGTTTGCTTTGTACCAGGGTAAAGCCCCTGTAATTTCTCTGCAAGTCAACATCATTCCAGCGAGGAGGCTGAAAATCTACAGGCTACTGTGCAAACGAGCTAGCAAATATTAATCCACAGTAAATGATCTGGGAGGTGGAGGCAGGGAAGGGGTGAGCAAGGTTATTTATACCCCCCCAGAGATTAATAATGCCAAATCAAAAAAAAAAAATAAAAAGAGGAGGATGAGGGGTGCGAAACATTCCTGCTGCCGCCATCCCTGCTCCCTGGGGTGGGCAGAGTGCTTTCCTGGGGGGCTGCTAACGGGAGAGGAAGTACCCCGATTCAGAAGATGGGTCCCCTCTTGTCTCCCATGAGCTTTATTGAGCTGACAGAGATGGGTCAAGCTTCTCACGTTGTCCTGACACCTGGCACCCCCTGACCCACCATGGGAAAAAGTCGCTTAATAGTGTTGTGACTCAGTTTCCCCATCTTTGAACACAGAATATGAATGCTTTCTAATTCCCTAGGGCAGTGCCCTATATGGACGAGAGGCATGGATGCTCCATGCTATGGCAATGGGCGCCACTAGATATGTTTAAACTAAGGATGTGGGAAAGGGCTTTGTCAGATGCTGTTTTCCCAAATGAAGGGGATGGTTGGCAGCACCCGGCGTCAGAGTGGACCCAGGCTGAGCACAGACACTTTACTCTTTACCCAGACAGAATCAGTCATTACAAGTGAGACCCCTTTGCTGCGCCTCTGCAGCTCCCACTGGGAGGGCTGGGAAACCTCATGGATCTTCTCTGATCTCCCCCAAATCCACTTTCCCGTCTGCTGCACTCCGAGGATATCACCTCCGCAATGCCTTGCTCGGGATCCAGCCTGCCCACAGTCCTCAGAGTGCTTCCCAGATGGGACATCCCCTCTTTTCCCGCCTTTGCAGACCCCAGAAATGGACATCTGGAGCCGGAGCCCCCACACCCCCCCCACGGCTCCCTGCGGGCTCTGCCCTGAGCGGCGGCAGCACCTCGCCATGGCTCTGCAGCCCAGCCCAAACGCTGCACCCTTGGTCTCCCACCAGGAAAAATACCACCTTGGGCTGCGATGCAACAGGAGTGACGTTGTCTGGAAAGAAAGAAGGATTTGCTTTAACCAGCGGCGTGTGGGTTTGCAACCAAAGTATACAGGCAGGCTTCAGGCTAGACTGTACCCTGGACCCCCGCCAGGCGATGGGCCGAATCCTGGTCTGCATCTCGGACGTGCAAACTCCCGCTCGGCGGTTTTGGGGCAGTTCACTCTGGGTTTCCACCAAGGGAGCTGCGGGGGAGCTGGGTCAGCCCTCTGCCCTTTGGTCCATCACTCAAGCTGGCATGGAGCAGGAGGGATTCACGGCGAAACACCGGCAGCATCGTCCCTCCTGCCGCTTGGCTCCGGCGGTGGCACGAGCAGGAGGCGAGGTTATTGAAATCCATGTCAAACAGGTGTTAATGAAGGAAAACCAGGCCTGCGTATTGCATCCCTCTTAAATCTTTGGGAAAACGTGTTTGCGTGCTGGAGGGAGGAGGGTAATTATTGCTCCCGGCGGCAGATGGGGAAACGGGGGCTCGGGGGAGCACCGGGGCCCCCAGGGTCACTCCCGGCCGGCGCTGAGGTCGAGCCAGCGCTGCCCGTGGAGGGGACGGAGCACCGCTGGACCCACACCATCTCAAGCACCGGCTCCCGGTGCCCCTGCTCTCTCCAAAACCCTCCAGAGGGATTTTAATTAAATTCAAAAAACCAAATGCAATTAATGCAACTTGAACCAGGCAGGCTGAACGGGGTACGCCGCATCGAGCCGCGCCGGCATCGCCGTCCCACCACGCTCCGGCTCCCACATGCATGTGCACACACGTGTGCACACGTGGCCACACGCGTGTTCCCAGTGCCCCTACGGAGGGATGGGGTCCGTGCTGGGCCGAGACTCGGCCTCCCGGAGATGGAGAAGCAGCGAGCTGTTTCTCCAGCGCTCGAGTTTTTCTTTCAGACTCCGAGCTGCCTTGCCAAGTGTTATAAAAATATATCAGTGTGAGCCAAAACATTTAGCACTCCACTTATTACTTTAAGGTTATAGGTTAAACAAATTCCTTCTCAGAATTTACTGTGTTCATTTTAGCTTCACAACACAGCCCTGCTAGCGGTAGATATATTTCACACTGTAATACCTCCCTTATGTATTGGAGGGGGGGAAAGGAGAAGAGGAAAGTAGCTTTCTAAATTTTTATGTGAACAAAAGCTACTATATAAACTAGCTGAAAACAAGTCCTTTGCAAGAGATAGTTTGTAAAACTTATTTTCCAGTAACCAATAAACCAAGAATGAAAGGTAAAGTTTGTTTTTACCTTACCTAGTAATTTTACTTTTTTTTTCTGAGTTTTGCCTTTTTTTTTGGTACAATAAAGCCTAAGAAGAAAATAAAGAGCCGAGTTCACACCTTGGACAAGCAGGTGCAATTGTTCCAGTGAAAGTGCACCTCTGCGAGCCAGGCTTCAACCCTTCTTAGGTGGTGCCGGCATTCAGATATCGGGGGCCTGCTGGAGTTATTTTACACACAGCTTTAAGCTGGGGAAAAGGGTGGTTTGGAGAGGGAAGACTTCGGGTTTGCAGTCCTTGGTCTGCCACTGGGCTCCCTCCAGTCCAATGCAATATAAACTCTGCGTTTTCTCATCTGCTCAATGATCTACGTAAACTGACTCTGTCTTCGCAGTCTACATGTGTGTCCCTGTTGCTGGCAGCTCGTGTCACCCCCACTCTGCCCCGAGCAAGTCGCCTCCCCACCTTCAGTCTCTATATCTATCTATCTATATCTATATCTGTATCTATGTCTATGTCTATGTCTATGTCTATGTCTATGTCTGTGTCTATGTCCATATCCATATCCATATCCATATCCATATCCACTTTCACCCAGCGCTGACGGGGCTAATTCCTATCTGGAGAAAACCTCCCAAGGCAGGAGGATGCAAATCTGAGTTGAGGCAATGCTGAGCGCCATGACTACACGAGATGTCACAGTTACACCGTACGACACCATTTCTATCTTGGCTGAAGTAGTAAAATCTTTGCCCGCTCCCCTGATGAGAGCATCCCTCAGACACAGCTGTGAGTCAATGATAACTCCAAAGTATTCCTGTGCTGGAGCTGGAGGCAGCGCCTCTCCCAGCCTGGCCAGACTGATTGGTGTCCTGGGAAAACACTGGAAGCAGCTCCAGGATGCCTGGAAGGAGCCAGGCTGGAGCTGCCGGCACAAGTTTCCTCAACCACATGAGGCACAAATTAGAGAGCACGATGGGAGATAATGTGATTCTTAGGGATGTGTGTTTTGGGGAGTATCGGTGATAAAACTGCTTTTTAAAAATATTTTTTAATGCTTTTTGATATTCAGAAGCGAAGCGGGAGGTTGGATAGGCAGCTCTGCCTGGGGCAAAGTGCCACTACTGTCCCTATCCCAGGGGTGAGGGTGCTCCCCCACGAAGGGCACCTCTCCCCTTGCAAATCAGTCACCCTTTGGAAACCACCCTGCAGGGAAGCCATGGAACAGGGCTTTTTTTTTTTCTTTTTGGACATCAGCGAAGCTGGTGACGGTGCCAGACGGTGAAACAGCTGTTTGTGTTGCAAAATGCTGAAGCCTGAAGTGCCCTGGAGCTGTCGGTACCCTTCACACTCATACAGGTACCAAAGCAGTTTGCAAAGTATGATGTCTGGGCAAAATCTGAGGTTATAGAGAAAAAAACTGAGATTGTAGAGCTGCTCCGCTTTGGGCTGGTCCCACAGCCCTGGTTGGGAATGGGGAGGGGGATCATCCTGCACGTATATCCACTTGCAAATTACTTGCAAGATGAAGGGGCTCCAAGCTGCTGGCCTTGTTTCTATGGAACAAACCTTAACAAGGCAGGGGGGCGGGGGGGAAGTATTAGGTCCGGTTCACATTTGGGGTTTGGATTTCACCTAGGAGGGGAGGGGAGCGGGAAATCAGACATCGAGGTGTCATGTATGTGAGCTAATAAAACTGGGCCAGCAGATTGAAGATGGAGGAGCTGAGGGACTGCTTAGAGGTATCCGTCACATAAATGAGGAGGTGGAGGAAGTCTGGATGATAGTAACCCCATATTAAAAAATTCTGCCCTGTCAACAAGCGAAGAACTACATGGTGGAAATACGCCTGTGCTTGTTGAACTGTGAAACCAGATGTCTTAGAGCAATAACTATCGCACAGGAGGCGGGGAGGGCCGAGAGGAACACGTTTGCGTACGATTAAGAAAAAAATACATGCTGCTACAGCCGTGGTTTCAATTAAAATGGCTCAAACCAAATATTGTTCCTATTAATGGGATGTCCAGCTGTGACACCACCATGTAGTATCCTTACACATTCAGCGCAGGCAACATCTGCAACATTATCCCAGCATCCATACAGCGGAGCCAAGGAGCCGAGAGGCAGCTCACATTTTTGCCGGTGGCTCAGCCTACATGAAAAGGCCTTCATAGGAAAAAGGGGAAAAATACAGGCATGGGAGAGACAGAAGGCGATGCGAACTGCGCCTAATTCTTTGGGTAAATGAGGGTTTTGGCATGTACAATTGGGAACATGGCATAAGCTCAAGCTTTGGACGCAGCAGAAACAAGTCTTAGTTACTGCAATAGGAAGAAACCGCTGTGCTGTTTTTCCAAAGATTAAGAGAGCTGGAAGAAGCAGCACTTTGATTCCTCGCACCATTTAATCTGTGTTTAAAAAAAACCCAACAACCCAACCCCAAGCTCCAGCTCTGGGACGGGAGCTAGTAAAGTCGAGATTTGCAGAACAGGAGCTGTTGCCCCCGCTTTAAAAGAGCGTTGCCTTGCAGCGCACAAACTCATCCGCGCTCTGGAAATATATTATTTGCCTCCTGATTTTGTGTTTCCGTGCCCTGCGCGGCGATGCGGACACCGAGTGAGCGGCTGCTCGCCTTCCTCGCTGGAACCGTGTCTGGGGAGGTGGGAAGGAGCCGTCGCCAGCGCACGTCCCAGCCCGTGCGCATTGGAGGTAGCAGGGCTTTCTGCAAACATCTCGCCCCATGAACGGCACCGGGCGAGGGCTACGGGGCTCCAGATCCTTCTCAGCAGCAGAAGAAGGCGGTGGGCAGACGTAACACAGCCAGGACTGGTATGGCAAAAAGAGACCCAGGGAAAGGTGTCCCCAGGGGAGGACAGACAGCCCAGCAATGGGGCAAAGCACTTTTAAGGAGGTGCCAGTCCCCCAGAATTTGACCCGCTTGAATTGACTCGTGTGAACTGGCATCGCTCGTATGATTTGTGTTTTGGAAATGAGACTCGCGTGAATGTTTGAATGACTGGGGCCCAATCGTGCTTTGGTGAAAATGTCTTAAGTAAGAATTACAAGCAAATGTTGGAATTCTATTAAACAGGATTGGCGTGCTGACTTTGCAATCTGCTTCTTTCTGAAATCCCTCTCATGAAGTCCTGTTCTTTAGAGATTACCACAAAGCATAAGCAATGTCCTAGCGGCAAAAAAAGGTGTTAAAATCACGGATCCAGCAAGACTTGGAAGACACGTGGAAGAAAGCCCCTAGTTCCTTCTTGGGAAGGTAAAGGGATACTGAAGGGATGCAGAAATTAAAGCAGACAGAAGGCAAGGCAGAGGCAAATGAGTGACCTTGGACATTGGTGTGAAACCTGTAAAAAAACATAATCTGTTATGGGGGAAGAAGGGGAGGCAGGAAAATGCTGGCTTCCCAGTAGTGATTAAACTTGGAGGAAAATTGTGTGTGTGGAAAATCACTGATTCTGTGGAGAAATAAATGAAGAAGAGGGAGCTGTGCAGGTACGTGGGAGGCTCTAGCCCGGCCCTCTTTGCATTCTGGTTCTTCTCTCTGAGAGGTGATGGAGCAACAGTAATGGAACAGAAGGATGCTTGAAAATTGCCCTTCAACTGACAGCTCCTCAGATTTGTAACTCACAAATGTGAAACACTTGCAAAAAGTAGTAAAACATGGTAAACCACAGACTTTGTGATTCACCGAGTCACAAATGTGAATTTTGCAGTCCCAGCCTCCTGACGCTGCCAAGTGGAAACTCTGCAAAGTTGTTGAGTTGCGTCTGTGGATTTTGTGGGGTGGTGCGTCGTTGTCTGCAGATCTCCAGAGATTTGTAGATCCTGCAGCATTTCTAGACCTTTCACGGTGTTCCCCATTACCTTTGCAAGAAGGTTCCGGATCTTTTCTATAGCCTTTCCAGAGCTGCTTTGAAGGAAATGCAAACCTTCCCTGGAGCATTCTGGAACACCACGGAGCCTCTCTAGAGGCAACGAAGAGCTCCCTAGAGCTTCTCTGGAGCCCCACAGGGCCATCCCCATAACACAAGCACAAAGTCTCCTGAAGCAGTCCTAGCCCTTTTCAATAGCCCTTCCTGGAACTCATAGGGGCTTTCTAAAACCACCCCAGAGCCTCTCTAGAGCCCCGGGCAGACCTTGTCCTAGAGGTACCCTAGAGCTTCTCTGGACATATTATAGAATCATCTCAGACATCCCTGCTCCCAATGAAACACTTCAAAGCTTTCCCAGAGCTGTCGCAGAGCTTCCCTGGAGCCTTTCCAGAGCCTCTTGGAAGGCGTGAGTCGGTAAATCCGAAGTCGCAGCTTGGCAATTTCCTAAAGTCGCAAGTTGGCAATTTTGGAAGTCACAAAATAAAGGAAACAGCTGTAAGTGACACGCAGTGGGACTGTGTTCCATTAGGAAACTTACAGAGACATGTTAACTCATGTTAAATTAGGTGTAAAATTGATCTTCACAATTTCCCCACTGCTGTATGTGTCATCAGCAGGGAGCAGAGTACCCCTGGGCTGCCATTACATGTGTTTGTCTGCACACTGGATACCATACAGCATCTAAACAGATGCTTCTTTATCAAAATAACATGTACTGGGGATGTATTCGAGCCGTAAGTATAGAAAACTTGATGGTGCTGATAACGCAGAGCATACAGATGTTAGCAGTGAGAGTCTGGCCTGTTTTACATGATGATCAGCACGTCGGTAATGGTTTGGGTTTGCTGGGATGTCTATTCTCAGAGTAGACACGTGGATCAGTTCCTCTGGTGTGGAGTAGACACAGCAATGGGGTCCAAATCCTCTTTTAAATCTAACTGGATCGCTCCTGTGGTCTTAATAGTAGTGAAAGGCTTGTTCCAGACCTTGTTCCAATTTTCAAATCCCTTTGAACTTGCTTGTATCCTCAGCTAAAAGTTGTTCTTTGAGCCCCTGCTTTGTAATGGGGCCCCTCATCTCTTTAGCAGTAAAGAAGGGACAGACAGGATTTATTTGAAATAATTAATTTCAAGAGGAGGGTATTTTATTGAGCTCACGGACATCATCAGCACACCTCTAACTTTCTGGTTTTGTTGGGGCTTCAAGCTGCTCTAAAGCCCAAGATCCAGCTCTAGGTTTTTCTGAGCTTTCTGGCAATTAAGAAAATGATTCAAAATTTGCAGTGTGTGCTCTTCTCTTCCTTTAGTTTTACTCATGGAAGTTTTGCATAATTCTTTTTAGGACCATGATGAGGACCATGACCCACTTCTCTAGGCAAACTTGGAGGGATTTTTGAGAAACAAAAAATCTCATAGCCACAAGCCTTAGACACGAACGTCTCTGTGGGATTAGCTCTGCTGCTTGCTCGCTACGATTAATATTCTTCCTACACTTCAACAGAGTGTTGCAGGTCAGCTGGTGGGGCTCCCGAAAGGATATACGCGTTACTCAGCCAGCCAGGCTGTTTGCAGATGTCTCAATTCGTCCCTCACCTTTCCATAGCACCTAAGTCTGTTGATTTTGTTTCCACCTGCGGTGTTACTCATGCTGCCCTTGGGCTCCCACGAAGGCACACCTACGCTTACGGAGAGTTTCTCTATGGAGCCACCCACTCACCCCTACCAAAAGGGAAGGTCTTCATTCACTGGGTGGTTTCTCCCGCTGGCATGCCAGCTGTGTCTTCATGAACTTGTCCCGCCACACAGGTAAAGCAGGCCTCAACTCCAACCAAATTCATGCAGTTTAAGTTCCTCTTTCAGTGGTAAAGCTCAAAAATCTCCAACTTTTTCCATCTAGCACCTGAGCCCTTGTCTCCCCAAGCATCCCCCAGCCTCCTTGAAACACCACTGCTTTGTCTCACGCCAACACTGCTTTCCCGTGCTCGGCGGAGGGGTGTTTGTGCACGCGTGGCTTGTATGGCTTTTATTTTTTCGCTGGGACAAGGAGCAGTGTAATGTCTGTCTGCTTTTCCTGCTTGTCTAGTTCTTAGAAACCACATGTTCTTCCTTCACCGGCAACTTCATATTTATTAATCTGCAAAACAAGACCGCGCGCCTTTTGCAGCAGCAGTGGCGAGTTGGCCAGAGTCCAAGGAGACCCTTAGTCACTTCATTTACGCAGGCTGCAATAAGAGGAGGGCGAACCCGTCGGGGAGTAATTCGAACATTCAGACGCCTGCACCGAACTCTCATTTCTACCTCATTAACTTTACAGTTTGACAACTTCACAAGCCAGGGACTTCTGTCGCGATCACTGCTGCACAGCCAAGTGGCAGACACCTTCTTTCAGTGTGCAGGCTTACTTCATGTACGGTTGCAATGGATTTTCCTTCCCGTGCAGGGAGTAACTCCCAGCTCTTGGCTGGTAGGGTCTTCCTGTGGGTCACAGCTACGTTTGCATGGTAATTGCCTGCGTGGTCTTGTCACAGCCTCTGCTGCTCCAGGTGTGTGCCTGGCAATGGTCTCACACACCATGAACGAGTCCATTCTTGCTTTTGCCTACACAAATTAAAAATCAGACTTGTGTCAAAGTTGTTTAAAATGAATTAGCTAAGCCTGACTTTACCTGTTTTGTCTCTGGAGATGCAGCCTTAGCTCAGCTTTAGCTGAAAGGAGCGTAGAACACGTCACCAGCGTGAGCTGGTTTGGTGATGCTGAATCAATACTGGATCAGCAAGTAGAGTTTGGGCCATGCTTCACTAATTTCCGTTAATGAAGGAGGGTGGAGGGTAAATGCAGTGTTCCTCTTCTGTTGGGCAAGCCTTTGGGCAGGGTGTGGAAAATCACTGCCCACCCACGCTCTGGGGATTTTGTCTTCATTCTCCCTTTGGCCCTGACGCTGTACCTGTTGTTCAGCCGGGTGGTACCCACCCATCTACATGGTCCTGCTGAACTCACTGACGCTGCCTGGGTGCGATGCACATAAGCATTTCCCGCATTGAGTCCTCGGGACTTCCACTGCCCACTTCTGCAGTGCAAGGCTGCAACTTGGCATTAGTGTCAGATGCCAAAAATCAGCGTTTCTTGAGACCTATGTCCTGTCCCTGTTAACAGAACCTCTAAAAAAAATCTTGCATGGCTACATGCGGGATCTGTAAAAGCAGCAAAGAAGCCAGTGCCCTCTTCCTTATGTTGAGTGGATCTCAGCACAGAGAGTCTGAATTAAAAGCTCTGGTTTTTTTTGCTTTGCCATAAAGAACATGACTCAAAGACACCCAGGGAGAGGTGGAGGGTTGGAAATACAACTTTTACAGCCCTCCTTCTGTTTATAAGGATGTTTTAACCTTTCAGATTTTCCAAGAGCTTATTGCACAACCGCTGGCTGGTCTTACTGATGCCTTGTGCTCCAGCAGGTGATCTGAGCTGTGCTGGAGCGGAGGGCTCCAGGGGGGAGCAGGAACAGCAGTGTCACACCAGCACCCTGAGCTGGAGAGCCTTGGGAGAAACCCAGAAGCAATAGTTGGGAAAGGTTATAAATCCTCATGCTTCAGTGCTCTGCAAAGCTCTAGTTAACAGGGGTAAGGATAAAACTTCCCTTTCGGGCATGTTGGCCCAGGGCTGCCTGTTCACACTTTCCTCTCAAGCAGTTCACCTGTGTCACTCCTGAAGATGAGGGAGACCCAACTCGATTAAATTCCTCGCTCGAAGCCCGGCGTGGGGATTCCTGCAGCTCCAGGGTAAGCTGTTTTACTGAGTAGGCAGCTTATGCATCCATCACTGCCTGGGGTTTCTGATCCAGCCCTGGCTGGTGGAGGTAGAAAACGATCAGCTTTAGATGATAGCTCAGAGCCTGCCAAGGCAACGTGGCTTTGTCCTCAGTGAGATACATATCACCAAGGCAGCGATCCAACAACGCAATCATTGCACATTGACCTAGTTTGAGCTTTCAGACCCTTTCGGTAGCTCAGACTGATCTCACACCAAAAAAAAAAAAGAAAAAGTATAAAAAACAGGAGTCTAACTGGAAAAATGCCTTCTCATATGGTGTTCCTTGGCCCACTCAACAATGGAGGCATAAAGATGCCTTTCCAGAAACCTTCCCAGGTTTGCCTTCAACTCAAAGGACGTATCACAGAGAAATCACGTTGGGAATATGTACAGGAAATTTGTTTGGCTGCAGAAGGGCTGTTCAATGGGATGAGATCTGGTTTGTCTGAGGGAATACGGGAGGTCAAGGGAGGGACTAAAGAGGAAGGTGAGAAGGAGAACACTGCTGGGTATTGCACAGTAAAGCCTTTGTTTGTTGTTATGTGTGAAGCACCGTGGATGCAGAGAAGATGTTTCTTCCTGGTAGCAAGAGCAAATGACAGGATAAGGTCCTTCCTTAACCTGAGAGCAGTGAGATTAGATAAGGCCAAGTCCATGTGGTGCAGGATCTGTCTTGCACCCAACACCACCAAGAGGTGCAAGGCACCCTGCAGGTGTGGAATTAATTGCTGCCTTTCCTAAAACATGTTTGCAGTGTGTAGGTGTCTTCTCCTCTTATAGTGGATAGGCAGCAGGAGCTTTGTCCTGCGGGTCAAGCCAAAGAGGTTATCCCCTGGGCTTCCCTGAGGGTCAGTACGGACCATAGAGGCAGCGGTGGGAGTCTCTAACCGGGGACAGTTAAAAGGGACAGGACAGTTCCACTCTGAAAGATTAAGAGGCAGAAGAAGATGAAACACGTGGCATAACCCCCTCCAGTTATGAAGTGCTTCTATTTTCCCTTTCCTCTAATAGAAGATCAAAGAGGCGTTTGATGAAATTAAAACTTTGGGCCAGCTCTTTTGATGGCATAAATTGACTTCACTCCAACTTAGTGCAGGTGAGAATCTGACTTTATCTATTTAAATAAAACTGGTGCAGTACAATAGATTATAAACTTGTGGAACTTACTGATGCAAGATTATTGTCAACAGCAAATAGCTTAACAGATGCCAAAATGGTTAAACTTCTATATGTGAATTAGAATAGAAAAGGTCACGGCTGTAACAAAAACTAGAATATCAAGCTAGATTAGTTCACCAGAAAACGAACAAAGAGGCGGTGTGCTTGGAAAAATCTGGTGAATCCCTCCAACACTTTGAAACCAGCCCCTTGTTGCAGCCACAGTTTGCTGCACAGCATTGGTTGGGCAAAGGGTTGGGCACAAAATACCCACAAGGTGAATTTAATGGAAATTCTTGATCTTCCCTGAGCATGAGTGGATCAGAGTCCTGATGAAAGCTTGTTACTCCCTTGTTGTTATTTACTTGGGGCTGAGCTGGGGGTTGAAACCAGCAACCCTGACTTTCAGTTCACCCCCTGCAGACTCCCGGTATCTCCACCCCAAAGGGCTGATCTCGACCGCAGAGGGTAAGTCGTACAGCTGGGTTCACCTTCTGGGGAGGAGTAGTGGGCACAGTTCATTGCAGTTGTCTGCAGAGCAGAAGATACTGTTTTCTGATAAATTCAGTTACAGGCGACGAGCAGCCTGTCTGTACTAATAGCAGGTAGAAGTTATGCCCTTCTCATTTTGGGTGCAGCAGATCCCTGGTCTCTGGGTGCCCTGCACAAGATGCTGTGCGATAGCTTCATGGATAAGGAGCCTGGTGACTGGGTGCCACGTGGCTTCCAGCACCCCGGGATGGCACATCTGGGGAAGGGACCTTGAAATGAGCCCTCATTTCCATGACACAGTGCCATCATCCTGCCTGGGGCCCTGCTCCTCTCCCACATTAAATCATCACACAAGTGCTATTCAGTCATGCAGCAAATTAAACCTGGAGAAAGATGTTTCCAGTTGTTCCAAATTAATTGGGTTGCCCAGGCTGAATCCTGCGTGGCTGCATTGCTCCCAGCAGTGGTGGCACGGTGGTGGCACCACCTATGTCCAGGGGACATTGCCTCTCCCCAGCCTTTCAGCTGAATCTCACCACAACCCACCGCATCACCCCGGCAGCCCTTGCAGCTCGCTGGTAAGGAAGTGGCAAACATTCGGACGCTTGTTCCAAAGCATAAAAACTGGATTTTTATTTTTTTCTTATTAGCAGCAGAGGGTGAAGAATTTCCCTATAAAGCACGGCCACATCAGTGCATTTCGATCATCGCCATCTTCAATGCGTTTCGGTGCGGTGAAGCAGACTCTGGAATAAGGAGTATATTTAAAGAAAGAAAATTTCACCCTTAAAAACATGCCTTCTAACTGTTTCAGCTGTATTTATCAGTCCGTGTCTGTCTTCGGTGCTCAAGGCAGGTGGTGTTAGTTGTCAGACTGCAGCCAGGACCACTTTTTAATGGGAACAAGCCTTCCTGATGATGCGGCTTGTGGAGAAAATCGGAAGGATGAGCACACCCTTCTCATGACAGACATGATATGATGCTGGCTGAGCTTAGGTCACCCCTCACGTGTGCCTGAGCAAGGCTTGGATGAAATTGTCCCGTGGGTCTCAGTGCAGGCATGAAGATCGGATTCTCCCAGAGCCGTTCCCCGTGCCCCCGACTGGCCGCGGCTGCTCCTGCTGGAAGGAGCTCAGGGCTCATTTCTCCAAATAACTTCTCACTCAGCACCTACCTGCTCTCAGCACCACCGCTTCACCCACTTCAGACGCTGGATAATTTTAAGTGAATTCTCAAGTCATGCACAGACGGCACGTCTCTTCTGTTATTTATTTCGCGCGATCCACCAAGAGTTAAAGGAGAAGAAAACATTTGGCTTTTAGCGGTTTACAAAGCCTCATTACAGCTGAAATAAAGTAACCACTAAATCTTGTGTGGTTACAGAGGTCACTGCCGTTCTGGCACGGTGGCGCCAATTCCAAGGCAGGAATTTCATTTTCCTCCCAGGAAAAGCGTGCACAAAGTTGAAGGGATGACAAGGGGCCGGGCAGCCGCGGGGAGCACAAGGGCTCTTTCATGCGGGAGGGCTCCGGCGCGTGCGGCCCCCCCGGGAGCTGGGATCCGGCGGCGGCTGCTCCCCTCCCTCCGGAGCGGAGACAACGTGCCGGCTGAGCGAGCTCCCCGACGCTCGACGCTCCGGCCTCGCCGCTTTGGCTGGGGAGTTCAGAGGGGCTCGCAACGCCGCTTTGAAACTTTCCTGGCGACTCTGCGAAATAAATAGGTATTACTTGACTGTGCGCAGGGATGGAGGCGAGCCAGGAAAAGATCGAGCCCCGTAATGGCGTTTTTCAACATGTCAGAGATGCTGGGGGTACGTTTGGGTACGCCAGCGCTGGATGTGCATCTCTAACCCCCACGCCTGGAGGAATCGAAGCCGGTGGTCTGTCAGCTCCCCGACCAGGGTGTAAGACCATCCATGATGGAGATGAAGATGCCGAAGCCTGAGGCCAGGCACCGGTGGGCAGCCAGAGCCCTGGTCCCGGGAGCTGCTGCATCCAGTGATTTGCGGTCTGGACAGAGGCCCGACGTTTGCAGGAAAATTTCTTCCCAGATGGTATGTATTAATAGCTCTAGACTGGATCTCCCGTAGCAGTGAATTGAAATATTGCATTTCCACAGCAGAGTGAAGATGGGAGAGGACAGAGCAGGGCAGAGATCACCCAGGCGGTGCCAGTCAGGGGAGTTTATTCCCACCAGCGCTTTGCTTTTCTTCCTACCAAGGCTGAAGTTTGGGAGAGGGACGTCGCTGACCCAGCCTGCACGGCCCCTGCAAACCTCTGGTCCACACAGAGATGCTCAGGAAAAAGAAGGGCACAAATTAAACTCTGAGAAAGGCTGGCGCAGACATTCATTCAGATTTAAAATGGCCTTAATTCAATTTCTTACATCACATGCCAAGTGAATCAAGCCGAGCTGAATCAACGGCATTTGAATTCTGAATGAAGAGGTCTGCTCAGAGTTTTAGGGTGGCTGAACTGATCTGCTCTAAATTCACACCTTTAATTAACTGGAATTAATTTTCCTGAGTGTTGCTGCATGCAGACAGAGGCTTAGTTGATTTAAAAATAAAATTCCAGACTCGGCTTCTTTCCATTCACTTCTGTTCAGCGTGCCACCAGCATAGCAAATTCAATAAAGCTGATTTATTTAATAAGTGCGCTATAACAAATTAAATTAAACACGTTTAATACAAACAGATGATGCACCTCATTTAAATGTTAGCTTCTTAATTAAAACCCAGCAATTGTGTTTTGCCCTTTTATTGGCTTCCTAGTGAAGCATGGTTGTAAAGTCGCTTAACACACACGCGCACACACACACTCAATTACTGGTCTCAGGTTATACAGCCTGCCTCCTTCTCCTCCATATGGGCTTTACAATAAGGCGCGTTTGTTCCCAGCGCAATCAGCGCCGTGTCTGCAAGGCAACTGCCTGCCTTTTACCGGGGGAGCCCGGCTGCCGCAGCGGAGCGAAGCGCGGGAGGGATTTACGGTGGCTGCTGAGCTGGAGGGTGGCAGAGGTCAGAGGATTTATAGCCGCCTGCGGAGCCCCGGGGCGCTGGGTTGTGGCGTTCTTCAGTAGCAGCAGGGCTGGTTGCTGCTCCCGAGGGAGGGAATTCAGCCTTTATCGGGACATCAGCAAGAGGAGCGGGGCGGACACACAAGCTGCCAGGGTCTGACAGCAGCCCGTGCGCCTCGTGAAGGTTTTGGGGGGTTCATGAGGCTTGTTTAGGAGTGGGGTTGGGATTTTTGTCTCGACTCATGATTTCCCTGGGGTGCTCCGGCTCATGCAGGGAGCTGGGAGCATCATCTCTCTGCGCTGTGCTTACAGCTCCGGGGGGGCTCAGGGCCAGCTTTGCACTGGGGGGGCAACACCAGGTTGGGGCTGGAAGAACCTGATGTGAGCAACCCTTGGACACGGTGCTGGCGCAGTTCTTACGCTCCCTTCCAAGGAAGGGCAGCCCAGCCCTGCTGTAGGGGTGTTCTGCAGCGGTAAAACTTCCCCATGCAATATCTGGTGCAGTTTCATCCCCAGCAAACCTGCCGCTCCTGCGCTTGCTCCCTGAATTACGCATCGGTGACGGGAAGGCAAATGAAAGGAGGAGATTGTCAGAAGAAAACTTCGCGTGAGGAGCAGCGCTGTTCCTTCATGCCACTGACATGCTGTTGACACAGCCTTTGATTTAAAGTCGTGGAAGCTGCAGCAAGTCCCGTGCAATCCCCGTTAGCATCCCACCGGAGAGGGAAGGAAGGCTGAGCTCTCGGGACGGCGGGCAGCGGGAGATGACAGTGTTGGTCACAGGCAGAGCACTGTCCCCCTGCCCGAAACGCTTTGTTTTGAAAACAACCATCCAGCTCTAATTGCCAATCTTATTTTTTCATTATTCTTAAGACATAACGCTCTGTTCTCTTTGCTGTTTGCACTGGCAGCGCTCCACATAACGCAAGGTTCAAGAGAGGAATACAATTTCTTGCCCTTCCGTATCTCATTTGTTTGGGCATCGTTTCTGACTAATCCCCAGTTAATTACTTTAAGATGATGGCTTCCACGAATGAAAGAGCACCTTTGTGCTTGCTGTATTTTAGCACTTACATATCATCGTTTAGGAGCACAACTCTGCTAGCAGATGAAATACAACAAGCAGTTTTGGCCTTTGCTTCCCTGGGGAGATGCTTTACCACCAGGAAAGCTACTGGCTTCTGTAGCACGGGTGGGTCAATCAGAGTCTTTCTCTTCTTTGTGGGTTTTGGGCTTTTTTTTTCACGAATAGTTTCCAAAAACCTCGGTGGGGATTAAAGGGACTTACGAAACCTTGACATTCTTCATTAGGAAGGAATATAATTTTTTGGCCAGTCCTACACAAAGTACGTCAGCGCTGCAACATGAACTTCTTCTTCTTCTAAGCTAAAGGGGTAACGCTATTAAGAAATAGCAACAGTATGTTATTATTTTCTATGAGACCCAGGCGCTTAAGAAAGGCACAACGCCTTCCAATACTGTTCCGCGTGTTTCTGTTTTCCCACTTGGTGGTAAGCAAATCCCAAAACAACTTCCTGACCAACACCTACCGATGTGCTAATTACTGAAAAATTGAAAGAGGAACAGTTTACTGAGGCTAAAAGGAATACAACGCAGCATATACAAAGGAAATGAGGTCATGGAAGTGAAGTGAATTTTTGAAAAGCTTTCATTTTCAACTGGTTTACATGAATTAGCATAATGTTACAGGAAAATAATGATTTCCAGCCTGCAAACACATTTTCCTTAATACTTGGGACACTGCAGTTACTCGAGATGAGTATCTGCGTCTGTTCTAGTTAGCTACAGGAATTCATCTGTTGCATAGGAAAGTAATTTCTTGGCATAGCAACCTCTCTTCTTTAATGTCTTGCTCTTAATTCTGACCTATTTATAACAGCTTAATTACAACTATCTTCATCAAAGCGATTGGAGTGAGAAGTCTGCAGAGGTACAAGCAAAATTGTGACCGCAGCATTTACTGTAAGAGCAAACTGAAGTTGTGTGCTGTTCATAAACATCATATAAATACTGTGCTGCGGTTGCAAAGATATTCAGATTGAATTTCTGGTGATTAGCTCTCATCTGTAATGCTATTTTGCTGCTTGCAAAAACACAAGGCAACCACGTTTTGGAGCATGCAAAATCCTCTAACGAAGCTTTAGCAGGTGCATTGAAGATGATTAAGAAAGAAGCCAAGCAAATATTTCCCCAAATGCCAAATAACCTGTGCTGCATAATACTTCTGAGCATTGCAGTGACACCTTCTCAAGCTGAACATGGCAGAAATGCATCTTCTCTTGGATCTTTTTAATGATGTCTATTTTTACACTATCGGTAGTTTCCTCTATAACTGGATTGTACCCTTCGGTACAGAGCATGGGCCAGCATGAATGAGCCAATCCTGTATCTTGCTTTATTATATTGTGGGTTTATTTTCTTCTGTGGCATAGGAAATTCAAACCATTTTATTGGCTGGGTGTTTTTAGCCCCTTAATGCTCTCACTGATGTCACGTCGTGATGTCATCATGATGTCATGGTATTTGTGGTTCATTCCTCTTCCCAGGAAAAGCCATTTGATTTTTACCGGTGGACTCTGACTCCCCTTTGCGTTCAATTTACTGAACACCGGGGAGGAAATTTCCCCTGTGCATCCTCTTGGCTGAGAAGCTGGTCACACTGCATTTGAAGTTTCCTTCTGAAGCTTTGCACTGTCCTATTTCCAACCAGGGTAATTAACTCTGAAACATATCACCATGGGCGATATTCTGGGCCAGACTGGTTGCTGGGTTTGCACAGTTACACAGAGACACACAAACGTCTATTTCTCTTTTGCCAGCTTATTGCTCTACTCTTCATTAATTTTTCCCCCCTAATGGCAAAGCTCTTCCCTTCTGAGGGTATGCAGACCCTCCATGTTCCCCAGACACATGATGGCCTCCTGGAGTCCCAATAACCTGGACCTGCTCACAGACTCTTTGGAGCAGCAGCTCAGGAAACACCCCAAAATACACCCTGCTGCCTTGTTCCAGCTGGCCCGTCCTCGTACCCTGCCGTAGTGCTGCTGGCCAGTCACTCGGCTTCCTTTTACCGGAGTTTTGTAATTACAGTGACTGAAGCTCCGCTGACTCCCATCCATCGTCTATGTGTAATGAAAAAAACTTCTGGTGGTCTGTGTGAAGGAGAAAAGACATTTGCATATTTAGTCTTTTTATTATATTATTGATTTGATAGGATAGGACAGGATAGGACAGGATAGGACAGGACAGGATAGGACAGGACAGGACAGGATAGGATAGGATATTAATCAACTGTTTGCTCTTAGACAAGGTGCCTGGTGATGGGGTGGTTTTTCAGAGGTGCAGATGCGTCGTACAGGCAGAAGCAGCTGGGTGAGCTCTCGTGTCCTCGATGTGGCATGTTTACTGACTCTTCTGCCATGGGAGTCAAACCAGAGAATGAGCCCCCGAATTTCAAATACCTCTCCACTATGTAGTGTGTGGATGATATCTCTATGGAGAGGGAGAAAAAAGAAGGACATGAGAATGCACATAGGCTAAAACTATTAGAAATAAAAAAACAGGAATAAATATCATCATAGATATAGGAGAGGAGCTCCTAGGTGACTACAAACCAGGGATAAAATAATTATTCTAGAGTTTAGTAGGAATTCTGCTTTCTATCTTTGGGATACTTGATGAATTTCAGTTAATTCAAATCTACAGCATCCCTGCAAAGAACAAACCCAGCTTCGAGGTGGGGTAAGTCATAAACCAGGAGGCCTGACTAAAGAAACATGAGACACGTGTGACCAGACAACCATCCTTCCGCCCCTTGGGAGCCCCATTGGCAAAGGTTGGACAGAAGGGGTAATTAATACTGGAAATGAAAGGCAAATGAACTATTTCTGAGTAGATGAAGGAAAAGGGAGAAGGTGACCTGGAGGTGCTGACTTGCTTCTTTGCCCCAGGAGATCATCGTTCCTCCATGGTTATCACCATCTAATAAGGAGAAAATGGCCATGTGGAGACTTACTGAGGAGAGAGCCACGAGGATGAAATACTAATTGCAAAAATGGGCAAAGCGTTACGATTTCCTTATCCGACTCCCTTTCCCTCTCTCAGCTTCCCTGGATGAGAGCAGCCATGAAGTGCCATTAAAGATGAGGTGGGATTTCTCTATTATTCCTTTAGACCACAGGGCTGGGAGAACACATGGAGTAATTAATTTTGACTTACAGAAGCTGTATTAAATTGGATAGAAATGGGTGAAAATAGGATTAGGAATGGAGTTTAGCCAAGAGCAAACAGAATTAAAACTCTCTAAGAGCAGGTCAACACAGCTGATATCATTGATGCAATGAAAGTAGACAGCTTGGGACATTTTTGAGTGGTAGCGTAATGTCAGAAATTGTAACCTGCCTAGAATCCGACTAGATTGGGAGAATTAAAAAACAAAAAGTGATTTTTGTTGTTGTTGTTGTTTTTCTGGCTGCTCTGTCTGGTCTGAGCTTTCTGGCTTCCAAGGATTAATTTTGAAACAATTGTGCAGAACAAGCAAGAGTCTCCATAAACCCCAACCGATCGAAATGTGCGCGGTGCTTTCAACACATGCACCGAAATCTAATTAGTATGGGATTATGCTTGTCACAAATCATCAAAAATGGAAGGATCCTTAACCTGAAAACCAGCTCCTCTCCCTGAAAAGCCTTCTCACAAAATCCAAAGACAAACCAGGCTCAGGACATTTGCTTCTGTCAGCCGGGGGCCATGTCTTCGGTGGTGTAAATTTGCATGACTCTGCTGATGACAGTCTCCGTCCACTGTCAGGGGCATAGAAATACCTGGACTGGAAAGCCTGGCTTAATCTGGTTTTGCTGCAAGAGAACAAGGACCCACTGCTCTCTCTGGGTTCAATCTGGAAATTTGTTTGACCTCTCTGATACAGTTGGTAAAATTCTCGAGTGCATTTCCCATCCCTCTGCTTTATCCCAGTGCAAATCCTGCAGACTAAACTGGCCCAGGTCCTGCTCTTCCCTTACCACCGTGTAGTGCCATTGAGTCAGTTCTTGTCTAGCCCATAGTGGCTGATACCTGAATTTCCTGAGGAATATCTCTAAAAGATGAATGTCCAGCCTTTGTGTAAGGCTTTTCAGCTTCACCTACCAAGTACTTTGCTGAACATTAACTAATGAGCACAGAGCTTTACATTTCCCCACTCTCCCTGTCTTTATTAAACAGCGCATCCACGGAAGGTCACAGCCGGAGGGTTTGTCAGTGTGTACCGTGGCCACCAAAGGTCCCCTTTCATGTGGGAATCCAATTTCTGCAGCTACTGGGAGCTGCACATAAACATGAATTTCAGTTGTTTTCTCTGGGGTTTCCATGGTTGCTGGCACCGGTTTGTGTCCTTGTTCTAAAGTAGATGCTCCACAAATGTGTTTTCTTTGGTCTGAGGTAGCACATAATATTGCTAGGAAACCTCAGAAGTTGGCCAGAGGAGCGGAGCGATGCCCCGGGCTCTGCATGGGGCCACCAGCGTGGGTGGGCACGGCCACCGCCCCGGGAAAGGGGCATCTCGGTGGGCAGTGGCAATAGCTAACAGGGGATATTGGTGCTCAGACAAAGGCAAAAGCACAAGTGCAAAATCGAGGCAGTAGGTCTTGGAAAAACAAACATGCTTCAAAAACCCCTCTGAGAACCAGCTCCCTAAACCCGAGACACGCAGAGCGCTGCGCTGAGGCAGGGCGGCCCGACGGGTTCTCAACCTCTTTCAGTGCCTTTTAATTGCCAGAAACTTTCCTTTCCCTCGTTACTGTATAATTCTGCAGGTGTTACATCACATCCCCAGCCGGGAAGATCAAAGCCGAAGCGCTGGCAAGCTCAGCCCAACGCAGCTTCGTTTCTGTTCTACCCTACGCGAGCAGCCATGGGTGTGCCGTGCCGGGGCGCAGCGGGCGACAGCGGGGCTCTGAAGGGACCCCTGAGATTATAACACAGCCCCTGAGAAAACCCACCAGCTCCTTGAGGGCTGCTGTGTTGGAAGAAGGCACACAGCTGGGGAGCGCTGGGGTCTGGCTCGACTCCCCTTCGCCCACTGATTTATGTCAGGCAGGATTTCAGCCAGGTCTGGAGGCAGAGCACCGAGGTCTGCCTGCTTTTGCTGGCCGCAAGCGAGGGGCAGGGTTGTCCCAAAATGGCACAAACAGCAGACCTGGGGGGGACACAGGGTCAGAGCCCCGCTCTGCCACTGACTGCTCACATGGCCTCTGCCATGTCACTCAGCCTGGTGGTCGCCACGCTCCACAGACACGGTGGGGATGTCACACACAGCGAGCAGGGATGTTGTACCGCTTCCTGCGTTCCACAGGACACGCTGCCGAGGCAGGATGCCCGGGAACACGTCAGATGGACCAAACGCTCCCCTATGCCCAAAGTGATTGGCAGCCCTCGAATGAAAACCTAGCCTCAAGTCTTGCAGGGCAGAGGTGGTAGCTTCCAGAATTCGCCCGTTTTGCTCTGTATCCCTGTGCAGAGGGGGCAGTGGAACCACGCGTGGTTGTGCTGCGCAGTCGATGGCACAGGGCTCATCCCAACATCTTGGAAGCAAGCCCGGGTCCTCCCCCAGCACGGCACAGCGCAGGGCGCCGGGGCTTGGCCCTTTCTTTTGCTGCAGTGCAAGAAGAAGGGGTTAATGCAATTTATTTTTTTTTATCTTGACAGCATCTTGTTACTGTAAGTCAATTTAGAACTCCATCAGCTACTTTTCCTTCCTCTGTGCAGCATTTTGCCTCCTCCCCCTTCCTCCTCAGAAGGTAACACTATCTCCTGCTTAGGCATGCATTCCTTTATAATAAGGTATTATGCCTCTATTTATATGCATCTTAGGTGCAGTCTGAGGCAGCTGCTGCTCTCCAGGGCCCTGGGTGAGGAGCAGAAAATTGAATTCAGCCTGGAATGTGCGGGTGCAGTCGGACATCTGCACCCGGCCAGGGGCAGCCCTTCCCCTGCATGTTTTTAACAGCAAGATGATGGTCCAGGCTGGTCTGGCACGGTGGTCTGCTTGGGGTCCCACCAGCTGCAAGTGAACCCGGTGTGTAGACGCAGGACTTTTTGAGTTCCTCTGGGCTGAGAAGGTGTTTGCAGAGACCTGGCTCACCTGAGCAACACACTGCAGCGGGGTCGAACCTCCCAAATTGTTGCCCTGTGCAGTGGATTCAGGATTTTGGCCGCTCCCAACTGGCTGTGTATGGGTTGCATGGCAGATGTCTGGGAGTCCCGTCTCTGCCCCCCCACATATCACTCCCTTGCTCCGCCACCCAATACCACCGTGACAAATGCAACACAAGGACCCAGCTGGACTGAACCGAAATCATGCATTTTAACAGCCCTTTTTGGATTAAGCTATTATGGACCGGACTGCTCAACTGCGCCAACTTTCGGTAATGATTTTCAAAGCAATGAACCCTTTTCCTGCAGGGGGAAGCTTGGTCCATCTTTAGCAGCAAGCAGCATTCGCAGGGTGATACCGTAGCTCTGCATGAATGGTATGAAGTCACTCTGCTTTGCTGCTTGGCTTCTCCCCAGGCTAAAATCCCAACCTCGGGAAAGTCGGTGTGGTTTTTGCCGCTGACCTTAATGAATGCCATGCTTCCACCCGGTCCTTCAGCTTCTACAAAGACCGTGTTTCACCTGAAACACGACTTTTTCCTTCGAGCCAACCTGTGATGGAACCTGCGGACGCGGCCTTTCCCCTCTGACATTGCGACGTGGTGGAGGGCTCTCGGGGGGACCACACGCCTCCATCGCAGCCGGGGTCAGGGCGCGGGAGAGGCAGTGCCAGGGCAGGGCGGCCAGGGCTCATCAATGAGCTAATTAATGGCCGTGCCCCCAGTGTGGGAGCCCAGGGCTTCTCCTCCCCAGTGGGAAGAGGGCAGGGTGAGCGGGGCTCTGACATCAGCCCTTCCTCCCTGATTAGCTCTCGTTTGGCCAGCGCTAATGAGCCTGAACTCTGAACCCCCGCCCCGGGGAGAGGGGGTGATCTGCCTCTCTCGGGGCTGATACTGGGGCGATCTGCCTGGGAATGGAGGCCGGGTTATCTGCCCGGCTGAAAGCCTGTGCTTTCCTTCCTTGCCGTCTTTATTTGCGGTCAGGATCGTAACACAGCCCAGCTGGCGAAGCAGGGGAAAGTGGCCTGTCTGATTAATTGCTCACTGGCATACATGCTCCAGCCTCCACCAGGAACCGGCAGATAGTTCCCATTAACCCTTTCGGCACCCAGCGCTCGTCCCCAGCACGGTGTGGAGACGTTCCAGAGGAGGGAGGCAATAAGCTGAAGGTTGGTGATGTCCTGCTTGGGGGACATGCAACCCTATCGTTGGGGGGGGGTGTGTGTGGAACTCTGCAGCCTCCAACAGCACCACGATGCTGCTGCAGCTCCTCGTCGAGGTGGTCCCCACCCCAAGATGCTGGCTAGCTAATTCATGGGAGTGGCAACGAGGTGGGGAGAGGGGAAATTGTGGGTTGAGTTAGGGGTCTGTGGTGTTCAGGTGGGCTGGCTCGCCACCCGGGTACTGAGAGAGGTGCTCTGGCTCTTTCCAAAACAGCACAGAAAATACCTCCTAGTTCATTCTGGTTCTTCCCCATTTCCACCACAGAGTTTTCTTAAATACTGACTTTCAGGAGCATTTTTGTTTTCAAAGGGATTAGTTTACAAACAGCACAAAATGCTGGTTTTGTGTGATAAATAAGATGCAGCTTAGCAATGAGCCTGATATTCTCATCTTTCCAGGAATGGAGACTGTCTTCAGTGCCCATCGGCTGATTTAACCATTCCCGACGCAGAGGAGCGAGGATCTGTGCCTGCCTTTTGTCCTTGCCCTCTCCGGGAATTGCAAGCTGCAGACACCGGTAGGAGCAAGCAGGGAATTACTTAGGTGTGCTGCAGATTCTCCGTCACTTGAAGACATTAACCCCAGGAGTTTTTCCCAAAGATCTGCTACGGCTCACACAGGGCTTATAAGCTTGGTGTGGAAAGGTATGTCCTGTATTACGTGTGAAGTCAGACTTGATGATCATAATGGCTCTGTCTGGCTGTAAGAGAGTAACGTCCCATGTGGGTTTTCTTTCTCTTTCATGTAGGAATATTCTCTAGGAAGGCTCGCAGCGGAGGTGAAATGGCAGATCAACACTGCAGCAACAAGCTGAGGCTGCAGGGAATGGCTCAGGGGGAAAATCAAAGGGAAGATGTCTTTGTTACCAACCCAGCTGCAACTTCCTGCTCTGGCTAGAAAATACCCTAGGAGGTGACTTGTCAGCGGATCACATGCCTTTGCCTTGCCTTGCTTCCCCATAATAAGTGAATAATGAACTTGTAGGGCAAGTGAAAGTTGGAATTCCCAGAAATTATCATCCCAAGGTAAGCACAAAGAGAGTCTCTGTCTTCTACCCCTCGGATCCCTATAAATAGATACAGATTGTCAGTGAAGGAGAGGGCTTTCCTCCACCAAGCACAAGGTATAAACAAGTATTTTCGATGGAGTGGCACTCCTGCCAATGTGGAGTCATGCCTGTGAATTCGGGGGGGTGATCTGGACTCCATCCAGGTTCAATGGACTGGTTTCCATTGGGGACGAATTCTTCATAGTTCTCCTTTTTGCTTCCCCAGCCTTTGGTCCTAATGATGCCCCAGAGCTCTTCCTCCCCCTCGGGGTTTTTGTCGTAGGTGACGTGGATCCTGTGGCGCTTTCTGTGGTGGAGATTTTGCATTGTGGCTGCTGGGGCGAGGAAGGCTAGCCACCCTGCTCTGGCGTATTTGCTTAGACCAAAGGGGATATTTTCCTAACTGAGGAGTCAAATGAACTCCATGACCATAACGTGCATTTCATATCAAAAATGTAATTTTATTTATGGTGAAAAATGGAAGAACAGGACCCAGCTGTTTCGGAAGGGCTAGTGGGAACACAACTGGTGTTTTGACAAGCAGCTCAGTGGATATAGCTAATATGTTATACAAGCATATAAGTTATTTTGGGAGAACAATGGTGACATTTTAGTATGAGCCACTGTTTTCCAGCAAAACAATGACATTCTGGAGGGGAAATGCCTTACCTTTCAAAAGCCGAATTGTTCAGGTGCGGTGACAGAAGCAGAAGCATGAAACAGATTACTTACATTGGGCTTACTGTGTTGGTGGATGTACAAGACTTTGCTATTTGGCCTTTTAAAACCACCGTCTACGTTAGGGTGGGTGTGAAACGAGGAACTCAGTGGGGAGAAGCCACCGGTGGTGGTTCACCTGAATGAGGAAGCTGGATCCCATGGGCTTGGGGCATCTGCCCAAGGTCTGATGCTATTCAATCTTCTAATTAACGATCAGGATACCCTAACCGAGTGTGTGCTTACTAGATTAGCGGGTGACCCTTGCGCTGGAGGGACTGCCTCGTACTGGGTGACAGGTTGGAACTCAAAGTGCTCCCAACAAGGTTGAGTGGGTGACCACCAAAATAGGATGCGCTGAGGAACAAGTGCGAGGTTCTGCAGGAATAACCCATGGGCAATTGGAAAGGATGCAAAACAACCGGACAGGTATTGGATCTTCAGAAAACAGCCTGAAGATTATTATAGGCCACTAGTTAAACATGACTTGACAGCCTGATGGAGAAAGTGAAGGGACGAGTATTGTTTGGCCTCAGGAAGAGGGAACTGGAAAAGCAGATGAGAGCTATCTTCAAACCACGGCTGCAAAAAAGAGACAGAATGATCAGTCCTCCACATGCACGGTGGAGAAGAGAAGAGAGGGCTTAAATTTCAGCAAAAGAGGTTCAGACAGAATTTTGCTGAAAGCTGCGGAGAAGGGAGAATAGCGAAGCGGTGTTACAGATCTCCTGTCAAGGTTTGTCTGTTTTTGGAGCAGATTGGCCAGAAAGGAGAGCGGAGAAGCTGATCCTGCCTTCGGGCAGAAGGGACTAACTCAGCCCTTCCTTGCTGCTGGGGCTGATGCTGCGGCGGCGCGATTACCCATCCCGAGGGCAGAGAGCAGCGGGAGCACTCTCCATTATTCTGTTGGTAGATTTGTTTTCATGGGGCTGATGAGTTGCACCCAAAGGGCTTAGCGGAAACCTCGGGTCCATTCCTCTGGGGTGGAAACAGTTTATTCTTGCAACCAGGTATTTGTTAATTACCTTCTACCCGGCTGCGCAGCCTTTGCCTTTGCCATGATTGTGTTACCCCACGAAAAAGGATAGGCGGTAACAAGTCAGAGCACAGGGAGCAGCGGAAGGCTATCGTTTCAGTTTGCTTGTGTGCTAATCTCGATCCTCTTCTCCCAAATCCTCTTAACCTCCGTGTTTTTTTCAGTCAGCTGTGTTTGCATCAAACATTACTAGCGTGGACAAAAAACTGAGCAACAGAAGATACTTTCACTTCCAGCCTGATGAGCTCCACTAGGTAACTAACCTGCTAAAATATTTATGAATAGACTAAATGCTGATAATTTGATCTAAAAGTGTCTGGTCGCTGCTCTCTTTTTTTTTTGCCCCACCTATTGTCTAGTTGTGCATTGTAATTTTAGGCTTCGTTCGATGTACTCGTCTTTTAAGACAACTGTGACCAAGTAATCAAGGCTGTCATCACAGCAGAACCTGGCTCTTGAGGCAAAAATCTCCCCACTGGTCTTTTTTCATTTCCTGGCTCAGCATCAGGGGAAGAGATTATGTGATCTGATAGGTAAAATTATCCCATCAGAGGTGAATGTCCTCATAAAAGGCTTTTGCAGGCCTGGTTGTATGATATCCCTGAGAAGGCTACATTCATTTGGAGTCCTTTATTGAAGGGAATGCTCAGTCCCTATGGAAACCCAACGGGACAAAAGGCGATTCTAACTGTTAAGACACCCACAGCTACACACACACACACACACACACACAGAGCTCAAGGATGCAAAACTGTTGCGTTTGCCTGATTGGAAGGAGAAAAAAGAAAAGGAACAACAACAAAACACCCCAATGTTGGAAGTTTGGCTCGAGACTGAGAGCTGCATTTTCCCACCTGGTTAAAATTTGGGGTGATGAGCACTGCTCAGTCTGTATGTCCAGAAAAAAAGGAGAAAATGATCTAGAAGGCTTAATTGGTGCTTTTGGGGAAACTTGATCAGGTTCAACGAATCTGCAGAAATAAAAATGGAAATCCTTCTGGGAGACCTTCTCCAAGACCTCTGCCAGTTTCTCTCATGTTTGGTCAGCTGCTTTCTTTTTTTTTCAGTGGGTTCTGAAAGGAATTTTAAAAACATGAAAAAAACCTCTAAGACTTACTTTGAGTGATGCAAAATAGTTAGTGAGGGTGAGGAAGGTGGCCTGTTAGGGGTTGTCCTCTCTTTTGCAAGCTCCTGCCTGGGAGCCGGTGGGACGCGATGCACAGAGCATCTCCCAGCTGCTGGCTGAGCTCTCTGCCTGCGAGATCTGAGCCTGGCAGGCTTCAGCAACTGGAAGAAGAAATGAGGATGTGTCCCTCTATTAACCTGGGGGATTTTGGGGAAGGAAGAGGACAAAGGGGGGAAGCAGCTCGGTGTTTGTGTTGTTAGGAGTGGCTCAAAGGGATGCGGATGCTGGTCAGAGGGAGCCGAAGGTGGGTGCCAAGCATGGGCTTGTCGGCAGCGAGCAGGTGAAGCGGGCAAAGGTGTGGTGGATCAGTACCGCGGTGATGCAGTGGGTGAGCTGGGCTCCTTAAAAGCCCTGCCTCTGTGGTGTTTGCACACCAAGTCCTGCAACTTGCTCTGTCACCCCAAATCCCCCCACTTCCAACCACGGAGCACCCTCTGCAAGGGTTGGGATTTGTTCCTGTGTCTTGGGGAGGCTGGGGGAGACAGAGGCCAGCACAGTGCACATCTGAAAAGTGTGTTTTCAATTAAAAGAAGAAAAAGCTCCAAAACACATAGTGGGTTAAATGTTACAGTAAAAAGCATTCAAGCTGCTCTTCCATTGCAAAGTAACCAACAGTTTGTGTGTGTGATTGCAGGCAGGTGGTTCCTGTTCGTATTAAAAATGAGTAATCCAAGCTCTCAGAGGATTTCTTCAGAGACAATCTGGACAGACCTGGAAGTCCGATGTGCCTTTTAAACCATAAGTGTTTCCCCTCCGCATCCCAGAATTCTCCTTTCCAAGGATTTTCAAGGAGCTCTTGGCCAGCAGATCAGGATCATCTCACTGCGTCCTGGGAGGGGAAAACCTGTTACCATAAATTAAGAGATCCCCCGCTCCCTGCAGCCTTCAGGGAAATCCAAACCAGTGCTCCTTGCGGCTGGTGGGTGGGTGAAGGCTCTGCCCCTGATCGGGTGATGTCCCCACCCCACCCCCAGCCTCCCCAGGGTCCACCAGTATAGCTCATGCCTCCAAGCTGTAGTAGCTGTGGTGGGGTGGGTTATGCTCATGCCTGGTTGAAATACCCTGGCATGGAGTCCCCAACATTAGAAGGACATGGACCTGTTGGAACAGGTCCAGAGGAGGTCACGAAGATGATGAGAGGGCTGGAGCACCTCTCCTATGAGGACAGGCTGAGAGAATTGGGGGTGTTCAGCCTGGAGAAGAAAAGGTTACAGGGAGACCTTATAGCAGCCTTCCAGTACCTAAAGGGGGCCTACAGGAGAGATGGGGAGGGACTCTTGATCAGGGAGTGTAATGACAGGACGAGGGGTAACGGTTTTAAACTGAAAGAGGGGAGATCTAGATTAGATTTTCAAAATTCTTTACTGTGAGGGTGGTGAGATGCTGGTATAGGTTGTCCAGAGCAGTTGTGGATGCCCCATCCCTGGAAGTGTTCAAGACCAGGTTGGACGGGGCTTTGAGCAACCTGGTCTACTGGGAGGTGTCCCTGCTCATGGCAGGGGGTTAGAACTGGATGATCTTTAATGTCCCTTCCAACCCAAACCATTCTATGATTCTATGATTCTATGGGCTGTTCACTGCCCATTGAGCTGCATTATGCTGGAGCAGAGACTCTCTCGATGCTGTTAGCACGCTGCTGACATCTAAGGAGGTTTATACCACAGACACATAACAAATCACTGCTGTGTTCCAGGGCTCTGCGTCTGCAGGTGTGTGTGGGTATCTGGGTTATCACCATGGCTTTTTCTCTCCCAGTGCCGGCTCTCTGCCTCGCTGGATCCTTGCAAGGATCCTGTGCTGTCCCACAGCTCGTGCTGCTGCATCGGGCTGTTTGCCTGGCTGCACGCAGTGCCATACCCAGGGGGAAAGGCGCAAGCCCCATTGCTGATCCCAGGGACTGCAGGTTGAGATACCCTCCTTGCTGGTCCCAGAAAATACAGGTTGCACTGATGAGGAGCCCAGATCTGGCCGACTTGGCAGCAGGGAGGATGGGCATCCCCTCAGCACACCCAAACAGGCAGCTCCCTCCTGCACGTATGGATTTTGGGGCCCTGCTTCAAAGCCCCACGCCCCCCAGGCAGAGACGGGCAGGGAAGCCGGTGCAGCGGCCACCCTCATTGCTGTTGGGCTCATGTTGGCCCACTCACCTTATGCCACAGTCCCACTTTTGGTCATTGTCCTGGCAATTAAGAAGTGGGTCCCCTGCTGGGTTTGCTGACCCCCACGCAACAAATCATCTTAACAAATGGTTTCCCTTAGCGCCTTGACGCAGTCACACCGTTCCCGTGCTGTGGGATTATAAATCCGCCCAGGCTTGCAGGAGGTTCTTGCTCAGCGTCAGGTGTGTTTGCACAAGGGCTGTTCCTCAGGTGCCCTCTGTTGTCACTGCTTTGCTCTAGGAACACCTGATCTCTTTTGAAGGTACCGTGGCTTCAGCTCCCCTGTGCTTTTGGGTATAGTTGTTTTGAGATTTTCATCACTAAAGCCCCAGCCCCTCTCCCTATTGCACAAAGGAGAAAAAAACCTTAATAATATTTTAGAAGAAGGCCTGAGGGCTGCATTGTCGTTTAACTTGATCACCCGGGGGAATAAAAGAATACCACATGTGGAGATCTTTTACTTAACATTGCGATGTTTAATCTTGCCCAGTCAGCAGTTTTTGAACATATTCCAGGAAAGCTTTTAAGCCTGATAAAGCCGGGGCTTTTGCATTTTCAAGTGATACTTTAGCTACAAATGACATGCTCTACTTGTCATTTGGCTTTAAAGGAAGGTAATTAAAATCTTCCTAAGAGTACAGTTACACCGGAGAAAGAACTAACATAAACTAAAATAAAAAGAGAGAGAGAAGCCCACAAAAATGCAATTTAGCAGATGAAAAATGTAAAGGAAAACTGTTAAAAGATAAGAGTATCAAATGCACAATAGCAGTTTGCCGAAGGAGGACTAATGATACGTGAGGTACTACGAACTTACACGGGGAAAGCATGGGCAAGGCTAGGGAATTTCCATCATATTTTATTTGTAGTTTTTAGGGCCACTGGAAGCTACAAGGCAGACTTGCAGCTGTCTATTGTAGTCCTGGCTGCAAAAGACATACTCTGTTATGCAAGGTGTGAAGAGAAGGTAAAAGACAAATCCAGCTGTGAGCCCTTGCCCAAAGCTGGGTGGGTGCAAGTGGAGCTTTTCAACAAGAGTTTTGGGGGCAATCACCCTCTGTGATGGCTACCTGAAATGTATCAGACTGGGGTCAAAGCCATCGTCTCTTCTCAGTGTTGGAAGGGGTGCTGCTGAATCCATGGGGTGCTGGTGAACCCACGCAAGTTTATTCCCTTGATGGAGGAAGGGGTGTATTTCTCCAAAGGGGCTCCTGACATCCGTGCTGGGCAAGTGAGGTCCAGAGGGAAGTGCAGCCCTTGCATGAGGGTGGCAGGAGGAGGGAGAGCAGCTGCAGACCTCGCCAGCCCCCCCAGGCACATGTCTCAGCACTCAGCATGTTTCTCCCCAAAAGGACTACAGCAAAAACTTCTTCCCTTCTCCTTCCAGAAAGCCTGACGCTATCATGTCATTGCTAGTTTTGATCTGTGGAGAGGAAAAGGAATATGACTGAGGTGCATCATTCCCAAAAAACCTTCACTCCCAAACAGCTGGAACAGTTCAGAGACGTTCCAGCGTAAAAACGGGGAAATGAAATTTTCTCCTAGGATAACATCAAGCCTGCATCATTCAACAGCCTCTGGCATACTCAGCCGTCGAGAGAGGCCTGCTGATGAGTTCAGCAAAAACAGACACTATCCATCTCTCTGGGATCAAATGTAAAATAAGAATCTTTTTTTTTTTTTTTCGGGTCATGCTCCGATACCAGACCAGCCGGAGCAGCTGGTGGATGGAAACCTGGAACTTCCCCTGGCGCCCACGTATTTATTAGTATCATTTGCTGCCATAAAATCAGCAATATCTCTGCGTGTTCACTGCATGTAGTAGTTTCTCTTTTTTAGTGATTATTACTCCCTGATGCCCCTGTCTCTAAGATGAAGTCGTCCTCCCTGCTCCAGACAAATGCCAGCAGGGAAGAGAAGCCAGCTTCGTCCTTGGACAGAAGAGCAGAAGACAGATGTTTGCAGCAAGCCCTACTGCACCCCATTTCTTGCCCTTTGAAAGGACAAAATGAGCCCACTGAGAGAGACAAGCTGCCTGCCAAGAGCCCCTGGAAGGACTTTGCTTCTCACCACGAGCAGCACGATGTGAACAGTTTGGTGTGCATGGAGGGAGTGGAGGCATTAGGAAGGGAAAAGCAGTATGTGCTGCTTGGGATGGAGAAAAGTGGCTTGATAGTCAACCCTAAATATCTGTGTATGTGTCCACAGAGGTGCTGACACTCACGGGAGGGCTTGGCTCCTGTAAAAACATCTGTCAGCCCTTCTCTATGCTTTGTGGCAAGGCAGAGTACCCCAGAGGATCTTCTGTTGCTCACAGGAGGATATAGGCAGGACTGTGTCCGATTTCCAGCCTTTTTTGCCGTCTGTGGCCTCAGGAAGGCAGGATGGACTCTGCTGTTTTCTCGATGGGAAGCCCCAAGGCCAGTTTACAAACTGTGATATACTCAGTTTTTATGGTGAAGACTTCTGTGTCTGTACCCAGAACGGGCCCTTTTCTGTGCTAATTGAACATAGCAGGTGTGGTACCCACAGGCTGCCCTATTCAGTCTGAACCCCAAAGGATGCCTCTACCCAGATCCCTTACCCAAAAGGCACATTTCATTTATTCTCACATGTCTGGTTTGTGCTCACAGCGCTGCAAGGGAAAAAGCTGAAATAAAATGGCTTCTTTGTTCTTCAGTTCCCATAATGTACTTCCCTTCATGGCTGATCCTGCACAGGGCTGAACCTGGTCCATGCTGCACGTGCAGGTCTCATCCGTGGTCACTGGGACTAAAATTCGTCCCGTGCAACTGTTACTCCACCTTTAGGAAACACACGGCCCCACTGAGCGCTGGCACTGGTGGCTGGCATCGTACCTTTGCCGTGCAAATGCTTGGTCTCTCCTTTTGGGAAACCCCACAGGGTCTTTTCAAGAGCAGGTGGGTTGGTCTGGTGGGAAGTGGGGGTGGAGAGATGCTCCAGACCAAAGCCACCTCCACGTGGATGGGCTGCCAGCCCAACATGTGGTAGCCGCAGCATGACACGGCGATGGACCTGCCTCCCTGGGGTGGAGACAGCCTCTTGGAGCGGCACATCACCATCAAAGGCTGGTTTTCCCCTTGCTCTGCTGAATACACACCTCCGGCTCCAGACAGAGTCATCTCTGGGGTTACATCTAACACAAATTCCTCCCTGACCTCGAAATATTCAGAGCACTTGAAAGCTTTCCTACCCCAACAGACCAGGTTTAGCACCTTGAAGCCCTTGCTGGCGAGTCCCAGCAACAGGTGTAACATGAAGAAAAGCCAAACCCAGAAGCCAACATACCGTGCTGCTCCCTCGGAGACCAAAGGAATGGGAGGAAAGTTGCATGCAGTAGCGGAGATGAAAGATGCTGCAATGACTTTTTGCTGACATGTACAAATGTGATCCTGACTATTAACTTTAATGACCTGCCATTATGTGAGGGAAAAAGAGGGAGGGATCTAATTTTTTGTAATTACTTTAATTGCCACTCTGTGGTCTTGTTTCGTGCTGCTGGTTTTGCAGTCAGGTGGGAAAAAAAGGCCAATCCTCCCCCCCCTAGTCCCACGGTGTCTCAGATTTGGGTTCTCTCCTGTCCCAGTTATGCAAAATCAAATCATCCAGGGAACTTAGAAAATGCTTCTGCAGATTTAAATACTAAGTGAGACCTCCATTTTTTAAATATGGCTTTGAAATGGCGGAACTGCAGCTACAGATGAGTCTTTGTCATTTAGATATAATTGAGCTCTTAAACAAACCATGGGTGTGCAAGGCATGAACCAGTGGAACCAGGAGAGGCTGTAAATAGAGGGATGGAGCATTTCCTCGTGTGTGAGGAAGACTTGATTGTGTAAGGGCTGTTTACTCCAGTTAAGGGCTCTATTAAAGTTAATGAGACTAATTTCCTTCACCGAGTGGTTTGCAAAGGTCAGAGGTGCAGGATAGGGCCCTCGTTGCTGCAGGTTTTCAGCCCCATATTGCATATTCAACAGTATCTATCATCAGTTAATTGCCCCATAAATATTGTTATTCCACATCAATATTTAGCAGTCATGCTTTTCGTCCATTCTTCAAAATGCTCTACAGCATGGGGAAACATTTATGTTCTTGGTTTTAGAGGCTGAGAAAGTGAGGAAGAGGAGGATGAAATCCAAGAGCAAAGCCATCAGGAGGATCCAGAGGAGAGGCCAGCGATGCACCCGTGGGGCTCTGTAGTCTCCAGGCATGTATTCCTGCTTGAACCCAAACCCAAACTCTCCCTCCGGACTGGGCTGGAGGAGGAGTTTTGGATTCTGCTCCAGCCTCCCCGCTGGACTGGCTGCATCTGGAGAAAAACTTGTTTTCTTTTCCCGAAGCCCTTTTTTTTTTTTGATGGAAAATGCAAATTCCAGCACAGTGAAATGTGTAATGAATTTGTGTAATGAATTTCTGATCATTTTGCCCAATGATTAGATTTGGAGAAAGCAAAAAGATAACTCTGAAAAAGCACTCAAAGGTCTTGGAGTGACATTTGTTTTGAAATGTACCATTTCAATTCTTGTTTCAAGCTTTCCCTTAATTGTATAAGTGGTTCCAAGACATTTTCAAGAAATCAATGAGAGGGATGGTTTCAATTTGATTGAAATGTAACATTTTATATGACCCATTCTACTTTTCTTTCAGTTTGTGATTTGCCAAAAGTTCTAAAAAAAAGTCTGGTTTTGATCCAGTCCCAAATGATTTTTTCCTTAGTTTTTCAGAATTGCCAGTAAGCCCCCAGACCCCTTTTTTCTTACAAAGTCCTGCAGCTCCCTTCAGTGCCTCCCTACTTCACTTTCCCTACGTGTAAAATACGGTTAATAATTTCCTGTCTAATAGAAGGGTTGAGATAATGAACTTCAGGGCTTTCAGACCACTTGGAGAACCTCAGCTGGAAGCAGCTGGTGTGTTAGCGGAGAGCCTTGGTACTTCTGGCCACCTTTGGGAGAGGTGGAAGCAGGAGCAGGGAAGGGTCCAGGGGCTGAACCCGATGGTAGGACACATTGTGCGTTTCTGGTGGCTTCACACCACCCTCAGACAGCTGCCTGCGGAGCCTCGGCGAGGTTTATCCTGGCAATAGGCATGGGCTTTCACACCTGTAGACAAGGCTGTGCGCTGCTGAGTTGAGTTTGGGCTGAGCGCCCGGGCTGTGAGCTATTTTGAAGTCTCAGCAAACTTAGCTTTTGATTTGAGGCTGAGCTTTTATTGCCTGAGTTGGGGAAGGCCTTGTATGCGAGCAGAGCGCTCGGTGGGTGTTAATCTTCAGCCTTTGACATGTGCCCTGTGGGGTATGAAGCGTAGAGAATTGCAAAGTCAAGACCTATTGTTGCGTGCACCTTTCTTGCCACTTGTGCAACCTCCGAAACATTTTTCTAACAAGTATTTGTATTCGTCCTTTGCTATTTTACTTGAGTTCTTGAACCTACTAAATTAAATAAAAGGGAAAATGTATAGTATCTTTGGGACTCCATAGAAACAGCACAGTTCCTCTGGGACAAAGATCACATAGTTTGGGGGATTATGCTGGAAAGAGTTTAAAAGAAACTCCATTAGAAGTAGGAGGTGCCAGAGATGACTAACTGTCCCTCCCTGCCCCCCAATTTTCCTACTCCATTCTGCAGATCCAAGTGATTTTACAGTTTCCAATGAGCTTGGGAGGAGAAAACACGCTTTGGCCTTACTCAAATCCAAGTGAGCAGGTGCATCAGTCCCCCCTGTTTCCATGCGCTCCTGGGAGTGGAGGCTGGATGACTGCCCTTGCCTGCGGGACAAATCTGATGGCCTGTTTCGGGTCTTGAGGCCAACTCATGCAAGGGTACAGAGTTAGTGTTGGTGAACAGTTCAAAGCGGTGTCCAGACAGATCCACCCAGCAGTGAAACCTTGAGGAAGTATTACAAGTCATATTGTCTGACAGTAGTTCAGACAAACTGAATGAAAACTAGTCATAAATACATGTGAATAGTCCAAATATACCAACACCAAGAAAGGAGCCGTGTGCTGCATGCCTTGCTAGCCATAGGAACACTTCATGAAGAAGGCACTTTATTACTTGTTCTCGTCTGCACTCTTTGCAGGGTGGGCTGAGCTTGGGGTGATGATGTGGGTAGCTTGGCTTTAGAGATGTGTGTTCCCCTCTCCGTTTAGACAGACAACATCAGAAGGGACGCACGGAGAAAGAAATAGTAAAGGAAAGATCTGAACCTCTTGACACTGAGGTTCCTAAATATCTCTGTGATCACCAGCCCCCTTTCTGCTAACTGGCAGACTCAACCAAGCAGGACAAAAAGGACATGGTTAAAGCTGAGGACTCCTGCTCAGGGTTGAAGCATATTGGTAGGGAAATTTTCTGCAATGCTCTTTGGTAGAAAATAAGAAGGCTTCCCTCTCCAGGGCTCTTGGTCTGGTACCTTTAATCACCATTAGACTCACAAGGGAAAAGAAGAAGCAAACATTCCTTACTCTTTTTATTGTTTTCCACTTAGTCAACAGTTAATATTTTTGGAAGCCTTGGTGTACTGATTGCTATAATTGAGTAACCCCCACGAAAGAGGAGCTATGTCTTGCTTTTAGTCCAAACTGCTGGACAACTCCAAGCAAAACCCAGCTAGAAAAAGAATAGAAAGAGCTAAAAAAAGTGCTGCGTGTGTAATTTATCCGAATGCCATTGCACGCTTGGGAAGGGCAGCAGGGAAACCAACATTCCTGTCTCCAGTGAGCATTCCACAGAAATTCATTGAGGAAAGAAAAAGAAAAAAAAACAGCCAACACAGAAAACACTTCAAACAGCTTCCAAATGCCGGGATTTGCTCTGCAGAGAGGCAGCGTTTGCTTACCTTCTCCCCCAACCATTTCTCCATCTCTTTACTTGAAGGTGCTAAGCACATTAGTTGTTCCTAACCCAGATTCCTTTGCAAAGGTCTCTGCATGCTACAGAAATTGGCTTATGTTGAAATGACGTCTCTACCAGGAGGAGAGAGGTGTCTGGCCTTCACAGTTAGGACTAGATATGGAGGTAGGCATCAAAGTCAAGACGGGCTGGACTGGAAGGAACCAAAGGTGTCTCCCATCCAAAGGGTGAATGCAGGTTTGGCAGCCCATGCTGCAAGGTGGGCTGGGGACAAGGACTGGGCTGGGCTGGAGCCTGGTGCCTGAGCAGGGGCAACCCCCCCTGCACGTCCTGTGGGAAGTCAGCCTGACTTCTTTTATTGAAGGTGGTGAGACATCATCGTGAAAGGTCCAGTATCTCAGGCCGTTGATTGAACAGAGAGCCACTGCAGTTGGTCCTCATTAATGAATGTCGCCTGTCTCAGCAGGACGGGTCACCTGGGTGTTGTTGCACAGGTCCTTCTCCCTTTCCCAGGTTAAGTCAGCAAAGCAATAGCATCACTGAAGCGTCACAGCGACAGGTCACTACGACTACCTTGTACTCTTGATGTCTCACCAAGGCTTGCACCAGGAAATCTCTGAAATTCCTTATGAAATAAACCTACCGGTCAGCAGGTGACTCACTAACAGAGACTTCAAAGGAAATTCAATTCCTGAGAACTCTTTTTTTCCTTAATAAAGGTACTTTCCTTTTCTATTTATTTATTAATTACCAACCACAGCTATTGTTATGTTCTGTTTAATCACTTTCCTTCTATTCTCATTCTTGTTTGCTCTGGTATGAAAAACTAATTTAAAGAGAAGGCTTCAATGAGATCGCATTACAGTGTCACAAAGGAATGAGAGCAGGTTGGAAATCAAGTGTCCTTGGTACAGCAGGGTGAAACCACAGCCCCGGCTGGAGCAAGGGCAGTGAATTCAATAGGGAGTGCATGGAACCTCTGCGTGGATCTACAGAAACCTACTTTAGCCAAAGGGATATTGTTTAACCAGTTTTCAAGTTTACTTAGCTTAGGCAGTGAAACTTGTCTGGCCAGTCTGAGCCGTTTTCACTTCCTTGTTCTTGTTTTCAGAGGATGTGGGAAATTTGCAAAAAAGATGCAGAAAAGATTCTACAAGGGAAAGCTAAAATCCAGTAGTATCTTTTTGCTGAAAAGAAGAAAAATAACTCTAAATTTAGACCACTATGTACTTGATAGCAGAAATAAATCGAGAAATTTACTGAAAGATCCATCAGTTTTGATGCAAAATCCAATCCTGTTTCACACTCTCCAGAGATGTTGCCTGGTAAAGGTGAACCCAACAAGCTTTTGGTCTCCATACAAAAGGGATGCAGCTAATTCACCAGAGGGGAATTTGCCATCAGTTGTTGGCTACTATTTCAAACTGTGTATGTTAGGAATGTCTTCTTTTTTTTTTTCTTCCTTTTTTTCTTTTTTTTTAATTTTTTGAAAAATTCTGCAGGAAGCTGTTTCCACGTGCCAAGTGATGAGTCCTTCTGCCAGCCTCCCTCCCCACTAGACAACTGTTTGGACACGGTGCCATGCTCCAGTGGAGTTATATGACTCAGACCCCCGATGGGTGTATGTTAGAACTGTATCTGGCTCCTTCCAAGACAACCACATTTTTTTAAGGCTGAATTCTACTGCACGTATCCAGGATACCAGGTATAAGTCTCTATTCGGAGAAAAATCAGCACCCCCATGGTCCTTGTTTCTAGTCTATGCATCATGTAAGCACTTGTGCATTTTTGAAATTAAAATCTCGGCTTAGAGAAGAGCTGTTTCAGCGGCACCAAGATCTCCTCTTAGTCATCAGAATTAGGTGTCTCTGATTTGTGCAGACTTCACTAAAGATCTACATTTTTTCTGGAAATTTCTACCTCTGAAAATCAGAAGGTGTTTTAGTGGCCAAAACTGGTGGTACTCCATCTCACCGGCTGTTTTTGAGCTTGGCTCGGCAGAGCAGCAGCTGCTTGGTGGACACTGGAAAGTGAGGTTTTGCCTTTGTACAGGTTTTGAGGCTGGCCCAGTCCCTACTTCCTCTTCTAATACTGAAACTGGATCAAGCATGGTATTTTGGCTGGTCTTTTAAAGGTGGTTGTCACACATTTCTAGAGAGGGATGTAACATGTGATAAGTACCTGTGGGCACCATAGCGGGGCACAGAGGGTACTGGCCAGTCCAGGACTACTTTTAGTAAGAAAGTTGGGCAGAGATTGCTGCTGTGTTCCTTGCAAAGGTACCTGAAAATAAAAATGGATATAGCGGTGGCTGTAAGAAAGGACATCAAGAAAACTTCTGGGGATGCACCTTTAGCTGCAAGATGGTGTGTAGACATTCTCTGGCTCCTGGGGCCCAGTCTGGAGCAAGATGAGATCCTAGGAGAGAAATGGACGGGAAACACCACTGTCTTTCTGCATCTTGTATTTTTGCAGGCTAATAGGATCTCGAATAGGGTCTGCAGGAGAGGACACCACAGGCATCCACCACGACAGAGAGGGGTAACCCATAGGCTCGACATCAGCTGAGGAAACCACCTCCTCTGTCCTTGCCAGAGCCCGCTCTGCCTTTCCAGATTTCCTGACACAACCGAGGGCCGTTACCAAATCAATGGGAAATCGAAAACCCACAGCTGGCTGGGCCACCTGCCCTTGCAGCCCCCATTGCCCGTCGCCCCCTCCCTGGGGACGGCATCCAGTTGTGGAGCGGGGCAGGGAGTGCTGGCGTGGGTCCGAGCCGGGGGGTCAGCCGGGGAGGCAAGGGGCCGCCCGGCCCCCAACACTGCGCCTGTTGTGGAGGCGGATTACCGCGGGAATTAGTGCCGGTGGATAGAGACGAACTCTCGGGCAACAACTGTGGGTGTCCTTTCCCCCAGCCCTTCCCAGGGAATCTGCCAGCCCTGCCCGTCTCGAATGCAACCCCTCTGTGTCGGATCAGCGCAGCTGTATGCGCGCCACTGCTAATCCGTCTGCACAACACGCCGTGCGCCAGCTGCCCGGCCGAGGGGCCGGGGGGGACGGGATGGTGCCAGGACCCGCCACAGGACGGCCCGGACCCCCTCACATGCTCTGACCTGACGGAGGAACTGGGCCAGCAATGGAGGTTTCTGGTCCCCACCCGCGGGATGCAGCCCGGCTCTGGTCCGGGAGGTGTGCAAGCCTCCAGCTCTCCTTGCTCAGCCTCCTCCTCACCTCTCCCTTTGGACACCCCGGTCACAGTGCGTTGCACAGAACGGTTGCAATCTCAAGTTGATAAATCCTCAGTTCTCCTGTCTGGTCCATGTTTGCAAAGCAGAAGGCAGTGATGCTTCCTCATCCTCCCTGTCAGCCTGGCTGCATCCCTTCAGTCCACAGCAGCATGTATGGCTTCGGGATCTAGCACGTAGGTACCAGGACTGCAATCACCAGCAGTCTTCCCAAAGTGCTTTGAGATCTTCTGAGAAAACAGTGCAAGATATATTTCCACCCCCTTCTCCCCCTCCCACTTCTGGAGTAATTAGTCCCTGTGAGTTAATTTCCCAGCCGTCGGGCCCGGCAGATGGATTGCAGATCTGCATCGCCCGCACCGGATGAGGATCCTGTCACAGCGCCGTGCTCTCGGCTCCAGAACACGCAGCGTATTTGCCTTTGATTAGGGTTGCCCTTGCTTTCCAGCTTTCTGTCACCACGCTATTGTTTTATAACTTGATACCTAATTTATTTTAATGACAACAAATAATTTGGCAAGCGCTCTCCATCCTTGTTCTGGCAAAATTCTGCTCTAAGACTGATAAAGCTGTTAAGTTGGCAGAGGCGGGGTGAGGGGGTGGGTGTTTTGTACTGTTGGTTTGGGGTTGGGGTTTTTTGATAGAAACCTAAAGACATCAAGGAAATCTTTGAAAAATTATCATTGACATCCCTGCCTTTCCTTCAGAGCTGTCAGTCAAAGGAGAGGCTGCCGTGCCAAAAATGTGTATTGACAAAGCGATGGGTAACACACAGAGCTGAGGGCAGTGGGGCTGGCATCCTGCTGCATCCCTCTTCCCTCCCAGCTGGAGCGACAATGCCATCCTGTTGCTCTCTGCTCACCAAAGAGCTGGGCTGCTCCCTGCCCTCTGCGCCCTGTCCAGGAGGAGGCAAATCCCTTCCCTCCAAGCAGGACTGGCTGCAACCCTTGTCCTTAGGCATCCCTTAGAGGGATTTCCAGGAGTCTTCCCAACTGAAGTGAAGTTTCAGGGAGATGTGCAAGTTTGACAGACGGGATCCAGGTGGATCAAGTTGAAAGTCGGTGACAAAATCAGCAGTTGTTTTTGCAAGCATGACCAGAAGTGACTCCCTGAAGCTCAGACGGTACCTCAGCAACAGGTTTGGCCTCGAGCCCCTGAAAACCCCTGCCCAGCAAACCACTAAGTTGTCCTTTTTCCGCATACAGGGTCAAACGCCAGCTAAAGCTTCCCATCTGTGCAGTGTCATATTTGGAGACCTTCTGCATAGAAGCACAGGAGTGCCTCCATGGCAGAGCTGCAAGGAGGAGGCTGTTAACCCCCATACACCAGGGACACCCCATCAGCCTTCATCCCACCGACTCATCCCAGGGCATGGAAGCAACTACAGGATTAAATTCAGCTCCTGACAAAAGACTGTCACTAATGTATGCTGCAGGCAGCCTTTAGGGTCTGCATGGGTCAGACAAGACCAGAGCCCTGGAGGGGGCTGAAATAGTGTTTATAAGAGGTCTTCTCTCCTTCCTACATGAGACGTGGCTCTGACCTTATCCTGCCGACCTCTGGGCCGTACCGGTTTGTTCAGCCTGCAGATAGACTGATGGTCTGCAGAAATTCCCTCTCCTGGAAAAACACACTCCTCCTTTCTTCTGGGGTCCTGGGGAAGCTCTAGTCTTATTTCGTATTCCGATAAGTAAACACAAAGAGCCAAAGTGGAGCAAAACCAGATGCATTAATTAAACAAACACAAACTCTACGGTCCCTGCACGTCCCCAATGCGAAGTTGGCTCTGATTTATCAAGGCACATTTGGCTTGCGAAGAATGAGGCCAAATGTCTCAACATCTACAGCTCTCGCCTCACAGGAGCCAACAACACTTGACTTTTCTGTGCTGGCTCGTGGGCAGGCAGAGAGCTGCCCCGACGTGCTGCCGGCCCGCGGGAAGCCGGCTGCCCACGGAACAACCCCTCCTTGTCCTCGCTGGTATGCGAGCCCACGGCCAGCGAGCCGAGTGGGACACACAGATGGCACCGCCACCCAGCAGAAACCAGCTTCTTTGCAGAAAATAACGCCTCTGTAGCGTTTTCTTTTCTTTAGCTCTAAAAATAAAGTGACAAACAAACGGGGAGGGACACATGAGCTGAGGACTGCAGCATGGGGAGCAGGAGCTGGGAGGAGGCAGTGACCGGAGACCTGGCTCTGGGATTCACGGTCTGTTGCTTTAAAAATTGAAAATATATCCCTGGGGGACACTTGAAGGGGATGAGTACTAAGGGAAGGATGAATTGCAGGCCAATGATAATAGTTATTAGTAAGCCAATCTCCTGCTGAGGCCAAAAAGAGTTCACTCCTTTGTATTATTGTCTTCCAGTATATAAGAGATTGCTGCAACCGGGAACAGCCCTTCTCTCCATGCCCACCGGGGAGAGGTCCAGAAACGATGGGTTACACTGCAGCGAAGGAGTTTTACGTTAGAACAATCATTCTAACTGGAAGGAGTTGAGCACTGGGAGAAGCTGCCTGGGGTCGAAGTGGAGTCATCATCCTGGAAGCTGGATGAGACCAGGTTTGACCCACAGCTGCCAGGCACCACCTGGGAGCTGCTGCTTCAGTCTGGGGCAGGAGGATGGATGGGATGACCTCTGCAGGTCCCTCCCAGCCTTGTTTTCCATCATTCAATGACAACAGCATACGGTTTGTCATGTGATGCTGGTTGCAGGGCTTCTTCACCCAGCGGATGCATCTGCCTTCGTAAGTTACTAGTATTGGATTGGCATCAGTGGCCACTGGCGTGTGGTTTAACCCCAGAGTTAACCCTTGTTTAGATCATACGTCACGGCAGAGCAGACGTGCTCTGCTAAAGCCCAGGAACCGCTCAGGCCCTGCAGTGCCTTCACCTAGAGGCCCAAATTGTGCCTTGTTTGTAAGCCAACAATGCCACGTTCAGGGGCTGCCACCTCAGTCTGGGGTTTGTTGTGCAAGTGCTAAAATGTGCAGTAGAGCATTTGGCTAAGACCAAAATACCACAAGAAGCTGGAGAGCCACTTTCTCCCTTGGCAGTGCCCAAGGTAGGGGAGGTTTCTTTCTATGAATAACAGGGGTAAATCCATGGGATAAATTAGGCTGCGGCTGTTTCTGGTTCGGACTGCCCCTGCCACTGCTGGCTGGAGAAACTTAGTGACTATTTGGGCAGTAAAATAATTGCTTACCACCTCCGAATCTTGCTGCATGAAATTGGTGGTTGTTTCTGCTCAGAACTGGGCTTCCTGCAGCGTTAATTTTTTTTCCTAACACGGCTGCTATCAAACCTGTTGCTAAGGCGATAGTTCATACTTAAATACATACTGATAATTGGGAAGGCTCAAATCATTGCATACATTTTGCATTTGAATTTCAGTGATTTCTGAGCCTGCTTACTCTCTCAAGCATGCCATATTTGTGGATTATTCACAGGCAGAGCTAATAATTGCAGTTTCATATGGAAGGGAAGGCATCAGAATTCAATAATGAGTATTTGATGGAAGGAGAATACCAGTAAGACAGAGGTCATAAAAACACCATACACAAACCCAGCTGTTTATCCATTTCCTCCATTGCTCATCATTGCAATGTCTGCTGGCTGAATTATTTCCTCTCTGTTTAAAGGAAGAGAAACGACCAGGCGACTGAAAAGAAATTAAGCCCTAAAGTGAATGCAAAAAGTTCCCAACTGAAAGAGCATTTTTTTCTTGCAAGTGCAGCCCTGAGTTGAGTTATACTGGCAGACACTGCAGAGAAGCTGGCAATTGAGATAGTGTAAAAATATAAGCCGTGTCTAATTGCAACTATTTTGCCTGCTCAGGCTTACAGCAAATTGAGATGTTTTCAAGCAAAAGGCTCTGTTGCCCTGATAAGGTAAGTCACAATTAGGTGGGGTCGTCTTCTTCAATTATCTCCAAAGTTAACTTGACCTCTAGGTGGTTAATGAGGGGCTGTCAGCCCAGTAAGGTTCCTGGGAAGTGGTTTTTAGGTGTACCTGAGACAGCTGTGAACCTCCAGCCCGGTCTGCTTGGTGCGGAGGCAGTTTGGGGATGTGCTGCTCGTGCCGGAGCTGTGTTTCCCACGCCGCTGGCTGCAGCGGCCGCAGGGATGCTGCGGATGCAACCCCAAGGCCCCGGCTGGGATGCAGGCATGGTCCTGGGCTCCAGGCGAGGACACATGGCACAGTCTCACGGTCAGATGGGTATGTAACCTTCCCTTCTGGCTCTGTACCCATGGTCTTTTTTATCTCTGCCTAACCTGGAGAGCACAGAGGAAGGGCCGAACGTGCCATCCATCCATCCCCTCTTCCCCCTTGTCCTGCTCTGTGGACAGTAATTTCCATGCTACTCCTTAGGCAAGGGGTGATTTGGAGTCCCCTGAACAACCATCAGGAAGGAAGACAATAAGGATTTAAAATGAAAATAGTTACAAGTGGGGAGTCGCCGTGCCGAGACATAATTCATTTCAGACTGCCTGTCTTGCAGCTATTTGGCAATTCCTTCAGCATGTAATCTTCCCATTTCCTACAGGCGAACTCTTTTTTGCACACTTATAATTAGGTGTGTTTTTTTCTCCTCTCTCTTACTAACCTCAGGCTCCAGGCTTGCAGCTTCCGAAAGTAGCTCACGTCCCATTAATTTAATTTATTTTTTTTTTTATTACCCTGTTCTGCAGGGGAGGGGGGCGGGGGTTGGGGAAGGAGATTATGCAGAGAGTCGGAGGGAAATGTTTTGGCTGCAGTGTTCTGGAGCAGTTTGGGAAGGAGATGGGAGCCAAGAGAGCGGTTGCAAAGGGTCTGGGGGCCAATTGGGCTGAGATGTGCCCAGTGGCACCAGGGAGGAGTGGGTGGCTGGAGGGTGGGAGAGAGCTTTGCCATGGGAATGGTGGCGTCTCGGGGAGGCTTTCCGCTGCACAGCTGACGGCTCGACTTCACCGAGCAAAAACCTCGAGCAGAGGCGGTTTCCCCTTTATTGCTTTGGGGATTTGACATGATTACATACATTAACTTGTGGCTTTTCTCTTGTAATTGCTGGTTACTTCCTATAAATATGTATGCGTGGATATACACACTCACATGCATATATATATATGCATGCATATATGTGTATATATGTATCTACACATACATGGATGTGTATGTATAGAGGTACAGAAGTATACATAATATTATTGGACTTATCACACCTTAAAGCAGGTCCCATCGATCCTCAGCTACAGGAACTCTGAAAATGTGCCCTGGGTGGTCTGGGAAACAGAACTATATTTATCTGCCTATTTCTTATCTGTTTGTTTTAGCATCTGAGCTCCACGTTTGCAGGCCCCTGGGTAACGGATAAAGTCACGACCGTTGTCTCATGGGTGCCTGGGCGGAGAGGAGGGATGAAAGCTCAAACGATTCTCGTTTCCTGAGTAGAGGCAGCAGGAACTGGTGCCCGAACTTCCCCTGGTTTGTATATGAGGTGGTGTGGGATGCGTGCCAGGTTACAAAGAATCGGGATTTTCAGGATTTGAAGGTAATTGCCTCTGGTTTGTATCCAGAGAGCATTGCTTTAGTTCCATAAAATACATATTGTAGGAGGTGCGAGAGAAATGATGAGTTGGTCTGTTATGGAGGAAGAGGACCACGTTTAGGTGACTCTTGTTGTATATCTAACCTCAAAGGGCAAATTGAAACATGCATATACGGCTGGGCTGGTGTCAGAAGATACCTGGTGGCTTGGTGGATGTAACGAGGATGAGATACATGGCCCCAGTTTACACATGGAGGAAAGTGGCCAGTTATGGGCTGTTCTCTTTGCCCTAAATGCTATGCAAATCAGAAGGTTATTTTGTATGAAGATATCTGAAAAAAAATCTGAATATATGATTATCTTCTGATTTAATAAAATCCCATTGTCTGATATATCCTGAAGTGGAGGAGAATTACTAGATGCTTGTCCAAATTTGTTTGCTTTTTTTTTATATTATATTAATCACATTCTTCAGGGGTTCTACATCTCATCCACAGGGGCTGGGAAGTATTCATTTCTGACCCTTTTAGTATGATTTAGCTTCTGGTTTTGAGGTTTTTTTTCTTTTTTTCATTTTTTTTTTTTGTTTCCTCTGAAACAGTGGAAATTGGCCACAGCTAGAAACAGGATGTTGAGGAAAGCACTTATGCTCCTAGTGGTATTAAAATCTCTTGGATGCCTGGTAGATAGATCATTCCTGCATGCTCTGGGTTAAAAAAACTGTCTGATTTAGGGTGCAGAAATGACTTCTCTCAGGTCAGAAGGGTGAGGACTTTGGAGCATGCAGAGGATCACTGCGGATTTCACCCAGCAAATTCCCTGCTATTGCAGGAAACTTGACATTAGTGATGCTCTTGCACATTACAATGGTGGTTTTGTGTGTTATGAGGTGCTGGGAGGTTTCTGTGATAGCAAAGAATGGGGGACGTGGGGAGTAGGTGCCCTGTGAACCCCCTGGACTAAATGCCTCTCGTTTTCTGGAAAAGTCAAGGAACTGGTGTGGGCATTGAGTGTGGTCCATTGGAGTCCTGTGTTCCCAAAGCCTTTCTTTCTGAGTGACCCTGTTGTCTTCACTCTAGCATAACAAAGAAGGGTTTCCTGAATGTCCCTTTCCTGATTTTTTCCCAAAATTCTGGACCTGACGGTGCCTCCTGCCCCACTGGTGCTCTGCCCAGCTCACCATTCTGCTCCGAGTCTCCATTTCTACCAGCAAACTTCATCAACATTATGCAGCAGACCACAGAGAAACCTAAATTTGAGCTGCTCAGGTCCATAGGGTGATTTAACTACTGCTAACTAAGAGTTGTGTACGTGGCATTGGTGTAGAGATAACTCATCAGACAAAATATTAACCTGGCTGCAGCCAGAGCCTTTGCCATTTGACTTGTGATAAAGAAACTTATCAGGTAATTACAGCTGTGCTTGGAGCCTTTCAAAGAACTTGCAGGGTTTTCCCCCCCGGGTGCTCTTAAGAAAAAGTAGTAAAATGGACAATTCAGGCTAGAGTTGAATTAAAACCCACAGATCTCCTGATTTAATCTGTGTCACAGGATCTCTTGTTCCCTGTGCAGCAACAAACCCTTTGGGGACTGGCTGAGGCTCGTACCATGACACGGCTTGGCTCCGGCGAGGTTTTGACAGGCTCCAAGGATTAGCCAGCAAAGTTTGCCTTGGGGAGCTATTGCCACAGAACGGAGTGCAGCAGCTCCTTCTGCTCCTCGTTTTTGTGCAAGAAAAACAGCTCTGGCTGATTGCGGCCCCTGTGCCATGGTACGGCTTGAAAGAGAACGGCTTCACAGCTGGAAGGAGCCATCATCCGATGACCTGTAAAATGAAACCCCTTGCAACGCAAGGCAATGCATTTCTGGAGCGAGTTCTGCACGTGATTATCGTCACCATGGCTTTGGTCACCCAGAGAAAATGCCTGGCTGCCACTAAGGAGAGTCCAACGCTAACGGCTGCTTGTCTGTGCTCCTGGAGCTAAGAGAAATGTTCATATGAAAGGCTGGGATATAGCAGGTAGTGAGGTAGAGGATTACAAATCTGACAAAACTTTTTGGTCTTCAAAAGCCATTAAAACTTACGCAGATTTCACAGTTGTCTCTGCTAAATGACTTAAAAGATGCAAACTTGAATTTTGGGTGGTCTTTTCCTGTGGTTTCTCATCTCACCCTGTCACTGTGCTTCACCCTGTTGAGCTGCAACAGAAACCTGGGACTTTGCAGATCGTTTCTCTAATACAGAGCGTGGGGGCTGGTTTGGTATCACTTTTATTTTTTTTTAATTTATCTTATTGATACCAGTCTTGGAACAAGGACAATCCCGTCTTCCAGGAATCTCAGCTCAAAATCACAGCCTGTTTCCCAAGCAGTTTTTCCACCCTGGGAACTAAGGCTAATCACAGCCTTTGCAACCCACCCGCATCTCACCACGGTCCTGCCCGATAACCTCTGCTCAGCTGCGCAGGACCCCCACAGGCAGCAGGACTGGCCCTTTCCTTCTGCTAAGACCAATATTGCCGTCTGAGAGCCCAACAATCTACCAATACTTAAAGAAAACATGACCAAAGGTATTTTAATATCATTCCACAAATTGAACTATGCTTAAATGCTGCATTGCATTTCAGTTGCCGTGCCTCTAGCAGGACAGAGGCCTTTCAATACTTAAAAGGGGCTTGTAAGGGAGATGGGGACAGACTTTTTAGTAGGGCATATAGTGACAGGAGAAGGGCTAATGGTTTTAAACTAAAAGAAGGTAGATTCAGACTAGGTACAAGGAAGAAATTTTTTACGATGAGTGTTGTGAAACACTGTCACGGGTTGCCCAGAGAGGTGGTGGATGCCCCATCCCTGGAAACATTCAAGTCCAGGTTGGATGGGGCTCTGATCTAGTTGAAGATGTCCCTGCTCATGGCAGGGGGGTTGGACTAGATGGCCTTTGAAGGTCCCTTCCAACCCAAACCGTTCTATGAATTTGGAAGGGGCCAGCAATGGGCAACAAAAAGGACTGAAGATGTGAAAAGGCTTAAAATGAGATCTTGTAGTTTGGAGAGGAGAAAAGTAAAAGGTGTTTTGAAGTGTGTGTAGAAAGCATGGAAAGAAAAGACTTCTTCCATGGTCTTGCAGACTTCCTATGTTCAATGGGGAGCTGCACACAAGTAAGGACCTCTGGTGCCAGAGAGCAAAATGCAGCCCAGCGGGTGGCTTCCCCCACAGCCCAGTACATGCTTAAACTCCTGAACCGTGAGCGATTTTCATGGCGTGGTGTAATCTATCCACCCCGGCCTTGCTAGGATGACAAGGAGAGACAGAATAATTTTCTCCAGTTCAAGAAAACAGCAAAGTGCTTCTTACAGTAACACATTAGTGCTTAAATCCCTTCATTCCTACAGAATGAAATGGATATTGATAATTATTAATGGACAATAAACTTGCAGACTAGAAAGACAAAATTCATCCGACCATGGACAGACCAGCATTTACAAATATGTCAGCCCAGTGGAAAAATTCTGCTGAAATCATATTACTTATTGGTGGGGGTTTTTGAGTAAATGTTCTTGAATATTGTTTTAAGGAATTTTGTTTTAGGGAAATGCCTGACCTGCTTGTGTCAAGGAAATTAAGTTGTTCTGGGTATCAAATGGTCAACAAAAGTTGGTTTGGGTTGCTGCTTCTTTATGGAACTTGAACTATGCTGATTGAAACAACATTCTAAGAAAACTTGGGAATTCACTGAAATAGCAATTTTCAAGTAAAAATGGTGATTTTTCCAACTTTCCATATTTCTTGGTAATAAATAAAACATTTGAATTGCGATATTTTATTTTAAATACCAGTAGGTTTTCTTGTAATGTTTCTAAACACATCCATTTACGAGTTGTACCACTCATTTAGTTGATCTGACTTGGACCTTTTTTCTTTAATTATTTTGGGTTTTAAAGACGACAATGTGAAATACTGGAATTCCAGGAAATTGAACTTCTATTTTTGAATCACTTTGGCTGATAACTGCACATGTAACAAGCCTACGATGGGGCACAGTTATCGTACTCTGCTTATGGGCTTGTCCCTTTAGGTTTGTGTGGAGTCTGGTCTGGAGTTTGGTCCCGAGGAGTTAATTCCCATGCAGTTGGATCCACTCAGCCCAGTCATTCCAGCAATGGGTGGAAGAGCGTTCACAGCAGTGACAGATAGGTGGTCTTTGGGCAGGATTGTTTAGGAGTTGTTCAAGCAAATTAGAGGCCATCAGCAAATGCCTTGGTCAATGTTTTCCTGATTGCACGACTGTTTTCCAAGGTTTCTGATTGCTACCACTGCAGATATTTCAAGGTCAGGTAATTGCTTGAGTTCTATTTAATTGCTGAGCTGCTTTCTTTGCAGCTGACACATTTCAGGCCACCACCGTGCACCAGGGAGATGCCCTCACCAGCTGTTAGACAGGGAATTGAGAAGGACGTTTACCGTGGCCTGGGCTTGCTGCCTTCCTAAAAAGGAAAAAGAGTTTTTTGGATGGATGCCAGCGAGGTACTCTCCTGCAGTTCTCCGCTCGAGGATGGCTGATGACCAAACCTGACCCATTCTGCACTTAGCTGACAGATAGTTATGGACAGCAAAAAAGGCAGATGGCTGAGAAGGGAAAACCTTTTACAGCATGGGATTAGTGTCCTCTGCCCAGCTGGCTATTTGTGCATACTTCATTCAGACAACTTTGAAATGTAGGATAATTTATGTGTTCAATGGACCAGAACCGACTCTGGGAGCCTTAAGGGTTTTCCATCGTCCTAAGAATGAAATAGCTGCCACAGACATTAGAATTATTTGTCCAGAAATCTCTGCTGCCTTTTCACCCTGCATCTGAAAGTCTTGGATAAATTTAACACCACTCAGGTCCTACCTTTCTCCCCACTCCTGACACATCCACCAAAGCTCTCTGCACAGTTCTGCTTATGTGGACTTGGACCAGTTAAAAATACTTGCTGTGTTTTTCCTAGGAGAGCTGTTCTAGTGTTTCTCTTGCTTGCTTCCAAAAGGCAAACCCGGTTTGAATTTTCCTAAGAAAACCTACTCTTGTGAGATACCTGGCTGACTTCTTTAGACTCTGGATGGCTGAAAGGAGAGCCAGAGAGGTGGACAGACACTTGGGTGCTTCTGCAAATCAACATCCATCTAAATGGTGAGTCAACCTAGTGAAGGTTGTCACTTCTGTAGGGTATTTTTTTAAAAAATTGCAATTTTCTTGCGTTGCAGCAGTACCTCAGAGGAACCCCCCCAAGCCCCAGGGAACTCTTACAGTAAGCATTTAAAATTCAGCTCCAACATAAGGCTAGACGTGAAGAGCTCAGCCCACGTAGGAGCCAGAGCAACCTCCTGGGGTGTGTGTTACAAGAGCCTTCCATCTTTGCCAATCCACAGAGGTCACGAGTTGTCACAGCCAGCAGCTGCAGAGCCTGCGCTCTTTGGTTCAAGCTGTTACAGCTTTTAACTGAGGAGTGGATTTACCAGGGATGAGAAAAATGAGCTTTAGCTCTCCCATTAACTATATCCTCTTGGTCCCTTGGCAGCTTGCACAGTCAGCTGCTGCCCACCGGCTCCACTGGTGAGAAGCCACAGTGCCAGGACTATGATTTTTCTGTAATTCTGTAGCACTTACGAGCCCCACCACACTGGATCCTGCGTCTGAAGGGGCTGTCTACGTGCTGAGATCGCACTAAGAGCAGTAGCTTTCTGCAGGGCTGGGCTCTTCCCGCCAGCCTCAGCATCACACAGTCCTGGCAGTGAAGCAGGCTCCCCATGGGCAGGGTTTAGCTCGTGAAGGTGGTACCTGCACCCTGCTGATCCCATCCTGCCCTCTAAGGATCAGATGCATCAGGTACTTTGGCTCCTTGTGTTCCTCCTGGCTCTGCTTGCAAAGGAGCTACGTTATGATGAGAAGGTGTCTGTAGGTCTTCTGCAGGGAAAAGATGGATCCTTCTGGGCACCTCTCTCCTGGCCAGGCAGGGTGCTGGTTTTTTTGGCCGTAGATAGTGCCTAGATCACAGCCTTATTTCTTCTTCATACCCTGGAGTCTTTGAAAATGGAGAAGAAATGACAGATGTAAAAGGTGGTTACACAGTCCTGGCTGCAGGGCTCTCAGCCTCAGCTGACGTAAGGGAATGACTGTGTGAAGACCCTTTTTATGTGAATCAGCAGTAGCTTGTAATGCAAGCACTGGGACCAGTCCAGTTCCCATCACTGTTGATGGCAAATGTTTCTCGGCTTCGGTAGGCTACAGTCGTGCGAACTTTGCACATGACTCTTTTTGATACCATGTGTTTTGAATTTCAGCTTTTGCATTTAAGCCTCTTCTCTCTGCTTCAACCTCAACCCCACAAACATTCAGGAAAGATAAAACAAAAATAGCAAGAACAGTTTAAGCCAGTGCCTTTGGCTATGTGGTACTAGCATCTTAGCAAACAGTTGATGCCTGTATATTTCTGTCATTCCTTCATTAACTCAAGTTATTGATCAGCTTTCTTTAGGAGAGCAGCCTGAAAGAGAGATCCAAGCTGGTACAGAGGGAAAACCAGGACAAGTGCAGTGATGTGAGACTCCCAAGTCCTTTCCCCAAGGCCAGAGCTAAATGCCTCTGGTCTTTGAGCACGAATAGTTTCCCCCACAGGAGCTTCCTGCCAGCCAGTTGTAATCAAGGTAAAGCGGTGGGATGAAAACAAAATTCTGTTTGTTCCTAGTATCTTCTCCTCCTTCTGTGTCTTCCTCATAGGGCTATAACTCGACCAGCCCCCAGATAACTGGCCTGGAAGCAGCATTTTCCAAGCGGATGGGTTATCTGCACCTGATCTGTCCACCTGCAGTCTGCTCTGCGATGGCCACTTTTGGGGATGGATGAATCCCGTCTCCCCAGCTGGCAGCTCTGCGCTGACTTTCCACGTCCTGGCTGCGGCTCAGCTCCTCCATTTGCCTCCAGTTCAGTTTCCCTGCAGCGTCGGAGTGGATGCAGCTGCAGGGATGCCCCCACTTTGGGGATTTACCTCCTTGCTCTGCAGAACCAGATGGTCTCCGGTCTTTAGTTTATCCCCTTGACTCCCTGACCCTACCAGCCTCTGCTGCAGCCTTCCTGGGTGCTCCTTGTGTTCCTTCTGGCCCCTGAAGTTTTCTGGACTGCTCCTTCCCTTGGCTTTTTCTTGTGTCCTCTGAGCCCTCCTTGGCTCTTCCCTCGCAGTGGTTCCCACCACACTTCCCACTGCCCGGCTCCTTTCGTCACGCTCAGGTCAGATGCATCTCCAGCCCTTCTGACGTCAGGATGAAGCAGAGGCAGCTCCCCACAACTGGCATCTCCAGTGTTAATCCAGCCCAGAAAAAGGGGATGATTTATATTTTTTTTTTTTGAGAATCTTTTGGCCTTTTTTTTTTTCTTTTCTTGTTTTGGTTTTTTTTTGAGCTGTTAACTGACATCTGAATGGGAGATATGAATATAGAAATTATTCTTTGCTGAAAGCTGCAGAAAAGCCACAACCCTCAGATCAAACAAGTTTTTGTGCCACAGCAAAATTAAATCCTTGTGATTTCCATATTCTTCAGTCAACAGGCTGGCGCCCAAGTTGTTACCATAGCTACTTAAGTACAGGCTGTCAGGAGCAGGGGAGGGAGTGGGAGACACGCTGTCCGAGGGTTAAGTAGCTGTTTAATTATTCAACCCAATATCTGGCAAGCACTCCAGATTGACAAAGGGGGGTCTCCTGTGATCTCTGGCTGGATGGATCACTTTAACCCGTTCTCCTCCCTCCCTGTGCGCTGCCTGCCACATTCCCTGATGAAAGCAAAAGCGGATTTACTTTGCTTTGCTTTGCTTTGCTTTCCCCTGTTGCCCGTTACTTATTGTCCTCTGTCAAACTTGCTGGAGACTCTGTGTGAGTCGATGAGTGTGCTGGCTCAGCGATTTGTGAAATGGGATAACGCACCCCTTCTGACAACCTGTGCCGATCGCCAAGCTGTGCCTCAGTTTCTCCAGCTCCCAAAGCCACGGCGGGGGTGGTGCTGCCTGGCAGGGTGTCTGCAGAGACCCCGACACCAGGGTGTGTTGGCTCATCCCAGGCTGCCCTGTTTGGAACCTGCTGTGGCAGGGACACAGCCTCGGGGCATTAATCCTCCGAAGGCACTTGGGGAGGTCGGCAGGAGGGCTGCTGGGGAAATGCAAAGTACAGCTGCAAAGTGCAATTGCCCAACGCTGGCTGAGCAGGCAAGGATGATGTTAGCTGCCTCGAGAACCTCCCTGTGACGGTTTTTCTCAACTTTGCATCTACAGCATATTGGGAACATAGGCTGCTTTTTTCTAATGGAGCAAAACAATGAAAATACTTGGAAAAAACCCAACTATGCTGGTCAAGACTCCCTCATTAAGGACAGTTGTGTTTTCAGATGCCTTCCTCTCTTTTCAACTCTCCCTTAGCATTTAATTCTAGAGAAACCCGGGCTCTCTCTCATACAGACTTGAGGGCTTTTTCTTTCTGGAAATCATATTAAAAACATTGCCTGGCCAGGCTCCTTTGCCAAGCTGATTATTGTGTTGTCCTGTGATCTGAAAACATTGGGGGTAAGGTAAGGTAACAGTGCAAAATCCACCACTTAGTCATTGCTGGACATGAAAAACTGCTTTGGTTATCAAAGAAATATGTTGAAAGTGGATGTTGATAGCCCCTGGGGGTCCAGCTACCTGGCTGGTGCCAACAAAAAGAGACAGATTAATGAGGCCTATGGCCAGTTTCTTCTGTACTCTTTTCTTAACCTTTATTTTTCAGAGGACTTCCAGACAGATAAAGGACAGCGCCTGGTTAATCATTTATCCGTCTGCATATCCAGCCTCTCTTCTCATATTCTTCTCTGGCCTCAGAGGAAAAATTAACATATTTATTTTCTGGTTTCTCCCCCGCAACCCTACGGAAGCAATTTTGGTCACAATAGGAAGTCATGTCCTATCCAATTCATTAAAAACAAAAAAAAAAGAGGAAGAAAAAAGGAAAAAGGAAGCACGCTAGAGTGATTGGAAAGGTCTGCCGGGGAGAGGGTGCTCCAGCCGGCCCTGGCCTGCCTTGAAATGTTTTCTGCTCCAGCGTATTTTTAGCTACTGTCACAGAGTGATTTCCTTGCTGATCTGCTCAAGGTTCAAGTTGCACTGCTGAAAAGCTCACTTGCTCCAGTGCAGACCTCCAAGCTAGAGAGCTGCTGACCGCAGATTTTCATCTGGATGGTTTCCTATTGTCATGGGCCAAAGAGCGAAGCCTTGTCTCAGCCTTTTTGCAGACCAAAGTCCCGTTGGTTCGGTGGCCTGACTCATCTCTTAAGCACTTTCTCCAAAGCCCCTTGCTCTGTCAGACGCTCACGCCCACCCCTGCTTTGCCAGGGGATGCTCTGACTTCCTGGCGATGGGCTGGCTCCAGATTTGCCTGGAGCCCTTCAGTCACTTGTGTCACAGCCAGGCATTGTGCAGGACCCACACGAGGAGGACAGAGATACACAGTCGGCTCTTCGGACACGCACAGCTTCTCGGACCACAAAGGAGTATCTGCATCTCTCCTGCTCACCTACATGAGCCCGTGCCTCAGTTTCCCCATCTTCAGACTGCAGTGGCTTTTAATTTTCTTTCTTTTGTTTGTTCTTGAAATCATATTTTGTAAAAAATATTGGTCACAAAACTGTGTGGCATTGCAACATTCCCTGTATAATATATCCTTCCTCTCTGTGTTTTCCTGAAAACCCATGTCCCAGAATGATCATGAAATGTTCCAAGAAGAAATGCCAAGAATTTCCTAGTAAATGTCTTGGCTTTTAATGTCTTGGTTTTTTGTTTTTCTACAAGTAATGAAAATGAAGCATCATTTAAAGTCTTTATTGAGTCTACTAGGCTGGGTTGGATTTCACTGCCTTCTGGTTTCTTGGGAAGGCTGACCAAGCTCTCTCTAATTTCAGTCCACAAGACACCTTGGCCTTCTCTGTTGGGAAGAGAAAGATGTTGGATATTTGTGCAGTAAAATCTCATTCGCCTGATGGTCTCGGTGGACATCAGAAATACAGCATCCAGGGGAAGGGGCAGCAGACTGATCTCCTGGGCCATACTGGGATATTTGTGTGGTGAAAGGGCACTTCTTTGACTAGGGTGTGGTTAAACGGCAGGAATGGTACATCTGGGTGCAGATAACACGTATGTCCATCCCTGGAGGTGTTCAAGGCCAGGCTGGACGGGGCTTTGAGCAACCTGGTCTGGTGGAAGGTGTCCCTGCCCAGGGCAGGGGGGTTGGAACTACATGATCTTTAAGGTCCCTTCCAGCCTAAACCATTCTATGATTCTATGCATCACCTTCAAGGGTCTATTCATACCCATTTGTCTGCTCTGTCACTTGTGGTTTTGTCAGTGGCTTCTCTTTGGTTGAAACCCAGAAGTTAGTAACAGGTAAGTATTTTTCAGGGTGATTTATTGGACTTCAGCTGAGCTATGGCAGCTCTACATTTATCTGCTTCATTTGGCCTTATTTAAGGTTTAAATAAAATTACATTTTCATTCTGGATGTTGGTGGCAGGAAGGGCGATGTGGTTGTGGTGAATGTTCAGAGCTGGCAGGTCCGTGTTCTTCCTGCGTGTCAGCAAAGGCTGAGCTACAGTGCTGGCACCAGGCGGTCACTTGATCCTATGTTTTCCATTGCCAAAATTGACTCTGGCTTTTGGGTGCTTTGATTTACTGCAGCCTATGCATGCAGCCATGGAAAGCCTCAGTTGCAGAGGTCGGGCAAAACTGCTGTCAAGAATTGGGTCCATTATGGTGTTTTCTTGAGCACTGAATTTTCTGATAGCATCGGTCCCTGCCCTTGCTCCAGTCCCAGCCCTAACACCCACACAGTTTTCTACACCGGAAGCCTGACCACCGCTTTGGTAGCATTTAAAGCCTTCCCAAAGTGAATGGGAGATTCTTCGTGGCATAACAACAGCCTGGAAGGTAATGAATACCACAGTGGTTTCTTCTGCTGCCTGCAGTCAGCTGGTGGGACATCTGAGAAGGAAAAGATCTCACCTCTGCATCACTGTCATTTTGTCCCTTGTCAGCTCCCTGCCTGGAAGGGCAAGTTCTTTCCTATGGCACATCAGGCTGTGAAGGCGCCTCAGCCAACTACGCCCAAAATTTTTGGGTTGGAAAAACCAGCATCACTTAAATCAAGGATGGGGTGCAAAAAGCCCTTCTGATTTCATGGGGGAAGGCAGACTACCAGGCCTGTAAGCACGACAGCATGCGGCTGTGTTGAGATTAATTTGCTTAATTGTTGCACGCTGTTAGCAACAGTTACCATGTTTACCGGTTGAGTCAGTAATGCTTGTTAAAACTCTAATTCAAAGGGACCTCAAGTAATAAAAAACAGCCTTGGAATGGTCTTCCACATTAGCTACTGTTGCTTTGCTACAGCAACCATAACACTGACTTCTCACCGAGCCTCTCCTGTTCGGGGCAATAACGATCCTTTACAGGCAAGGCCTGTGGAACTTCACATTTTAAAAAATGTGACTTCCTCCCCCCTCTCGCCCCCGAACTGTTATTTCTGGATGTAGTGCACAGAGGCAATAGGAAATTGTACCCCCGCCCATTGCCATGGCAATGCAGTCCTGGGGCTTGTGATTCCCACCCTGCGCGGTGGGAGAGCCTGAGGCACCGCCGGGTTATCTCTGTGGAAGTCTTTGCAAAATCAGTGGGAGGGTTTCTCTGGCTCCAGAGGAACGTAGGTTGTGCCTTAGTATCTTCTCAGTCCAGTCTTGCTGTCCGGAAGGATCTCACATTCATTTGATGAACATGTGTGGGGAGAGCCTTTTCTTGCGTTTGTGTTCAAAATGCAAACACAGGACCTCACTGCTTTGTGGCATCTTTAAATTTGTGCTCGCCCCATCCCTCCTCGTATGGATGGAGTCAATGAAGAGAGACCAATGCTGCTGGTCTGCCATCACACACCAGCAAGGGATGCTGATGGCAGCTGAGGACAGGAATGCGGGTGCTCTGTCTGTTCTGACTCTGATTTGGTGAGCTCTTCCTGCCTCTTTCCCACCTACATACCAAGAAGTTATTAAGCAAGGAACAGGTAATTAATCCGGTTTGAGTCTAATCATCTGTGTCGCGGTTTGGGCCATGACTCTGAGAGCCAATAGCTGTAAAATTCAAGAAAGGGATGGATGTACCTATGTATAATGAGACCTCACTGATCTCCACTACATAGGGTTTAGGGTCCCAGTATTTCTGCATAAATGCCTATTTCTAACTTGTTGGCACACGTCCCCTTAGTTGCCCATTATCACTGCAGCCGTATTACTGGTATGCCATCTTGCTCTTTCCTTGGCATCACCTTGCTCTGTCTCACAGGGTTAAGTCAGAGTTAAGAGGGAAACTGGGTCTGGTCTGGTATGGGAAAATGCACGGGTTATCACGATGCTACCTGTGAGTCCAGGGCAGACATAAGCTAATAGGTCAAAAATTTATTCAAACCATTGGGTCTATAGGGCTGTGCGGCTCTGACTCCCGAAGCAGCTATGGGAGACGGTTAAGGGGATGCAATCACTCTCCTCCTTTCTACATGCGCTAGTTTAACTGTCGCACCTACATCTTTAACCTCCTTTAACCCCAGAGGAAGTCAGAGTCTTTCAGCCTTAGCCACCATGGCAGCTGCTTAAATCAATTATTCACAGCACAATAACAGGTTTTTTTATAGCATGGAGGCAGGTATCCATCAAACAGGAATGAGAATGGTGGGGATGGTAAAGCAGGAGAGGAGGACAACTTGAAGCAAGGAGATATGCTTAGAAATGTCCCTGATGATGAGTAACGGCTCAGAGCAAAGGCAAAGCCCCTGGAAGATGCAGCATCCCTCCAATGCAGCACAGGGTAGTGCTCAGGTGTGCACAATTTTTGTCTGAATGACACTTGTTTCTGTGAGGCCAGCTGGGATCTGAGGGCTGGTTTTCAGTTGGGAAAACCACTTCTTGGGCTGGATTGTCAGGGAGTCAGGAATTACATTAATAACCCCCCACAGACCTCATAAAACCAGAGGGATGCTGCCAAAGGAAAAGGACTGAGCTTTACAGTCTCAAGAAGTGTGGAGGAGGAATCAAAGCGTATGATGCAATTTTGTGTGAATAAGGTCAGAACATTTTGTTTTGGCTGCATGGGTGGGACTTTCACAACGTGACACAATGTTGAAATATTTTGATTATTTTTTTTTTTGGTAAAGGAGGTAAATCCCAGAATCCAACTGCTCTGTGATTCACAGCTCAGCCAGGGTCTGAGTGAAACGATATAGTCCCATGAGGTGGGGGTGCAGTGAAACCAACATTCCCAGTTCAGCCTGGGTAGAAGAAATATTGATCCTGAATCCACTCTGCTCTCATGGAAGGTTGGGTGCTCTATCCTTGAAGGCCACTCCATTGTTCTTTTATTAGAAAAGACTGATCTGTACATTAATGTGCAGCCTCCTAATGTATCTGAAAGTCCTGCTCTGCCTTCAGCAAGGAATAAACTCCCACAGCCCCTCTGAAGGTGAAGATGTACCTGAAATGTGGGACAGACAGATCCCAAACACAGAGCTGCTCAGTGCAGAGGGGAAGAGCTTCTCTCCCCCTTGTACCATGGCAAGGGACTAATGGAAGAAGTGAATCCACCTCTTTACTCAGAAGTATGACTTAATTTCAGGAGGGAAAAATGAGCTCATGAGGACTGCCAGTTTCCCTGTCACCTTCCCTCTCACTCCTCATGGACATGGGAATGGGCAGGGGAGGGTTAGACTCATGCTAAAAGCATTGCCCAGTTGTGCCGGGGAGGAGAGACAAGAAATCTGCAACAGGCCTTGTCCAGCAGCCGTCAGCTTTCTCCTTGGAGGGAGGGTGAGCAAAGAAGGACCTGCACACCCAGCCCCACAACTCCTTCCCCCTGTGCCCGGCTTGGCCTGGCTCCATCCTACCCTTCATCTGGAGGGAGAGGAGAAGTGACAGTCTGACACCTCGTTATTACTCATCGCGGTGGCTATTTCTCACGTAGTGATTTAAGATTGCACTTTCCACTAAGTGCTCTGTTAAAAGTGCTCCAATTCCCGCAGTGCCTCTTGCAGCTCGAGTTTGAAGTGGTGGGATGACAGGGAGCTTGAAACTTCACACGAGGAAGTTTGGGTCAGAGCCTCAGCCAGAGCAAGTCCTCCTGGCTGCGTGGGTTTCAACATCCCATCTCAGGACCAAAGTTGGCAAGGGTCTTTTGAAGCGCAGATGTCTCGGAAAAGCAATGATACACAGAATTCTGTTTAAATGATAGTAATAAAAGGAAAACAACTTTAGGAAATATATGTAAACCATCCCTAATCACAACCAGGAAATCAACTTTGCTAGCGAGGGGCTAGGCATGTGTCTAATCTGGGGCTTGGGGTAGGAACAGAAGAAATGTAGAAGGAATCAATTTTTACCATGTTATGCTGAGCCTCACACTGACAGACACAAGCCAGCTGCCAGTATCAATGCTTAAGGCATAACCTGAACGAACCACTCTGCATTCTAGGGCCAAGATCCACTGGTGGAACACCCACAGCTCCAGGGAGCTCCATCCTCCCGGAGACAGGAAGTGAATGCAAGGGGCATTGGTGACATGGTCCATGTAGGCAAAGGGTGTCCTGGATGTGATCGTGCTTGTGAATGTGGCCACTGGGAAATCCGCTGGAGGAATCTACTCATTCCTCTCCCCTTGGTGGCATCTTGTTCAGTGACAATGTCGAATTATGGCTTCTGGCTCTGGACCTCCCAGCTTCCAGCTCCCCAGCCTGACAGCACCGCTGTTGTGCATCTGCATCCTCTCATACAAGAGCAATGCCAGTGAATGTAGGCAGTTTAACTCATTAACTCTCTTGCCCTATTAAATCTTCCTCCTTATAGGACTTTCCAATCTTCAGAAAGAGCAGAAGGCAAGGAACGCCCATCCAAGGTGGCCACTTTGACTAATCAAACCTCCAAAAAGTGCCCAGAGGACTGCGTTTCTGAGATAGTGCTGTGATAGTTTAGAGAGATGCCAGTATTATGGCGAAGTACCCCAAACAGGAAACTTGAAGCATTCAAGCAGATACCATGATTCAAAAAAATGATGTGGTCAAAAAGTCTTCAAAATACTACCCAGTGTCAGAGCAACAGCAACAACCTTGTTCTGAAAACAGGGATCTAGTTCAAATATATTCTACATGGCTATATGCACTCATGCATATATGAATGTTGAGATCAGCACCGGATGGTGTTTTTTATTTAGTTTCACGCTTTGTTAACTTCTCTAAATTACGTGGAACGCTATTTTTTAAAATTTTTTTATTTTTTTTAATACCCAAACTTCTGCCTGTTCCCAATTACTAAAATGAAAAAAAAAAAGGAAAAAGAAAGAAAGAGTTGAGTCTGTGGAACAAGCTGGCACCACAGCGAAGCAGTCAACTACACAATGCATCCTTCTTGCATGAAACATCAGAGGCAAGTTGGAGGCTGGAGAGATGGAGGAGTTAAGGCACGTGGTTGTAGGCAGCAGAGGAAGACACTGACAAAGATAGAAAGAGGTCTTGAGTATGTCAAAAACCCTGAAGGAAATGTCAGAGATATTTTGATGATAATCATCCCTGCCTTCTGGTTTGGGTACTTGGAGGATTTACACTGCCTTGGAAAAACAAAAAAGCAAAATCTGCAGTGCTTTTTCTTTTTTTTTTTATTTTTTGGTGTAGTTTGCTAAATCTTAATAGATACAAACCAAAGCTTCAGACTCTGTTGGAGGCTTACCTTTAACAGGAAAACTGTAGCTAACCAGAACCTTGAACGGCTCAGGACATGCGGTTTGTTCTGCTTTTGTGTCTTTATCCAGCGTTCAAGGTTGCTTTTTAATACGACAATTGAAGATGGTTTTTATTCAATTATTGCATTAGTGGGAGTCTGAAGCAGGCTCATGATCGCCGGGGTTATTGCTGTATGAGTTAATGTTCACACCCCTTTTGGGTGTCCCAGAGGAGCGCTGCAGGCTTACGGCCAAATTTTATTTTGACTTGGATCCCAGTGTGCAAGCCAACTGTTTCTGCATTTCATTTCTGTCATATCCTGTACATTAAAACACCATTAATTCAAACCTTTTGTTTCTAAGAACAACTGTGCTGTAAAACAGCAATAAAAAGCTGCCAAAGTTCTCTTAAACCAGTGTAATATCGTGTTCATTCACGCAAACTGGGACGTAAAAATTAAAAAAAACAAATATATTTTTGTTAAAAACACACTACAAATAATATTTCTTTCCTCCTTGGCTTTGTGACTGGATGTGGGGGGGGATGAGTCCAAGAGCAGGTTTCTCCCCACAACTGTGAGATTACACAGCCCCTTCCCCCCCCCCCTCCATTTTAACCATTAAATAAAGAACAATCTGTTAAATGATTTTCATGTGCTGTTGTGAAACGCATTAACCTCAGCCTTGTGATGTAAGTTGCTCTGTACTACTTGCATTGGCTTTTCGCTGGTAACATGAGAGCCCACTTCAGCTTTATTCTTACCTAATTGCCCGGCGATTCGGCGGCGTCTCGCAGCAGAGATGAGGGCTGGACCAGCCCAGCTCCCACCATATGCTCGCCGCATGGCGAGCACCGAGGAGACACCTTCAGAGGCACGTTCCCCGGGCTGACCACAGCTACGAGCCAGGAGCCAGGAATACAGTCATGAGTCCAACCGCTTCCCTGTCTCCACGTGCATCCCGTTACTTTTATCTGACGCCGTGCTCGATGCAGGTTCTAATTAGCTCATGCCTGAGAGGCGGAAAAGGCAGCAGTGAGGGTTTTCTGAGAACCCGCAAGCCGCGCAGGGATTTGTACCAGATTTACTCCAATCATCCCCTTTTTCCTAAAAACGCCCCAGGTCCTGGGCTCAAGCAGCACCTGCTGCCCCTCCGGGCACGGGATCGGGAGGGGAGCAAAGGCTGCCCGGACCTTGCGTTCCCGGGGGCTGGATGGGCACGGCCACATCCCCATCCCAAATGCAGCAGCTGAGAAAAGCAGCACATGACACCAGCTGTCCCCCCTGTCACAGAGGTGGTGTTGCCAACTTGGCACACAGCGTTTATCCTTCTCCAAAAGAGCAGCCCCGGCCACCCTGCCCCATGCTCCGCAACCTCCTCCAGACTTTCTCCTGCAGAGGCCTCAGCTTTTAAATTTGCTGTCAAACCAGCAGGGAGTTTCAAGCAGCATGATACACCTTCCTGCTCCACCCAAGTGGGATCTGCTTCCTTGGCTTCTCAAGGCTCTGGATGAGCTGAATTCATAACCGCTTTCCTCTCTTCATAGTGCTTTTGGGATTATGATGATGATTATTATGGCCAAGTGTCAGGACACAGGCACCCTTAGGCACGCAGTGGGGTTCCTCGCTCCCACGTGCAGGGACTGAGTGCTGGGTTGGGATCCTAAACCAGAGCAGCTGAGCAATGTGCTGTCTCACAGGCGTCCCCCATCCCTTGAGCCATATCCCATCACAGGTAAAACAGTTCTGGAGCTTTTCAGGTGCAGCGACGGCTGCCATCAGCTTCGCTATATGGGCAAGTGTTTCTTGCACGTCCCTTATTTCTCCAGAGCCGTGGCCTTTCGGCAATCTGAATCGAATGTTTATAAAACAAGGAGAAGTTTGCAAATGGAATGAGGAATTAGGAAGCAAAGTCCTGCAACGGTGCTGTGAGGGTGCCTCTGGTGCCAGACACCCAGGAGCCACAGAGGCCACAGAAACAGCACAGAGACTCTCTCCTGGCTGGTTTTAGAGGTGCCTTCAAGTAAGTTTAGACCCTCTAACAAAAAAGTAGACATCAAAACATCAAGACTGCATGACTCAGCTCATGCCCCCGGATCAACCTGCCATTACCAAAGAGGAGATGGAACACCCTTGCAAACAGGTTGGGCTCCTTCATCACACACTCTCTGTCTTTCATTTTGGGGCTGATCAGGGAATATTTTCAATGGAACTTAAAACACTGTAAATCCAAGCCCCATGTTGCTCAAAGTCAGCTCAGAAAGAAAGAAAGGAAAAAAAAATAAATCCAATACCACCAGGAGAGGAGGAAAGATCTTTTCCCAGGCCACAAATTCTAAAGATATCAGACGAATTTATGAACTGGTGGCTAAACCAATGCTCATAGAGTCCAAGATACACCATGAAACAAGCTTAAATGTATACATGAGCTATGTTTTGGGTAGGATATTTTGCCCCCATTTGCTGTAGCATTGTCTCTAAAATTTCCCAAATCACATCCTGATCGTTCTCTCTCCACTCCCTGGCTTAAAAGCCTTGTTTTGGCTCTTGCTGCAAGGAATAATATAACAGAGAAGGGGAGGGAAAAAGAATCTCTGTCAGCTGCTAAACATATAAACCTGCAGATTTATTTAGTAGTAATAATCCCTGAAGGAGAAGCATATTCAATACTTCATCATCTGAGAAACTGCCCACATCTGTTCGGAGACAGCAACAGGCGGTCGGGAGCGTGTGCCAGCAGCAGCTCGGAGGCAACCTGTTGCTGCTACCCTCCCTCCCGCAGCCCCCATCCTGCTTCTGAACCCTCTCAGCTTGCCTCTACCCTCAGAGATGCTTCTAGATATTTCTCTTCTTTATGGAAATGCCCTCTGCTTCGATGCAAGCTCTCCTTGGCCACTGAAGTCCTGGCTGGGAAATACCCTGGGACAGCCCGGAATGGCTAGGAGCTCTCGAAGAAACCCTTGGACTGCTGAGCATCCTCCCTGGGGACTCGCCGGCCAACGCCATGTGTTTTGGGCTCATTGCAGGGTTGGTTGCAGCTCGCTGGGCTGTTGGCCGTGTTTATTAAAAAAGTCATCCGTCACCTCTTGCACTTGGCCGGCGACGTGGGAGTGTCAGGGAGGCAGGAGCACTTGGCTCCTCTAGTTTGGGGGGGAAGTGACCTTTTCTTGGGCATGAGCCACTTCTAAATTTCAAGCAGGGATGTGAACGCAGCCGGATGATCATCTGCTGCACGTGAAGAGGACGGGCTGTGGACAGGGCTGCTGGGAGCGGGATGGGGGTTAGTAGCCAGAGTGGTTCCTCTGGGGTCAGCGCTAATGAGAGCCCAGGAGAAATTAAGGAGGGACCAGAGAGTGAGGAGAGTGTGTGGCTCACAGACTGGGAAGTTCATCTCTTGTCTCCATCTCCAGGAGCTGTAGAAGGGGCCATGGCTCCAAAAGATAGCATTCCGGGATCCCCTTCCTGGCTCCCTGTACTACGTCCATGAGCTGCAACAAACCATCTCTGGGGCTCAGGAGCTGCTGCTTTGATTCTGCTGCTTGTGAGGCCAAAGAGAAGCAAGTGCTGGTTGTTGGCTCCTGAGCAGCTGGACCCGGAGCCATGGAATCAGCTGGTTTGTACTTTGATTTCCAAAACTTTGGTTGTCACATGCCTTTTATGCTCCTGCGATGTTATCAACAACTAGGGTCATGTCCAAATGATACACGTTATCCTGCAGAGCAGAGTTAGACTATTTCCAGTGCGTCATTCATGGTGATTTTGTTCCCTCTAAACTCTTAATTTCTTCATTAACACAAGCACAGAAATAGTTTTAAATTGCTCACAGTCCAATTGCATTCAAGCTGAGTTCCTTTTGGCTTGCAAACTAATTTTGTTTTCATTGGAAAAATGGATCCTGTTTATTTAATTTTCCTCACACAAAACAAAATATGTGGGTGGAGGAAATGGGACAGATTGGAAAATACTTTGACTGATAAAAAACAATCATTTCAACATTACAAGCTTTTATATCTGCAACAGAAGCCATAAGAAAGTCATTACTAAATAGTTACTGCAAATATCTGCAACTCCAAGCATAGGTGGAAATGCTGACAAATTACTGATGTTCTGTGCTAACTGCTGGAAGATGGAGACCATGTATTGTACCAACTGGATTTTAATAGACACCAGGAGATATTAAACAGGGAAACTTCAGGTTGATTAAACGAATGTGTTGATACACACTCTACAGCTGGTGGGAAAACATGCTTCACACAACTGCAGAAAACTTCAGCAAAAAAACTCCAAATCCTGATATATGGCTTGAAAAATATACGTCAGAAAAAAAGGAATTTTCACCTTCAGATTTAAAAAAAAAATACTTTCTGCCCCATATAAAAATTTTCAGTCAAAAAACATACCAAGGGAGTTTTTATTTTTATTAAAAACATCCTGAGTTTTTAATCAAAGTGAAAAATTAGATAAGTTAGGTTTAGTCATAGTCATTATTTTCTTCTAAAAAAAATCTGGCTGGAAGAATGTCATTCTGCTCTTTTTATACAGACTCATGTAGTTAGACATATTGCAAGTTGGACAACGATCCTTTCAGGAGAGTACTGTTGTACAAAACATTGCCTTTTTTAAGTAGAGACAATGTGCTGCTGGTGCTGCAGAATTTGCAGGAGCATTTGGGCCAGTGTACAAGGGAGGAGATAAGAGAAATTTGGAGCTCTGAGTCCCCAACGTGCTGCTGGTGGGCGAGGAGCCGTCACCTCCAGGTGCCATCACATCATGGTCAAGCTGATGTCCTACCACAGAGCATGAAATGGTGGCCTTAGAGCTGATCCCTTGCTATGAGATGTGTTCAGTAGGCTACATCTTATGGATGGTTCTTACCTTCACCATGGCATCTGAGAGCATCTCACAGCCAGCAGACCCTTGCATGGGGTGCAATTCGCTGTGTGATGCCAACATGAATCCCCTAGTAAGGGACTCGTTGGGGAAGGCTTTGGGAGCTTCAGCTTGGGAAGAGATCCTGACTCCTCACCTCCGAGCTGGGATGAGTTCATTCTTCCTAATGACTTACCCACGTCTCAGGTTCAGGGAATTCTTGTGTGAGTCATAGTCTGCTGAAGCGTTTTTTCTCTCTCCCCAGATACTAATATTTTGAACAAGTCTCACTCTTTATTATCATGGAGATATAAGGGAAATATCCCACAAGGACAGGGGTAGGTCTGAACTGCATGTCAGAAAGTTTGCTGTTAAGATTACATGTGATGTGTGACCAGACTGTTTGGATCTGTGGTCGGGCCCCAGAAGATGTGTGTGGTGACTGACCACATCCTCTCCGGAAGAGGAATGTTTGAGTTCATTGTGTTGGTGAAGCGCGGTGGTTTGATCGTGGGGCGACTTCACTGGAGGTGGGAGAGGGGAAAGGGGCTACCGGGGCCGAGCTCCACTCCGCACACCCAGCCACGGAGAGCAGCTCATTTGTCCAGGACGCACCGGACTCGCCGTATGGTGGATGCATCATATTTCTGTCTGCGATTTCCTGCATGGAAAAATGAGAGCCAAGAGCAACTGCTCCCACATCCCCTGGGGTGGTCCTAGCTGGGGCTGAGGCTACAGATGTGCTAGCACATCCCCATCGCCGTCCTCTCCCACATGGCAGAGCACCACGTTTTGGATGCTGATGAGCCATGTATCTGCTTTCTTTGGGCATGCATCACAAGCACTTTCTGATTCATTTTTTATCATTAGTTCATCAGATATTTCTCTGGTGGCTCTTCACTCGGCTGCCAGGGCAGATGTCGGTCGCTGCAGGGAGTGCTCGCACCATCCAAGTCAGGTTATGTCAGGAATGTGACTGAGGCTTCAGTCTCATCTCCCTCTCTGTTGGCTGGATGGGTACTCTCATGCAGCAAAATTGCATCAAACATCTAAACAGTCGGAAGATAGCAAGAGGCACATCTCCTGGCAGGAAGCCTCCAGTGTGGTCCGTGGAAGATTTCTGGAAGACTTTGCAAACACTTGGTTTGGTGACCAGACACTGTTGTGGCAGTTCCTTGGAAAACTGCAAGCTCCAGCAGCAATGCTGAAGCCTTTATCTGTGGTGGGTATGTGGTAATGGCTCTTTGTTCATTTTCTGCAGCCTTCTCCAGCATCCTAACCTGAACACACATCGTGGACAGCACAAGCTGTTTGCCACCACAACACATGTCCTATCCCACGATCCGAGCAACCTGCTCTGAGTTTTCACTGTACTTTACAAACTAATTGTAGTTTGATAGAGGGACACGTCTAGCATTGTTTCTTCTGCAGAAACCTGCTTCTCCCTGCTTTATCCGTCAGGTCTTTATACTGCACATTCTTGGGGCAGTACTGGCTTATGTTGCATAAGGTATGTTTGCATAGGAATTAGTGTGCTGCTTCTGTTAATGGTAGTGATAATAACGGTGTTTGTTCCAGCAGCAGCAGCTGTTCAGCTGCAATAGTAAGGTAAGCAGAATCGGGCAGATGCCAGAGTAACGCAGCTGTCCTTATTTCTGTCCCCAGGTTAGCTGAGTTACAACAAAACTGAGTGTTGCTGCATGCCACCAAAACCATGCCACGCAGGCACTCTCTCAGACCTAATTTTGAAGGAACTACCAAATATCCTCCTTGTCTAATTGTAATGCAGTGTTTCAATTACTGCACGCACCACGTTGTTTTGCAGGCAGCCATGTAAAATCCTCCCAAGTTCCAGTTTTCTATAAATTTATGAGGTTGCTCACATTTTGTTGCTGGCTTGCGCTTTCTCCCCACCGGTGCAGCGGAAGCCACTTAAAACTTGAATGGAAACATCAGATACATGTGGAAGGTTAACTCCTGCAATCACATATTGCTGTGCGTGGAGGTGGGGGTGTCTGATCTTAACAATAAATTGCATGTTTTAAAGAAAAAATTGCAATACTTTGATGGTATTTTAATATTGCCAATGTAGCTGCCTGCCTAACAGGCCACTTGGTAGAGCAAGGATGACTCTTCATGAAGACTTTTGCAGTTTAAGACATGAAATCTCATAAAATTTGAGGTTTTTATCTGAAGAGAGCTGCCAAAGCCAGTTAGTGGATCTCTTACTGGTGGTTAAGCCTTGCATGGACTTAAACTATCTGGTGTCGGTGACCTAATTTCTCTCCTTTTCCCACTCTCTCTTCTTATATGGTCACAGCTAATTAGTGTTCTGGCTAGAAAGCTGTTGTGACGGGTGCTGCAGAAACCCACAGTGCAAAATGGGGTTTTTGAGTAATAAAAACCTTTTTTATTGTTTTATTTGCTCCTTTCACCCATCCGGGACTGGTGAAGGGAGTGAGAGCCTTTCCCTTTGCAGCGCATCGGCTGTGGGCGGCTGGTTGCTCCTCTCTGCCTCATCCTTCTTCCTCTTGCTGCTGGACAAAAGTGTTTCTTCTCCCATTCCTCCTCTTCCTTTCTCCTGCTCAGGAGTTTTTACTTCACCTAAGTCTTGCCATTTGTTCTGTACAACCTGAAGTTGTTGCAGGGCTGCAATTTATAAGGAAATAGCAAATGTCTAAAAATCTGAGCTGATGCTGGGGAGCCGGTCAGTGACTCAAGGAGACAGATCCCTTCCTGGCTGTGACACTGACTTGCCAAAAGCAATTGGGTGGAATCGGTTTGATTTGCCTTAAATCCCCACAGTTTGTCCTTTTGTTTGAGATTAAGAGCTCTGTGCTGCAGGGCTCCGCTGTCGGGTGAGCAGGGACTCGTGTCTCAGACTCAGTAGTTCAAACCACACTGGAAATCCCCAAGAAAGGCAACAGCAGGTCACTGTAACCTGCAATTCTCTACAATAAGCACCAGAGAAAATATTTAGTCCTGTTACCTGGCTTCAGCTCTGGAGGTGATGGCACACTTTACCTCTGGAGGTGACGGCGCACAGTACTGTACCACTTCACTTGGGAAGCACAGGCCACAGCACCCACATTTTGGCATTTAAATGGGATTTCAGCTCTTTGAAAACCCTGAAATAATGAATAACTCAGTGCCTTGGTCTCCTGTGTTGTTACAGTACATGACCACGATCCTCCCAGCTGCGTCACGAGCATTGCAGGCCAAAATCCACCCTGTGCACACAGAGCTTTCCAATCCTCAGACAGCAAAGTGGCATTGAAATGCAGAGTAAAACCAGCCCAGAAGTGATTTGGGTGGTTGAGTTCTCTCAGCAGCGAAACCTATTGAGGCATGGATGTAGCCAGGCACTGTTTGGCTCTCCGGGGGTTACAGGATTTCCAGGCTCTCCCCGGTTTGCCATCAAGGGAAGAAAAGCCAGGGCTGTAACCGTGGCCCGGCTTTCAAAGGGCGATTGTACAGGGCTGAGGCCTGCCGCGCTGCAGGGTGGAAAGGGGTTGTCCACGGAACAGCCTCCCTACGGTTCCCCTGCGAGAGCCACGCAGCTCCGTTGACTTTTCGCACCTAATTAAAGAGGAAAATTCACCGGGCTCATGGTTGACTTTCACGGGATCGTGGTACCAATCAGCAAACAGCGTTTCTGTGTTCAGGCTGTCGTTACTTTTGGGGCCCAGGGTCAGATGGATAAAACTGCTTGACGAAACTGTCTGTCTCGAGAAATATCCTCCCTGAAGAATTTCATTGTCCAAGTTAACGGTCCAATAAAATCCCCAAGTCTGGGCCTTTGGCTTGCCGGTGGGTTGTTACAGCGCGTTACGATCCTCCTCGGATGGATGTGAAAGTGCAGTGCCTCGGACGGCATTTGGCACCGCGCATGTCGGTGTGCGGCGAGCGTGCGGCGAGCATGCCCACAGTGCCTGCCGTGCAGGGGCTGCACCCATCTGGGGACGGTCCCCTTGGACCTATCTGCAGTGTGTTGTCAACTGCAATCTGCCCAGATCATAACAAATATTGGGGTCGGCATCAACAAACGGGTGTACACGTGAGGGCACACGTGTGCTAGAGCAAGCTCAAGAGCTGGGCATGCCGGCCCATATCCTGAAGAAGCAATTAAAAGGATGGTGTGCACTGCCCTCCCTGAAGACTCATTTAGGTGTCCGACTGTGCACTGACTTTGCTCTCTAGACCATTGCACGGTCCCTGCTCTCGGGATTATTCACAATATAATTTTGAAAGGCTGAACTAAATAATAAAGGCACCACTGCAGATTCTGACTCATTCTACTTTCCCATTCAATCTGGCCTGTGACACGCACCAAATAAATGCTACAGAGGGTACCAAAACAACCCAGATCATTTGTGTGAACGTGTTCTAGCTACATAGAATGGGCAGTTTTTAATTTGGCTACTTATTACTTACCGAAGTGGGAGAACTGCAACATACAAAAGAAAACAGAAAGTGCTCACCCCAGGAAGCTTTGATTCTCGGTCAAAAGCCACAGTTTATGTCACAAAACCCTTGGGAATGATAGCTGGCACTCAGAGCAGAACAGATACCTTGGAAATTGTGGTAGAAAGGATTTGCATACAAGCTTCAAGTTGAGGAAATCCATTTTTCAAATGGGAAGCAATTTTTTTTAAAGAATTGGATCCAATAGGAGAGACACAGATTCCTGGGGAAGAGAACGGAAACTACTTTTTTTTTGTGGGATCACATTACTGGTGGAAAAAATGACCTGCAGAGACTGATTTCCTTCTTTCTGTCACCGACCATCTGCCAAGACCTGATTCTTTCTGGATATTAAGAGAAGGGCTCAAAATACAAATGCTGCAACCTCACCTTTGAAAACTGAGCCTTCTGCACTGCCCCACCTCCTACATGCCCCAGGTTTGCACGTCCTAAAATATTAACCCCATCTGTGATGGAAGTGGCTCCCTTTTTGAGGACAACGTTACCACGTCCTTCAGACAGTCAAGGAAATGCACTCTGCACCTTCACACCTTCTCTATTATCTTGTAAAGCACCAAGGCTCAAATCACTCTATTCTCTTGACTACTCCTGTAGCTTCTGCAGTCCAGGCAAATCTCAGCGGTGTTTCTTCTGTCTTGTCATATGATACTTGCAACATCATTTCACAGTGTCTCAAGCCATGCTAAAGGTCGTGAGATGCCTGGAGTTCTTGCTTTGCATTTAAATAGCTCTGGCTTGGAGCACGTTGGTAGTGCAGACACCAAGTCAGGTCTTGTCTGCCTTTCTCTGTTCTTCTTTCTGCCCTTCTCAGGACGGGATTTGCTCCTTCTGGGGGGAGGTGGATGTCAGCTGAGGTTTCTTCTTGTCACAGTTTGATTAAAATGAACTTGGAGGAGAATTCTTCTCAGCAACCGCCTGGAATGTGTGGAGGAGGCTGGATTTCAGGTTTGTTTTTTTACAAAGTCTTCACTGGGTTTTGGTTTGGAAACCCCAAATTCAAATGAAAGATTGGTGACTGAGATAAAATAGATCTGAGATCCAAGTCAACCTGGTTTTGCTTTCACAAACCCCAAATCATCTTGGTTTGCTCTTCATAGAAATGACGGAGGAAACTCCCCAAACTTTTATCTGACCCCTCCTCAAAATTCTTTTGATGCCCAAGATAAAATGGAACCGAGATTCACAAAAAGTCCTGGGGGAAGAAGGGGCCTTGAAATAAGAGGTTCTGGCCCTGTGAACTGCCCTGGATGGACGTGACCCAGCACAGCTTGGCAACCCAAATTCTTAAGTCATTGATCCTGAGAAAAGCAATAAATCACATTTGACAGCTTAAGAAAAAACAGTCTGACCTTGTGCCGGTTTTTGATCCCACTGATGCAGCTGGAGACCTCAATAAGCACAAAAATGGCAGGTCTGAGCCAGTAGCCAACTGGAAAATATGTGGGAAAAGTCCTTCATACACTACTGATACGGGGAATATGAAAATGTTTCTCCAGGACAGCGGCCACCCCTTCCATATCAATCATTAGCTTAAGTTATTAAAAAGGTTAAGTAATTAAAAATAAATAAAGAAACAGAAGCAATGGGCACAGAACAGATGAAACCATGAACCAGGACAAAGACATTTCATAAAGAAAACGGTGGGTATGGTCATTATTCCTTTGCAGTTGGGAAGAGAAGCATTTATCCATGCAATGGGCTACAAATGCACAAGTTACAGGTAACAGTGTAGACTGATACAGCCGCCATGTGAAATCAGCTGAGCATTCAACCTGTGAATGAAATCTTTTCTAGCTGGGTCATCTCCCAGGCTGCAGTAAAGCCAAATCCTCAGATACAAAGTCTGTGCTTCCTGTAAGCAGCGAGAAGCTGGGAAAATAGATTTATCTGTCCCCTGTCAGAAACCCACACGGTGTCCAACTGGTTCCACTGGGATGGAAAACGTAACCTCTCCCAACGAGAAATGTTTATTTCTTACTCCCACCACCTTGTGCATTTAACATCATCAGCCAGTCCAGATTTTGGAAGTTCTCAGAAGCTCTGGAAGCTGCACACAGTTTAGGAATGAACCTCGCCAGGCAAAAAGCTTGCAGCCCTCTAGGTCAAGCCCTTTTAAGAACTCTTTTATTGTGACTTTACCAAATCCATTAAAAAAAAAAAAAATCCTCCTGAAGATTACACCTTTGAAACGATAGCTACCTACAAAGTTTTAACACAGTAGTTCAAAGTGTTGGAAAAGACACTTTTACATTTTGCAGAGAACAGCAGGTTTTAATCTATTGTGATTTTTTTTTTCTCCTCAGCATGTTTCGAGTCTGTTACATGAGTGTTATCTGTCCGGTTTCCAGGTTTTTATAATCCACTGGGGCCTGTGTAAATCTCAGGATTTCCTCTGCAGACTCGGCTCATGTTCCACAGCTGTGCTTGAGCACATGTGTGAGGAAATTAGAAATGAAATCAGCTGATCCAGTGTGGATTAGGCAAGGAGAGCGACCCAAGCCTTGCAGGCTACCTGTCCTGTCCACAGGGTCAGTGCCACCCGCCGAAGCTTGTCCACGGGTAGTGCAAGGTCCCAACACAAGAGGAGTGACTTCTGCATCCCCTTCAGTCTTGCTTTACAGCGAACACTCAAGATCTTTTTCTCATCTCTTGCTTGTCTAGCTGCAGTAAATTTGCATTATCGCTTAGTCGGTCTAGTCGAGCACACGCGCGTACGGGAGAAGTGCCACGAGGTGTCAGCTCAGAGGAGGCCAAGGGCGGTTAAGCGAGGTCACGGCTGCAGCTGGGTGACAGTGGCAGCCCCTTTTCCAACAGCCTTTCCTTAAACTCTTCTGACTGTGTTCCCTTGGTTCATCTGCCCTTGGCGCGCTTGGTTTGTGCAGATATCCCACCACATCAGCACTGCTGGCACCGGTGGCAGCGAGTGGACCTTGCAGGATGCTCGGCAAGGCCAGGGTGAGGCTCTGTCCCCAAAATCTGCCCATGGTTCTTGGCAAAACGTTTGCCCAGCGAGGATGGAGGAGGGTGCTACGTGGGCTCCGGTGCCGGCAGCGTGGGCAGGGCGGAGCGCTGCAGGCTCGGAGGCTTTCGTTTGATGCCCCCGTGTGCTGTTTGAGGGGCACGAGGCCGTATCAAAGGCGAGCGGCAGCGTGGGCTCGGCACTCGGGGTGCCAGGCAGGGGTTAAGCGAGCCCCGAGGGCTCTGGCAGTTTGGGGCTGGCCCTCTGCCCGGCAGCAAATCCCACTTCAGAAAGATTCACCCCACACAGCAAACTTTTCGCCTGAGAGATGGGTTTGCCGTGAAATCCCCACGCCAGGTGATTTCTACCTGCTTGAAGTCTTGCTCCAAGTGCTCCGCTGCCGGGAGGGCGACCGGAGAGGGTCACTCCCTCCCCGCTGCAGGATTCGGGAGCACCCACAGGCATCTGCTGTGGGTTTTCCCAAGCTAAACCAGTTTTTCATTTTTTTAGGCTATCTGTTCCCCCTGATGAGGTCTGTGGTATCACAAGGAGCAGAGCCCAGATCACCAGTCACTGGACCATTTTCCGCTTCCATTAGTTATGGTTTACTCCTGTCAAAATTCCCCAGGCTTCCCAAAGATGGGAACATGGGAAAAGGGAGTGGTAACAATGTTTAATATAAATCAAGCTAATTGCAGTGTTGAGCACAGTAGAAATGGCACTGTAAGAAAGTGTGGACAGACATGGGTGAACCCTGTAGTGCAATCACCCAGGGCACGCCAGTAAATTTAATAAGCTGCTTACCTGAATGGTGGTTCTTTCCTTCACCAGCGCCTGGATGATTACAAACATCCATTTATCTTAAGATTGTCTCATGTGGAATTGGCAGCTGGGGTTGCTTAAAACGCCTGTGCAAAGTTTAAATTCTTTAAAGATTTTTCAAGGGGTAAGCGTTGCATACCACGGTCTGGCAACCGTCTGCTCTGTTCCTGGAACTGGAAACAAAAGGTAATGAGGCTTGGAGAGCAAGTTCCCTGCGATGCTGCATTAACGAGATGCATGAATGTGACATGCATGCGGCTGGAAAACCCCACTCCTTTTCCTTTTCAAGTAGTTGAAGGAGCTAGAGAACGGGAATCTAGCCCAGGTTTCCTGCACATTCAAGCCGTGTTTCTCCCTCTAGGCCACAGGCTTATGCGTAGGGAAGCAGAACAAAGGTAAAACACAACTGTTATGAACTGAGATGAACTTCCAGCCAAAGTCAGGAGATGGGATTCCGACTCAGGAGCTGCACGGTGCAGTGGCCACAGGTTTGGACACCTCGTCTGGCGGGTCCCCAGCGAGCACAGGCTTTACGTGCGCTTGTCCTTAATAAATACCTGCCCTAAGGGTGGGCTCTGATGCCGGTTTTGGAGAGGGCGGTGGATCTGGTGTTACGGTCCCGTGGCTGACTTCAGAAATACAGACGTGTCTCTTGGGTCTGGAAACCGGCTGGCAAAAGGTTAGTTATCCGCACTCTGTCACCTGGGATTGAAGGCAAAAGGCATCTCAAAACAGGGAACATTTGGTTTCTTGCAGAGCAAACACAGCAATTTGATGCAAACCATGTAACCACTTTGCAGATAGTAAAATTTTGGAGGAAATAGAGCTGGACTTAATCCTGTAACCAGTGTTCCTGCTAGTGTGGAGAAGGACACCCCAAAGGTATTTTCTATGATCTTGGTAAGAAACAACCCTGAACACCAGAACTAGTAAAACTTGGTTTCCTGTGCTGATTTTGTACTCTTCTGAGGCTTTGATGTCTAAGAAGGTGCGAGCTCTGACTTAATTTTCCTCCCTGATGAAGCGTCTGCAGAAGCGGTCACTAATTGGATATTCTGATGTTACGGGAGATTTTTCAGGAACGCTGCGTTGCAACATTGCTCTGGGAAGTCAGGCAGTAGCTCTGGAGAAGGGAAAGCTCGACAGAACTGACCGTGAATTGGCTAAATGAAACACAGCTTGGTATGGGTCAACTCTCATCAGGAAACTAAGGAGGTGGTCACGCTGCCTTGTGTGGAGCTTCACCTTTACCTGCTGCTGAAAGCCAAAGAGAGGGACTGGAAAACTCCTGAAATCAGGGTCCTCGGGTGATTTGCTGGAGGGTCCCATCACCCGCAATGCTCTGGGCGCAGCCGTGGCTGGCAGTGGGATGTGGGTTCTGCAGACCCACCTCTGCATGGAAAAGAACCTTCAGAAGCCTCCAGTGGCTTAGCCAGGTTGGGACTGGCAGGCACAGGGGAAGGTTTGGAGAGATTTAATAGTTTTCCTCCACCTGTTAAATCGCTGTTTGGCTCTTTGGCCCTAGTGTGTTCATAGGATGTGGAGTCTCTGTGCAAGCCTTCAGATTTTTTTTTTTTTTTGGTGGTTCACATGCAGCTCTGATCTGCCACAGTCCCCGGACACCGGGGCAGGGTTCGGAGTGCATAACCCCTTGATGCAGTTATTCCTCCCACCTCTGCGCTGTGGGAGGCCCAGTCCATCTCCGCAACCGCCCTGCAGCCCCGTCCCCGTAGCAAAGGCAGGGTGTCTCGTGTTCTGCGTCCCGAAGACCCAGGTTCACCCTCTTTGGTGACTCAGTGGACGTTGTTTCTCGCAAACCACCCAGACTGCGGCCAGATGTCCTCCCTCAGATCCAGCTGTTTTGGGGGAGGTAGTTGTAACTACCAGCTGCTTGTCGCTGCTCCCCTGCCAGCAGAGCCGCCGGGGTCAGCGCTCCCTCATCCATCTCTGTCCGGAGGAGCCCCGTTAGCAGAGACCTGCTGCTCACTCCCTTTCTGAGTTCAACTCGGTTTTGTCTAAAGGAGGTCGGTCAGAAAGGAACCAACCAACAAACCTCTGCCTCAGAAAGGCTCATTCCCTCCAGCTGAGCATCAGCATCAGCTCTGCCCATGAGACAGGACATCTGAAACACCATTGGGCTCTCTGAGCCCATCCTTTTGGTGCAAAAAATACCCCTGTTCTACTCATTACGGTGCATATTTCCTGCACATCTTGCCCTCCCCTCCCTTTCTCCCTTCTTTCTGCTCACGCACAAATGTATTTTCATCCCAGGGGAAGCCCAGGCCAGTGGACGGAGCCCTGATCCCGGGCCGGGAGCCAGCAGCTCCTTAGCACTAATCCCATCTCTGCCATCGACGTGTTGTGTGGCCTTGGGCAAGGCATATATCACCCCTGTCTTGGTTTCGCCCCGGTTTGTAAAATGAGGATAATGATGCTGACTTTTACCTACCTCACTGAGCTGCCTTGAGGATTATTAGATAATGCTTGTGCAGTGCTTTGAAAACACTCAGGGTGTGAAAGTCCAATTATTATAAAATCAAAACATTTTCAGCCCTCCTCATGAGTGGGAACAGAGCAAATGTGTTTCCCAACAGTTCCCAACAAAGCAGCAGCCACTAAAATGTTATAAAAGAGTGCAAATGCAGTGTGTGTGTGTGTACATGCGTGTACAGAACAGCAGTCTGGACTCAGCTTGAATTGATTCATGTGGTTTTTGACTTAGATTATCCAAGCTTACAAGGAACAAGGCTCGTATTTCTGCTCCTGATTCCTAAGCCTGGGTATACTTTTCCCCCTTCTCTTTCTCTCTCCCGCTTTTTCTTCCTCAAATGAACTCTTCTGGATCCTTCCTCATTAGGTTATTGGAAGGGGTGGGTGTGCTGGTTTTCATCTTCTGGCCCCAAAATGGTGGCCTACCTCACTTCATTTAAAACTGAAGGCCAAGTGGAGGGGGAAAATTGCCCTTTTTTTTTCTTTTTGACATGCACAATGCATTCCCCCTGCAGAAAAACAGCAACACATCTGGATAGTGTTTCGCTAGGGCTGCTCAAGGAATTATCAGAACAGTGTCCTTAGCTTCATATTATTATATGCCACACATTAAAAATGACTGTGGGGGGGGAACCCGCAAGAACTATTAAAAAAAAAAGGCAGAAAATAAAAAAAAATAAATAAATCCAACCCACTGCTATAAAGAAGAATTTCCATTTGGTCAGAATGCGAAACAGCTTTGCCAAAAGTGATACTATTTAGGAATTAGCAGTTACAGAACCTGCTATTTGTTTAATCCCGCTTTTCCCATCAGGAGGATGCAAGTAGCTTGTGGGGATCCATGGAGGTGGGTTGTCCTCGGGGAGAGGGATCCCGCATTTGGGAACAAGGGGGACCCACATGTCAGGGCTGGGCTCAGGGTCCTGGGCCAAAGCAGAGCATGGACTTGCAGGGTTTGGATTTATTTTTTTTAGCCAGGTTGGTGAAAGGAGCCCTGTGTGGCTGCCGTGAATGCGCCTGTCTGTCTGCCTCTCCTGCAGTAATTCAGTCAACTTCAGCCCCCTTTGACAGAGACGCCAAGGCTGGCAAGATACCGAGCTCTTACAGGTCTTCTGAGAATAGATCTTTGGAAGATCTTGGTGATTTCAGAGGCCATTAAACCTCTAAAATTTCTGGGAAATATGTATAAGGGCCTTTGACAGTCCCCAGTCTAGAAATGCAGTTTATTGAGCTCTGCTCTCGCAATCTCTGAGGAAGGGACCACAGGGCTCATTTTCATGGGCAGCAGGCATGGGTATCCTTCACTTGGTGACGCTGGACTTGCCCATCCCTGTGTTGGTCACTACAAGCATAAAGGTGTGTTTCATAAGGGAAAACAATTCTTGAATAGACCAAGCAAGCAATAAACTCAAAGTACAGGGTTAGTAAATAAGTTGGGACAAAAAAATCTGTTTCTTCCTGCCCTTCCTTTCCATGCGTCTCTTGATGAGCTGCATTTGGCAGGTTAAAAAGCACCTGAAATCCTTTATTGGCTTGTTCTAAGGGGATATAAACCATTTCTGGGAACCAATAGAAAGCAGGTTACTAAAAGCCATGGTGACAGCTGCATACCAAAAGCAGACTAATAGCAGAGAGACAAAGGAATGGTAGAATAATCTGTAGTGAAATAAAGATTTTAATAGCAAAACCAAGTCTTCAGAGAGTGAATATGATCCAAAGCAAACCATACCTTTATATATGGGGATCTGGGAGAGAGAGAAAAAAATCATCTCATTTTTTCCCCCCTAAAACAAATTACTCCTCGTGGAGCAGTTTCATATCTGCTGCTAAATTATTAAACGCCTTCTCTGGGGAAAAGAGATAAAATAAACATCCACCATTTCATTTTTTTCATAACTGAAAGAGGCTTGGGTGAGTGGAAAAGCAGGCTGGCCATGAATAACCAGGCAATTGAAATAAAATCATCAGATGTTTGGTGACGCTGAGAAGATGTGGAGCCTTAAATAAATCAACAGCTTAAAACAACAACAAAAAATCATCTTATAGGCAGTGCACTCTCGGTGCCAAGTTTTCCTCAGTCAGTGTCTGAAGGAAGTGGGTCACAACGCATTTGATGTAGGAGGCAAAGAATTTGTATGTGTCTGAATGAGGCTAGAAGGGACAAAAAGGAGGAAATAAGCAGTAACTGATATGGGATTATGTCATGCAGCACAGGGTATGGATCAGAGCATGTTTGGTTACACACGTGAGCAGTAATTGCCAAGAAAGGCTGAGGGGTAACCCACATGAATGGGATCACCCAGACCAGCTGTGATGAAGACCCACTCCACACAGAGGCAGGGGTGGCTGGTCTTCTTTTGCCTGGCAGAAAAAAACAAGATCTAGAAGAAGCCCCCAAGGGCATGTGGGGTATGAGAGATATCCCATGTAGTAATCCCAGGGTCCTCTGACTTTTCCCAAGCTGACTCGGCTCTCCTCAGTCTTCCTTCCATGCCTGGAGTTTGCCAACTAATCTTGAAGGTCAGAAAGAAGATCCAGAAGTGCTGTGGTAGGTGGCCAGCTGGAAGAAACGATCTACACAGATGAGCTTGCTGCTCCTGAGCGGATGGGAACAGGGAGAGGTGGGGGAGGTGACAGATGCTGCAGGGCTCCTTTGTCCCCCTGTTACCCAAAGCAGCCACCTCCTTCCACACCTTAACCTTGCCTTCAGCAGCAGGAGCCAGCCACGCAGCCTAAGGCTGTACTGTCTGGGACAGAGAGGAATAGCAGCTGCTTTTCCACACCTTTTTGTATCCTCAGTCATCATCAACTTCACCTGGAGCTGGCCCTGGGTCTTCCCACACAATACCAGAGCAGGCACATGGGAGGTTTACCTCTTACTGTAACTGGGAAGGTGCCTGCACCTGGCTCTGCAAAGCACCACTGTGCACCAGAGGTCAAACAGAAAAGGACGAGTCCTTCCCTTGGTCCGTCACTTCTCTGCCGTATGCAGGCGCTGCAGCAACAAAGAGACCTCCCACGTCCAACCCCATCTGGGTTGTACTCTGGATTTGGAAGGTTTGGAGGTATTGGGCACAACCTGGTTTTCCCAATGATTTGGAGTGTGGGAGTGTGCAGGGCCACCCAAAATTATTGCTTCCTTGATCTGAGAGTCTCCAAAGAAAAGGGTCTCGGCAGTTTTTCTTTGCCTGAAGTCATCATGAAGCACTGAGATTCCCTGGGGAAGGCACCTGATTTCACCATCACAAGATTTCCTTCCTGATGTCCTAATCAGATTTGTGCAAGTCCACATGAACATTTGGCTCTCTGGATGCTTATCTGAAGGAAAATAAAATCCCACACCATTTGAAATTCACTTTTTTGCTTGATATGACAAAGGCTTTAACATTCAGCTTCATTTCCATCAGCAACATGATCAACATGGTTTCCATGGGAAATTATTAATGTGATTTTGATAGAACGTACACCCAAAATAATGTTGTTCATTAAAAGTGGCATGGATGCGATAATTTCAGGTGATGAATTCAAATAGTCTTTATAGAGGAAATCTTATCCCTTCTGCTCGTCCAGGGTACCCATCGAGCCATAGTTTCTTAGTATTTCACCCTGCAAGAAAGGCGTTTTGCAAGCACTCCGCACTCAAGGTTTTTTGTAGTTTCCACCTTTTACTAAGTGCATTCAGTCCTTCACGGGGTGATGCATGGTTAGCACCAGCACCTTGCAAATTTTGAATAAAGTTGCCACCAAATGTACTTTGTCATTTGTTTTCCACAATTTAAGCTAGAAATTCGCTTTTCATGGGTGTGCAAATGGTAGGACACAGAAAAAGGAAATATGAAGAGGAAATGCATTGCACTGGAATTAATATTTGAGTTTGAGCAATATCTTCTGACTCCACAAGTATTGTACTAAAAAAAAGTCAGGGAAACTTGATGGAAAAGGAAATTTTGCACAACTCAGGCCGAGTTTAACAGATTGTGTGAAAGGTAAGTGGTACTGGGATAAAGCAGCATTTTTCGATCTGGAATCAATACCGTCAGGAAGTAGAAACATTTGCCATGAAGTGAGAAACAACACATGGTTATTTCATTATATTTACCTAATAAAGTACCTTTCTTTCATGTAGTATTAAAATAAGGTCTCATGTGGCATTTAATAAAAGAAGGATGCTTGAAAATGCCTTGGCAGCTGAAGAGGAATAGATGAGCAATATTTCCTTCAATTTTCTTGGTGTGATACAGTCTGTATTTTAGCATGTAGGAAATTATCCTTCCCATGATGCCTTTATTGGAAAGATAAACAAATATTCTTGATTTTTGCCTTGTGATACTCTGCGAGGGAGAAATATTCCTCCTGCATCCATGTTGCAGATGCAAAAACAGTATGTGGTAAGCCATACCACGCAATCTGCCATTCCCATCGTAGGTGCAAGCCCCTGGACACCTCAGAGCAATGCAGTGGAGGGCACGGAGACCTGTGAATCCCCTGGTGCTCTTCCCCCTGCCACGTTCCCCCACGGGCGAGAAAGCGGTGAGAAATGCTCGGAAAGTCAGGCTGGCTTCCTAGCTTTGATTGCCACATGTGTGGGATCTCACAGGAGGAGCGTGGGCAGGAAAGCAATGGAAAGAGCATCTCCACCTCCACAAGGCATTTAACGAGAAATCAGGCCCTCCTTCGAAAGCGAAGGACCCGCTGTCAAGGCTTGGAGTTGTGTAACCGGGGTGGCACCCATGGGTGCCTGCACCGAGGGCAGAGATGCGATGGCAATACAGGCAGGCTGCGGGGATGCAGGATGCTGTCGCCCCCCGGCTCCCACACAGGGCTCCGGGTTGGGATCCTGATGTCTCTGGTGCTGAGCCATGAAGGGTAACAGCATCCCAGCCAGCCAGATTGTAAGATCTGGTTACATTACGGCAGTGCAAGCAGAAGGGTTGTCAGAACACGGCTGCTGTTGCTGTTATATTGTGCAGGTAGGGTTTCAGTACATACCTACAGATTTATCTTCATTAACATGCCTTTAATAGCACACACATGTTGCTCAAGGTCCGACAAAGCTTTTCCTTCCCTTCGGCGAGCTCTGGCTCATGCGGGCAGGTGATGAGCCCATCCCTGTGCCAGTCGTCCTCTGTATTTCTCAGGTTTGTGGATGGGTGAAAGCCCTGCCTGGTCCTACACAGCCAGAGGGCATTTCCCAGGGATGGGGGCAGTGGAATGAAGGGTGTGTGGTTGACCAATGGCATGACCATGGGACTGTCAGGGTTACCACCATCTCTTCTGCACACCAGTTGGATGGTTCAGCATCAGCAGGAAGAAAGGCAGGGGCTGTCCAGTGAAGTCCATCTCTATTGTTTTTCCAGGGAAGGAACGCCTGTTCCTTAGTTCTTGCTGCTCAGAGCTGATTTTGACAAAAACATTTCAAACACTGGACCTGGAGGACCTTCTTCCCCCAGTTCTCACTTCCACTTCTCATCACACGCCTTCAGCGTCTGATGTGAATTATTACAACCCGGAGGAGCTTGTACCTTCTCGGGGTCCCTAGTGTTTCCCAACCAAGTAAATCAGGCTTGTACCCAACCACCTTTGGGGATGCTCCGCTCTGGAAACGGGCAGGAGGAAACACAAGACCTGACCCACATCAAGATGACAGTTGTGCATATTTTTCATGATTTCTAACCTTAGCCAATTACTAGAAAACCCCATCAGGGTGTGCTGGGAAGGATAAGACAACTGCTGAACGGGAAAAAACAACTTTCATTTTCTCCGCGAGCCTGCAGCTGTCAGCTGAACTGATGCATGCCCTCTCCATAACAACAGCTGGAGCAGCCAAAAATGGCATGCCGACAGCGGGCTGCTGGTAATGAACTGCGCAGCTCCTGGACGTATCGGTTACAGCCAGCACCTCGCAGATGCCACTTCCGTTAAAAAATGTAAAATGGGGAGAAAAAAACCCCACAGATGGAAAAATTATTTGCCTGACATTGGAAATTCTTTTTGTTACATGAACCCTGACATGTGTTACACTATAAAAAGCAGGCGGGTGAGACGGGGGGAAAAAGAAAAGGGAAACTGGAGGAAGAAAAAATTCTCCGTGAACTTGCTTTTCACCTGTTGTCTCAGGACTGGGTGTCTGGGGAAGAAGGTGGGATGTCTGCGCCGGCGGTGACAAGATGGGGCCATCAGTTTCCCCAGAAATATTTCCAAGAAGGATGGAGGTTTTTCACAAGCAAGCATCCTTTTGTTTGCTGGCTTATTCAGTAATGAAATTGTATGTTTTTCTCTAGAAAATCTAATTCCAGCTCAACTTGGCATGAAAGAAAATTTGATAACGTGCTCTGATCTGTGTACGCTGCTCAGGGTAACCCAGCGAAATCGTCTGCTGGCTGGAGAACAGGACGGGAGGGAGATGATGGAGCTGGAGGAGATGTAACAGAAATCCCGGCTCCAGCTGATGTACATGGAGGATCTTGTGGGCCAACATACCACACAGCTGTCCTGGCCGCTCCCAAGCCTGTGATCCCGTGCAGGTTTGGGTGTGCTGGAGACATGCTGAGGGCTGACGACATGGCAGGAGCCCGAACCCTAATGCACATGGAAGCACAAAGCCATGGGCCGGGGAATGGGTGACTCCTGCAGTCCGTGACAAGGACATGCTGTGCCTACACGAAGAAAACATCATTAAAGCATCCCTTCCACCAAAGAAGTCGTCGGCCCCTTTCCCCGTTGTGAAGATATCAATATGATTTGTCAACATCATATAGGAAATGTTCACAGCGAACAGTTCTCAGCAGATGCTTACCAGGTCCAAAGTGCTTGCAAACACTGATTAGTTACAGTACTGCAGCTTATTAATCACTGCCGTTTCTCATTGCTATAGCTCATGTCAACATTTCACTGCTTTGTCTGGTGTTTATTTTCAGCCTAATCCACTTAATCAAAGCTGCTCCCTTCCAGCACACAGCTCATCCCTGGAGCCTCTGATGGTGTCTCATCTGGCATATTCACATTTGAACTCGAGCTGCAGCCAGCGCCTTTCACAACCTCTGCAATTTCAGAGCAGAAGTAGCCAAGAAGAAGCGCAGGACAAATTGCCACTGTGCAGAGACGGTACCTGCTGGTGGTTGAGAGCTGGAGCGGAGAGGGTGAGGAGGAGATTCTAGGGGAGATGGAGCCAGACCCTTCCCAGGCAGGAGGCAGCGGGCACATCCTGCAGCGAGATACACAGCAGATGCAAGAGAAAAATGGTCCCAGAGAGTGGTTAAATCCTGCCACAGGGGCAGAGGAAAGCTGTGGATCCTCCATCCTCAGAGCTGTTGGACATTCACCCAGGCAAAGCTCTGGGCAATGTCACCTCATCCTGAGGTTATACCTGTTTTGAGCTGGGGGTTTGGTTACAGACCTGTAGAGACCCTTGAAAACTGTATCCTTGTGTACTTGTGTGACACTGGTCTTTTCTTTCATCTTCCACAATATTCCAAAAACCTTCTGAAAGTTAATAAATGTGTATCCAAGCTGATCAGCCATCAGGATCTGAATGACGGCCCTATAATAGGGTAAGCTTTGCTTATCTCCTCTTTGTCCTCTCCCTACACCATTAGCACCTCCACAGGAGCCTGACATTAATTTCCCTCAACTTCTGGAGTTTGTGGATATAAGTTATTCAATTACAGACCCCAGCTTAGCCCTGGGTCTGCTTCCCAGAGTCTGATGCTGTCCATCCATCCCACCTCCCCCAGCTCCGCTCCTTTATTTGAGCCCGGGAAGCTGCACAGCCCCCTCGCTCCAAAGTGCCTCCCGTCAGCTGCCAGGCGCGGGCGGATTGCGGGAGCCTTGGGCTGCTTTCTGTTCAGCAGGGGTGCGAAAAGGCAGTAAGTGCGAAGGAGTAGGTGCAGAGGTAACTTTTGCTTCGAACTTCAGCCTCCCCATTAGAGCGAGCTGTGGAAACATTTGCTGGTGGGAGAATGTTACTGGTGACAGGTCCTAAAATAATTGTGGAGGTGACATGAGTGAGCGACACTGATAATGAACACGAGTTGGTGGAGCTGGCATAATTTCCTGCAGAGCTCTGTGGTCCCTAAGGATGCTTTTACGCCCCCACTGGGCCTAATTTAAGAGAAAGTTTGGGAGTTCGACTTCACCCTGAATCTAGCCGGCTTGCTCGAACTTTTCCCATTACTCTGATAAAAGATAAACATTAACTCTTGACTGATTTATATTGAGATTCAGTGTCCAGCTATTTTTCAGTCCTCTGGGGAAACATAATTCCATGGTGACTCACTTTCAGTGTCCCAAACAAATACGTCCAGCGTGGTTGTGGAAGAGACGTGCCATGTCCTCACCCGTCAGGGTGGTACTGGAGGAGGTCACCCTTTTCTCAGGAGGGCAGGGAGTGTTTTCAACAAGGTGGATGGAACAAGTCACTTCTGATGGGTCATTTCACTCATTGCTTTTTGGCAATTGTGATACAAATGTCGGGGAGGGAATTCAGCCTCAAAAAAAGCTAATCATGGCCATGGGGATTTATTTTTGTGAGAATTTTAAGATGTGTTTGCAGCGTAGATGAAAACCTCACTGTATTAACCTGTGGGTATTTTCCAGCTCTGGAGGTTTAGATTAAGCCACTTAAATGCTTTGGGAGGAACAAAGCTCTCTGGCTTTGGGGAATAGTTAGACCCTTTTTCTAAATAAATGGAGAAGACCTTTGGCGTGCGGCTCTTCAATTTAGAGATGACACCTGACATTGGACTGAGATGGACCATACCTTACCTAGACTAGGAATCTCCCTGCTCTCTGGGTTGTGAGCCATTAAGGATTTGGGATGTAGGTCCAAACTCCACCCTGGGCATGAGGGGCTGCCACACTGGAGCCATTTGGGGAGCTCATGATTCAAAGTGGTGATCTTCTGCTTTAGCACGCACCAAATAGAGATAAATTTAGATTCAAGTTCCTCTTGTATGGTAGACATAAACCGAGTCCAGCAGTAGGCTGTACCTGTCCTTGCTTTTGGGTCTTTCTGTTGGCTTCCAGTCCTGCTGTTGTGTTCACCAGGAACAGAGTTTTCCCATGACACAGACCAGGAAAGAAGTTTACATTTTGTTAAAGAAATCAGCTGGACCATAAGTGAGTATCCCTTTGGGTTTTTGCATAACTTCATGTCCAGACAGGCGCGTATACTTCCCTTTTGTGCTAATCCAGCAAGGACACCCAACCTCTTCCTCCTGAACCTGACATTTTGCAATAAGCTAAAGCAAAAGAGAAATCCACATTTCCTCTGAGACCGGTATCGTAACCCAGCACAGAGACTGTATGTGTGCGAGAGAGGTTTTACATGTGTGCACACGTTGCCTTCACACCTTCCCTTTGTGCTGGCTGAAATAACCGAGGCATCACCATCGATCTCTGAGGGCAGCTGGGCTGGATGGCAGGAAAGCACCTGGAGGAGGGATACCAGCCAAGTCCTGTTGCAGGACTTGGGGGAGAACACTTCTGCTGAGCTCTCCTCCACACGCAGCCAGGGCAGGAGAGGTCTCCCAACGGCCTCGAGGAGCGAGTCCATCCTGTCTGATGCAACGTGCTCCTCTGCCACCCACTCAACTTCTAACGGACCCTAAGAGAAATCGATGGCAGTGGTCCCCTCTTCATGTCTAAAGTGTTTCCATTGCGCTAACCTAACCACTGCCAAATTCAAACTTCTGCTGTGATTCTGCATATTAGAAGCCCTCTTGGTGCATTAGGGCTTTCCAACATTATTTTTTCAGGTAATTTACAGTTTTTCTCTAAACTAATTAAGTCACTAACTAATTTTCTGACCTTTCCTTTTCATCTAGGAACTAATTTTATGGAGAGAATTACAAGCTACCCCCTACTTTTCTTTTATGTATGTTTCCTCTAAAAGCATCATAATTAGAGATATTCAGGTTTAACGCCTCCAGATTATTGCAAATGAATGATGCCTCCATAATGAATAACCTAATAATCACGTTATCAACCTTTATTATTTCTAGACAAACTGCAAATAAATGATCGTGTACTTCATTTACGAAGCTCTCAACGTAAAGTATGAATGGTTTGGAACCGATTTCTTTAATTTTTACACATATACCTCCTGTGTGTATCACAAACATCCAATTTAGAGATAGCGTTATCAGAAAAAGTATTGCCAAAAGCAATATCGTTTGCTTTATTTTTCACCTGGCGTAGGTGTCAGTGCTTAGTAAAATTCACAGATCCTCAGGGAGAATTGCTTTTGCTCTTCTTTGCTTGTGATAAATGCAATTAATAAAATTGATTGAGTTTTTTCTTGTCGGAGACAAGGAAAAGCATTCGCATAAGACAGAACTATCCCCAGGCAGGCATCGTGGCCCCCAGACTGCAGGAGGCTTTTCAGCGCTCATTGCAAATGCAGGAAATATTATGGATCTTTGTTCCCCTCTAGTGGCCTTTCTACAAAAGACATCCCCGAGTCCAAACTGCTTCTTCCTCGGGGGTCAGACCTTTTTTCCTGCATGGGTAAGGCTCACGCTTTGCTGCTGTAGGCTCTGAACTGAGGTATCAGGGTGACATACCCGTGCACTGCCCCGGGTGTAGGAGGCATTTCCACCTGCCAGTTCATCCAGGATGAGCATGGGCATCACGATACGCTGTCTTGGACAAGATTTGTCTGTCACTCACTGTAGCATGAAGTCAGCAGTCAGTTGGAGTCAGCAAAGAAGAGTTGTTGTTATTACGGGGAAGAGGAGCAGCTTACCACAATCAGCATCACTTGCCTTGAAGTGGTGCTGGGAGAGTAACTGGGTATGACACGGTGAGATTCTTCTGCCCTGCTTGGGAAAATGGGCTTGAGGGGATCCTGGGGAGCAATTTGCTGGAGGGAAACTATTCTGAGATTGAAGTGACTTTTTATGCTGTAAGAGAAGGCAGCTGGGTCCACCTAATCCCTTAGTGCCCCCTTCACAGGCCCAGGGAGAGGGGACCATGGCGGGCGATGCAGCACCCTCTCTCTCTGCTCTGGGGGTGCGGGGCTGGAAACCCTCCTGCACCATCTGGCTGGGCCAATTCTGCTGGTTTTTCCCTCTAAAGCAACCCTAGCAAAAGAGAGAGGTGTTGAAATCCAGCAGAGATGGGGGAGAGGGAATAAAGTTGGGGAAAAAATCCTGACGTGTAAAATGTAAAATATTTCTCTTTTTTTAAGGTTTTTGTGGCGTTTCTGGTTAAGCTGATTCCAGAGTTCCTCAAATCCCCGCTTTGGCTTTGACTCTGACGGCAAAACTGAAGCAGACAAAAGCTCATGGCACCTCTTCTTCGCAGGCAGGCCCTTGTCTGTGCTGCTGCATGTGCTGGTGTCACCATGTGCCGGTGTCACTGTGAGTTGGTGTCACCGTGAACTGGTGTCACCGTGAGCTGGTGTCACCAGCCGGGCTTTTTCTCGGAGTGATCGCTGACACATGTGCAGCTGGGGACGTGTCCTCTGCCACTACCATTCGGCTCCACCCTTGGTCCTTAGTGACAACCAGGAGCAACTCCACACTGGCTCTTCAGGACACTTGTATTTTTATTGAACATTCAAACCAACAAAATTTGTTTAAGCCTCCCTGCAAATCCTCCAGCTGATTGTGCAAACTCTGTCTTTAGAGCTGAAGGGAAGAAACACAAACAAATAAAATCCCTTTTCTTGGCTCCATGGTCTGCACCTACGGAATACTTCACTAGAAAATTAATAAGCGATGGAGTTAGCAGCTATTTCACTCTGAAATGTCTTTCTAAATTACAACAGTGGCCTCTAGTGGTGTCGCCTGCGGAGTGACCCGTCCCACGGGCTCGCTGCAGGGGAACGGGAATATTGGATTTACGCAAGTGCCCAGCCTTACTAGTGAGTAATAAAATAAAATTGGAAGACAATTTAAGAACCTGAAGAACTCTTCTGGGAACACAGCCCACTCCTACCTCTTTGCCCAACAGCTTTTCTGCTCCTTACCTGTCCTGAGCTTTCCACTAAACTAACTTTACACTAAAAATTAGGGAAATTTTAGGTATCTTTTGGGATATTTGATGCTGTAAAGACACTTGCCAGCTAGTATGACAACAGGAGATGAAGTTAATTCTGAATAACTTTTTTTTTAAGCATAAATTAAGTCTTGGAACAAAGTTTTATTTTAAAAAAATATCTAGTTATGATTTCTCCTGTTCCACCATCATTTCTCATATTCCTCATCCTCACCTCCACCAGGCAATCAGACAGTCATTCCCACTTTTGCCTGGTCCCACTGGAGACCTTTTCCTGCTATTAATGGGAAAGAAAAACTCCACTCATGTGGCAAAGGAGAAAAAAGCCCTGACATGGATAAGAGTAGATCAGAGCATTTGGGAAAAACGTTACCCAAGCCCGAGCTAGCGATTATCATCCTGTTTTGAAAGAGCGCTTATTGCACTTTATTTCAAGTAGCCTAGTTGGGAAGAGGAACAGATTAATCTGTCACGGAGCAGTAAGGGCAGAGCAGCCCAGGAAAGCTGTGCGCTCGTGCACTTTAAAAGTAACCCCTTTTCCCAGCTGTGAGCATCCATTTTTAATATCTAAGGAGTGAAGCAAATGTCACGTGTCTGGTTTGGTCCCGTCTCCAGGGGCCAGCTGAAGAGTTGTCATCTCAGCACTTTACAGAGGACGCTGTAAAGTCAGTGTATTGCAGAATAAATCTTCACTCCGTTCCTCTGCCTCTGTCACCTTAGCCTCAGAAGAGGAAGGAGCACTCTAAAACGTCTGAGCTGGAGTCTCGCTGTCCAAGAGCAGGCTTTGATTTCCTCCCGATAAGACAAACTCTGTCTGCCTGATTAAATTGTCTTAAAGCATTGAGAAACATGCTTTGGGGATGGTGATAGGTGCCAGCTCTCTCAAAAGCTGTGCTAATCACTCCAGGTGATTATTGTGATTATTCCCATTTTATTTCCCTTTTTTTGCTACCAACTTCACCCTCCTGCTTTGTGCAATTGCCTGACAATTCACTCCAGTGCTCTCTTTCTCAAGTTCAGTAGGAATTGAAATGATGATAAACAATGATGCCAAAGAAGACAATGACAAGAGCTGCTCTGGAGATTTGGGCAAAGCAGTAAATGACAGATATTCCCTTTCCAAAATGAAAGAGAAAGGGTGTGTGAGGCTAGATGCTTCCTGATGGGCTGGCAAGAGCTTATCAGGAATAGACATCTCACAAAAAGCATCACTTCTTTCTCGTGCGAGTCCTTCAATCAAAGGGAAAAAAAAGTGGAAAGAGAAGTTGCATAGCAATCTTTCCCCAGGTTCCTGGATTTATAGAAATGTTTAGATCTGGCTTTGGTGGCTGAAAATTGACACTTTATTCCTTGACAATGAATCCACACGACATGTGACCCAGTGTCTGTGTCGTGTTGCAAAACCAGCCCAAACCTCTGTGGGAGCATCCCATGAATGATGGCGAAAGCCCTACCTTAACTGGTGGGGCTGTGGGAGGAACAGCAGGCTTTCCTGCCCAAGCTCTGCTCTGGACCAGGCTAGAGGAGCAATTACCCCTAAGAAAGCACAATTTTAGGAGTTCTGGGGCTTAGGGAGGAAGAGCTGATGGGTGCAGGAGAAAGGTCACCTTCGCTCTCCGCAGAGGCTGACGAACAGAAGTGCGGGAGGAAAGCACCGAAGCTCTGCCCACTCTCCACCACTCACTCGTAGCGGGGAAAGCTGTCCCCAGACCACGCTTCACCACGCATGACCCACCTCCATTTTCCTCAGGTGCACAATGATCTTCCCCTGTCCTTCCAGCACACAAGCTGTTCCCGCAACAGAAGAGCTCTAGCTATTCCACGAAGTCACTTTTGCACCGAGCATGGCAGCTGGTCTGGGAAACTTGCCCAGAAGAAGCTTCTTCATGAGCTCTGAGTCCGCAGGGTCTTCCCCAGTCCTCTCAGGGATTTAAAAATATAAAAAAAAATGAAATATAGGACCCGAGGATCTTTCGGTTTGTCAACTAAAGTGAACAGGATTTGTGTGGCAATAGCCTGTCCCATTTCACACCCTCATTTCTCCCTCGGAGACAGTGAGGTCATGCAAAATTCAATCACAATGTATGACCCGAGATACAAGATACTGGAAGTGAGTGTAGCTCACTGGGGAATAAAGCACATCGTGATGCATTTGTAGTTGTGTGTCATTTGGTCCTGCCCTCCAGTGTGTCTGTCTGGAGGCACATTAAAGAGGGGACACGATGTGAAGGGGGAGCTGTGAAACCTGCAGTTATTAGCCCAGGGCACATCCTGTTCTGCTGTCTGGCACTGGCTTTCTAATTAAATAATTGCAAGCGTTGTTTCCCCATCTGAAATAGTGTTCTCTTAATAAATGTAGCTGCCAGGAATTAATTCTGATTCGAGGCTCTCGCAAGGATAAATAGAGAGGCAGCCTTCATCATTGCATGGTATTTTGCTGGGGTAGGGGAGAGAGAAAGAAAGAGCTGGGCTTTACATATTTTAAGCATCTTGTGTTTTCTCTACCTGTATGGAGGTGGTAAGAACATGGTAAGTACCAGCCAGGGAGAGTGAGAGCACAAAACCACTCTGTGCCATGTACCACCACTGCTGTGGGGTGCCCCGGGGGGCACAGGGAGGGAGTTGATGCACTTTGCCTTTCATCTTCAGGGATGTGGTTTGACTCAAAGCACCAGAGGCGTGGACCCCTGAGCACACTGGAGGCACTTCAGACTCTTCCAAACCCCGGCATGTGCTTTCCGTGAAAGGCATGAATAGCCCAAGGACACCACTTTTTTCTCTCTGTCCTTGACGATACCCGGTTTCCCATCACATCCTTGCCATTTTAGGCAGATTCTTGTAAGCTAGAAGCTTTTCTGTTTGGTGTAAATCAATCTGAAGCACAATTGACTGTGCCCAAGATTCAGGATAAGGCTCAGATCAGATGATAACTGACGTGGACTGAATAAAACATTACAAGCAACAACAGCAAACCCTGTGCTACCCATCTGTCTGCTGTAGCCATCTGCTTGCTGTCGTTAGAAACTTAGACCGTAACCTCTTTGGGAGAAAACCCTGTCTTGGTTATACCTAGACTTTGTGTTTACCAGCTTGGACTCTACTTGCTACAAAGCGCAGAAAATAATGAGAGAGGACACGGGTAGGTTTTGTAGCTCAGGCACGGAGCTGGAAGGCAGAAGATCGGAGTTCAGTACCCTCTTGGATGCCACGCAAATAATACCATCTCTCTCCTAAATAATGGCAATTCTGTTCCTGTAACTCACAGGATAAAAGATAAATTTATTAATATACATGATACATGCTAGAGACAATGCAGATAGTTGGAAATCAAGGACAAAAACATCAGGGAAGCTGAGCAAGGTCTCCTCCACCTCACCCGCACCCACAAAGTCCCTCCTGCCGAGCTCATTAGGGTGCAGGTCACCCATGGCAGGACGGCTTTAGGGAAGTCAGAGCATCCCTACAGATGCACATGGGAACCTCCCTTGGTTAAGAGCTGAGAGAGTGGGGCAACTCCTTGCCATTTTTTCCAGTCCAACTCTTTATGCTTGTGTGTGATACACTGCAGCATCAATAATGTCCTTTAGACCTGTTCTAACACCCTTTACAGGCCTGGCCCACTGCACCACCTTTTAAGTGCAGGGAGTGTGGGAAAGGAAAAATTCCAGGAAAATCAGCTTTTTAAACCTCAACCTGGCAAGAAAGTCAGAAGAGTGAATTCCAGGGTCTCCATGCCTGGGCTTTACAAGCAACTGTTGCTGCCAGTGGACAATTTACTCTTAATTCTTTTTTAATTTCATGCTGGGAGGAAAAATACAGGCAATCCTGGATGGTGAAGCAAAGGACCGACCAAGTTAATAACAACTGCATCGATTGAATTGACTGAAACACAGACCTGGTGTCAGCAGAGCTCATTCCGTCTCAGGTGCAGCCCCATTTTTAAATACACAGCTGAACTTTTAGCACCGGAGCAGAGAAGCCAAGAGGGCTTTCAGATGAATAAAATGAAACCAACGTGCTCCTGCGAATTGGGAAGAGAAAGATCACAGCCTCCTACATCCTTGGCCACAAAAATCACGGTGAGGATTATCGAGCTTCCTTCTTGCTCTAGCTGAGCCTTCACCTTCACAGAATCACAGAATAGTAGGGTTGGAAGGGACCTCTGGAGATCATCTAGTCCAACCCCCCTGCCAGAGCAGGGTCACCTTAGAGCAGGTGGCACAGGAACGCGCCCAGGCGTTGGAATGTCTCCAGAGACGGAGACTCCACCACCTCTCTGGGCAGCCTGTGCCAGGGCTCTGCCTCCCTCACAGGAAAGAAGTTCCTCCTCGTGTTTAGGTGGAACTTCCTATACTCAAGTTAGTGCCCGTTACCTGTTGTCCTGTCTCTGGGCACCACTGAAAAGAGCCTGACCCCATCCTCCTGACACCCCCCCTTAAGTATTTATAAGCACAAATCCCATGCTGTAGGTTGAGCCCATCTATTCTGGGCAGGACTTTGCTACCCTCCCGATAGCCGGTCTCCAGCGTAATTAATACGGGCAAGCTCTGAGTGATCCTAATGTCAGTCAATGCAGGTATCAGGGCTCCGGTAGCTCAGACCTAGTGGATGCTAATAAGAGGGTCAGCGTCACCTCATGCTATCCTGACGCATAAGAACGGGAAAACTAATAATGCGGAGCTGCATTTTGAGGATCTTGGGCTAAAGACACAGCCGTAAACACCAAGCCTTAGGAACGGAGATGGATGAAGCAGGTGATGATCTTCAAAGCTGAGTTAGTTGTAATCAGTAATTGGGGGAAAATGGGACATAAATTATAGTGCATGACATTTTAGCACCAGTCCACTGAAATCAAATGCTGTCTTTAAAATGGGTTTTTAGCCACAAACCACATGTTTAGGCTCACCATTTGGGGTTGAGAGTGTTATTGCGGCGCTGCAGAAATCCTCTTTATTCAGCGTGGAGCCCAGGGAATGCCTTCTAAAGCACAAGAACAGCTGGGAAAAGGTAAATGATAGCATTTTAATAGCACTCGCAGTGCGTATCATGGGCTAGACTGGCACGTAAGACACCTGGCTACAAAATGTACGTGTCAAAATGATTTTTCTGATGCGATATGCTGTCTGTGTTAGGTACTTAAATGATTCTTTTTGTTATAAACACTTCACACCGTCAGTAAAGACCCCTTTTGGCAGGGTAGAAGAGAATGATCCTCCCTGATACTCAAAGGGGAAAAGAAACCACAGAATGACACCAAAAATTGGCTACAGCCAACGTCACCAAAGAGAGACAAGAGCAACCTTGTGATGCACACGAGCATTTGCAGATGGAACACCAGCAACAGGCACAGTACAGCTGCAGTGCAAACACCTGTGTCGCCCATCCATTTTCACCTCTTGGGGAAAGGCTAATGGCCCAGGTTTGCCAGACTCTCTGTGCTTTTGAAGAGCTCCGTCCCATTACACTGATTGCACTGAGCAGCCTGGGAATGTTGCCATTTGGACCACTCAAAAATCAGGCTGGCAAGCATTAGCAAATAACTAGATGAAGCCTTGCTCCCATGGGAAACTCCTAACAGGTCCATCACATCTACACTTTGTATGCACCAAAAAAAAAAAATTAATATGAATACTTCTGTCATCTCCTATTTCTATGATGAATGAGCATAGCATAAATCTTTATTTTTTTTAATCTTGTTTGTCCTCACATTGCCTCTGTGAAGTCAGGCAGCGCTGCCATGTACAGATGAAGAGAGGGACAGGGAGATGAAGGAGTTTTCTGAGGGTGCACAAGAGTGTGCCCACAGGTCGCGCGTTACACAGGGCTGCACACCTGTGTACGCAGACCCAGCACACCGTCGTCCTCTTTTATAAACCAGAAAACAAGTGTGTGACACGGGGACTCCCACCTGCACACAAGCCCTTGTGCAGCTCTATCAGTGCCTAGCTGCCTGGAGAGCTCGCTTCTACAAAAGTAATTTATTTGTTCATTTGAGGGATCTTACAAACTAACAGGCCACCAGGGATGTGGTTTTCCTCTTCTGTCCGCCTGCCGAATCCTTCCACATAGGACTAAACCAGAAGTGGGTGAAGTAAGTGTATTCAACAGAAGTGAAGGAGAAGGAAACCCGGCACAGCGCATCTCCCCACCGGAGTGACAGCAGCCCAGTCACACATGGGTATTAAGGATCTAATCCATGGCGTGTACCAGCTTGCTAGAAACCCTTCATTTTGTAAACATAGATGGCTCAGCTGATGCTTGTTGCAACCTCTCAGCATTTCTCAACACAGACATCTTATTATCACCTACAGCCCTGTCTAACGAGAAACTCAGTGCTCAGGTCCAGCAAACTGGGTGTCATTTCCACGTCTCTATCTTGGAGCAGGATCCCTATGTCTTTCTGTTCTTTTACTGGTTGTTCTGCTTGGAGAGCGTGCTATGCTCTCTGCATCGCAAACAATTCAGCCGTAAACGCTGAGGGCAAACGTCTCCCTGAGGGAGCTGGGGGTTCGGGCAGGCTCCTGTTGACTCCTCGTTACTGTACGTCTGCCTTGCTCTTGCTTAGAGGAGTAAAATGTCAAGACAAGTTTAAATGTCAGGCCTCACGTGAAGCTTGTCAGTCCCAGAGCGAGCATCCGCCACGGAGCAAGGATCAGCCGCTACAGGACCAGACGTTGGAGAAATACGTTGCCCTTTCCTGTGCATGCAGAACTCAATAGTTTTGCGAGCCAACGGGACCACAGTGCACCTTCCTCACCCTGAGCGATCAGAGATCTCAGGCTTTTACCAAACCGCCCAGTAAACTCCTACCCTGCTGCTCCTGGCTGTGGTCTGCCAGGTTTCCAGGTGACAGCAGCATGGACTGAAGAATGCTCAGAAATCCCGGGTAAATAAACCTTGTGCTTCAGGCGAGTGGTGGCATCTGCACGGTGGGACTCAATTGCAGCTCTGAAGCCATGGGCTGACTGCAGACCCACAGCAGAAACAATCTCCACCTCTGCGGGGGGCTTCAGTGGGGGACAGTTTGGACCAGCTGCTTCTAAATCTGCCTGCTCTAGCTCGTGTGGGAAATCAAAGAGGCTCTTTGGCCACTTTAAACCATGAGGAAGGGTGTCCAAATCTGGGCATCAGTGATTTTGATGTGTCTTTTTGAATCAGTTTGCTTCTAAGCACAAATGAAGCTTGAACAACTTGGTAAAATTGTCCCTAGAGATGAAGCTTGTGTGCTGCCCGGGAACAGTACAAGCGTGACAAACCTGGCTTCGTGTTCTTTCTTGCTAGCAAGCTGTCTCCCCTCTCCTAATCCGAAGTGGCACCTTGGAGCAAAGCAAAATCAGCAGCCAAAATCAGAGATTAAGCAATGTTATCAAAGCAATAAAGGAAAGCCACGGTGTGTTCTGTAACGGACAGTTGAATAGCAGGAGCGGTGGGATGGGGAGGTCTGCGAGGAAGGGAAGACAAGGCAGAGGAGGAGGGGACGAGAGGAAGGAGATGCAGGGCATGGCTCTCAAAGCTTCTTGATGAACCTCTGGTTTGTTCCAGACTCGCAGGCACATGCAGAGCTCAAGGAGGGCTGTAAAATCCCTGGGGAAGGTGGTGCAGGTTTTCCTCAGCTCCATGATGCAGGAAGCCCCACGCACCTTCCCAAGGTGGGGGAGATGGGCCAGAGGATGCTGCCACGATCCCCATGGGCTCTGCAGTAATCGTGCTGGGAACGCAGCCATCGCACCAGGTCATTCATTCAGGATGCCTGGCTTCCTTGGAAGGAGTTAGAAGCGTAAACACCCATGGTAGAGCTGGAGTGTGAGGGCGTTTAATCTCTTCCAGGTCGGTTCCTGCGTCAAGTCTCAGCCACACACAGAGCTGCTGCCTTTCCTCTGCCTCCTTCCTACCTGGACAAAAAAAGCCCAGCTTCTTTCAGGCTTGCTTGAGTAAAGGTCTCTTACTACGTGTCTAATACAAAAATGGAAAGTTAAATAAGGTGAAACCTGAGCAAACTAAGCCCAAGCCTTTCCTTTGAATGGTGACATGTGAGGTAGCAGTTATCCTTGCTGTGACTGTATTATCAGGTTTCAGTGAACATCTGCTGCTGAGAGGTGGTGGGACAGAGATATTCCACATGTGGAAAAAAGAGAGAATTAAATAAACACAATTTTTGGGAATAAATGAAACCTAATCTAGGGTGATGTGGGCTACATTTATCTAACACGGTATGAATAAAAATTTAACGGCAAAAATCTGCAAAGGTGGTAAACACATTGTTCCCTGTTATATCTGTTTTCTTTATAAGACCTGGGGTTTTTTTCCTGAAGGGAAAAAAAAGATGTAATGCTGTTAAATGCAAGGTACAAAGACTCTTGTTTGCGCTGGAGTCTAAGGGATTCTGATCGCTTGATCCCTTAATTCCTGTGGAAATCCCAGCTAATGTAGCCAGCTTACCATGCTTTCTTATCTGGGAGATGGATTTTCTGAAACATCTGAAACATTTTCTGAAGCAAACAGGCTCTGGCAGAGGAGCCCAGTGGCTGCAGCAAGGGATGGTTCCCAAACCCTTCGGTGGAGTTTGGTGGGGCTTCCCTTGGCTTTGGAAGTGCCTCTGGCTCCTCTGTTGGGTGAGCAGAACCCCAGGTGGTACGGCTCAGCACAAGGCATGGTCTGTGTACTCCGTGTGCTCTGTACACTCTTTCTGCAAGCTCCGTGTGCTCTGCATGCTCTCTCTGCATGCTGTCTCTGCGTGCTCTCTCTGCGTGCTTCATGTGCTCTGCACGCTTATTCTGCCTCCTCTGCCTGCTCGGCATCTGCACCTGGGCTTCCTGCAGCCAACCCTGGCTCCAGGTCCTGCCTTTGGGAAGGTCACAGAGCATAAAAGGCTGAAGACACAACCTTCTCCAGAAGGGAATCATGAATTTAAAGAACAAAATAAATGTGGAGACCTCAAGACAGGAGGAAACAGGCAGCAAAACCTGGCAGAGCAAAGGACTTGCTAACCAGTCAGTCAGGGAATGTTTTCTTGTCCTCTCTTCCTCTGGAATATAGACTCATCTGAACAAGAGAATCTTGATTGTGTTTTCCTGCAGGACCAATTGCATGTCTATAAATGGCTTTCCAAAGCAGCGGTTATTAAAGATATATGTGCTACGACCAAGACTCAACAAATTATTTAAAAACGTCTCTGAATGTAATCAAGCCCTGAAGTCAACAAATCTTATATTCATGCTTAAACTCAGGATGTGTAGTCTAACTCTCACCCAAATTTACTTTTGTTTCCACGCTGTTTTCAGCCCAACCTGTGGTTAGCTGTATTTGACCTCTCTTTTGGGCATGTTCCTTTTCTTTTTGATGATTTATTCCTTCTATGCAGATTTCTTGCGGTCCAATCGCAGAAAGTGTTTATTGCTTTCTCTTTGGCACACACTGAGTTTTGCAGAGACATAGAGGCTAATTATTTTGTTTTTTATTGCTTAGTCCTTAGAACTGACACACTGTTTACGGAGTTGTTTCTTGGACTTCACTGGCATAGCTCTCCTTCATAAATTTGAGATTCGTTCATAAATCACAGTGATTTTTCCTGGGTCATTTCTTTCCTTTGAACCAATTTCCTATTGAAACTATTCCCATGGCTCAGCTCTGGGCTGCTTCCTCATGGCACTCTCTAATCCACATTTGGCTAATCACTGATTTAAATGAAGGGTCAATTTATAGGAACTGTTCCTGGGAATTAGATTTCAAGTCTCAGTGTTTCGATCCCCAATGCCAACTCGATCAGGCCCTTAAATAGCCAAAAGAAGTCCTGTGCAAGCAGACTTCTTGTCTACTTAGTCAAATTAATTTGGCCAAAAGGCTTTAATCCTGATTCCTAGCACATGGGGGAGTCAGACCAGCGGGCTGCAGAGTGGACAAGTCCAGTTCTTGTTTGACTTCCCAGGTACCACCAGATGTTACTTCTGTGAGTTAATCTCCATTAACAAGAGAAGGAATCTGCCCCGTACTGTCCCCTTAATGAACTAATGGCTTTTTATTCATGCCTCCCCGCCATGGATATTATTATAATGGGATGGTCATTTGCCAGGTGGTGGGGCTGCCACGGAACAGTCCAATTACACTTCTCATTACAGCACTTGACTCGAACACCAGAACAACCCATTAGGTGACAAGCAAGACTCCGGTCTCTTCCACGAGGGACAGGAGAGGGAACCTCTCAAGGTCTGAAGGAAGGAGACAGCTCAGTGCGTCCGTACAACACGCTGCAAATAGCTACGGCGCTCAGCGCTTGGCGGCACTGACAGTGATGTGTGTTATACTCCAGGAAATGATTTTTAATAAACCTGCGTGGTGCTTCCTTGAATGACGCTTGACAGCTGAAGCAGAGAATGTTAATCCAAGGATTCACACATTGCTGTGAGGTGGCCAATATCGCAGAGCTCAGATTTACACGCTGGATGTTGGCGAGTTTCCTCTGCTTCCTCATGCCAATCAACCATCGTGACTGCTTTTATCCCTTTTTGCTAAGGCTGATGTGTGCAGAGATTCTGATTTAGACAAGGTGACCTGAATGAAATGCTGTTTGCATTTGACCAGCACCATATTCTGGGTGTCAGTTTAATTGCAGTTTAATTACTCTGCTTTAAAGAGCAGAGTAATTAGCCTGCTATGAATGTTGTAGCACTGGCAAAGGGGAAAGCTACAAAGAATTTAAAATTCTGTTTCTTGACCAAGAAAAGAGGTAAATACTGACACTCTGAGACAACTGAGAGCTTTTTAACCTGCTTGAAATCAGAGTTGGTGCCAAGAGCTCTAAGGCAGCCCCATGCCTCCTTCATGGTTCTACTGCCTAGAAGGAGGAAATCAAATCTATCATAAGTGGAGATCAAACTTTTAATGATGGTGATTAGATGATTGCAATGTATGCTGCATTACCAATGTACATAGCAGCTCCTTGGACTATTGAAACAAGCCAGGAGGTTTTTTAAGGACATTAGAAAAATGCTTCCTAAACCACACTTTCCCTTACTGAAGTGTCTGTTTAGCAATAAGGTGACCCAAAAATTGTGCAATAACTCTTCAGGTGCAGAGAGCGACACGTATCAGTGCTGTCATACATAGGGGTAGGACAGTGCCTGCTGAGTTTAGAAATGAAAAGTGTCTCTGATTCCAACAACTCTTGGACCCATTGTTTAATCTGCATCACACCTTGCAGAAAGAGAGAGGACCCACATCAATTCAGTGCCTTATTTTCAAGAAACTTGCAGAAACCAGACGCAATAAAAAATGGAAGAAGGGTTAAAAGGTTTAACTTTTGTTAGGCATCAGAAAACACACAGCGAGGAAGGACATCATAAAATGAGCTTAAGTTTTCCTGCTTCTCACAGTCCAACTTGTATAAATACATTCACATATATGCACACGCAATTATATATAATGATATGCGTGTATACAGGCAAACATCTATCCCTATACATTTTATGTATATGAGTTCTGTAAGGCTAAAACCATTCAGTGTAATAAATAGAGACAGCTATAAAAACAGTAGATATGGAAAAGCAGCGTATAGCAATCCACTTCCAAAAACACAAGCACTTTCAAATTTGGGTCTCCAATCTGCTTAGGAGAATGACTGAACTGAGACTACATCTGGTATTTAATTCAAGCATTGTGCTGCTGTCAAAGGAAACCATGCTGGCAAGCTGAATTTCAGCCTGCCAAGATCCTTTTGTAAAAACACAATTCATAGCTTAAGAGTAGCGGGGC
>VYZM01014696.1:633889-659712 GCA_013398915.1 Dromas ardeola
GGGGGAACCTAGAAAATAAAGACATAATAGCACAATCTCTGTGGGCAGATAAAGCACTGAAATACAGAGTTCTCCTGGATTCACTTATCTTCCTATTTCCCTCTGCAGTGATTGAGGGTCTGAGACACTTACACACCCCAGGCTGGGGTAGGATGTGGATCTCTCCATTCACCTCTGTTTCATGCTGTCTGAGAAGCCTTTGATATCTAATAGTATTAATCCCTACTCTTGCTTACTCAGACTGGGGGTTATGACCAGCAAGTGGGTAAGTTTAAACAAATGTGTAAACCTATTACATGTAATCCTCAATGAGAGTATTACTGGAGTAAAATCTGAGCATGGGGACCTCATGATCTAACTCTAAATAGCTGGTTTCCTTCAGTGTGAAGAATGACTCAGTACTATGATTCAGGCTTAATATATTGCAGATCTGGTTCGCTCTGGCTAGACTTTATGTTCTTGCACTCCTGGGGCCCTCAGATTTTCTCTTCTGTCAGAGAGAATTTATTTTTCCATGAGCTCAAACTCTTTCAATGACATTTACTTTGCAAGGATGGAATCCTCTCCAAGGAGGGCAGGGGGAATTTTAAAGCTCTTTTTCAGTCCTTAATTAATAAGTCTTCATGAATTTTGGCAGTGATTCTCAGTTTTTAACCTGTTGCAAGTTTAAAAGAATATTCTGATTCAGCCACTAATTTTCCTATCAAATGTGAGACTTGATAATGAGCTATTTCGGTAAGACTAGCCTGAATTTTATTCCAGAAGGGAACATGACATTTTCAAAGACTGGTGTCAAGAAAAGAGTTGTAAAATAGATTTGCTTATTGCTCAGTTTTACTTTTCCAAACAGACCTTTTAATTTTTTTTTAAATGAAACTGCATCATCACATCTTCTATTTTGCCTTTCATATTCATATTAACTACAAACCCTTCATATCTACCTGCGCCAATTTTAATGAAATTAGAAAAACATTAGAGGATGACTTCATGCAGTTGAGGGCATCAGACCACCCCAGAATGAATCAGGGCTGAAAACAGGAGAAAAGGATTAAACTAACAATTTTGTGAAGATCTAATTCAGATTATCTGTGTACAACAACAGAACATATGGACTAGCTTGATCCTAAAATAGGTTTCACCGAAATCTGAGATGTTGTCAGCTTTGCTATTTTAATTGTAGACTAGATTAAAACAACAATGACGGAGAAAGTTCAATTTATTGGTTATGTTAATTCCTTCATATAAATGTCGAAGAAAATTCAGACAAAACCTTACACTGAAGCACTATTCTGAGGAATAAAGTATTGAATTATGTTATGAAGCAGCAGGAGGCATTAGTACAAATAGCAGGACCGTATTTCCTCAAAGTCTATGCACGTACACTCAGTCACTTTTGTTCTGTTTGAAATTCACCTTGTGTAGACAATTGGTAAGATGTAAAACACAGTAAATCTCTATGGATCAAAGTTATTTTTGTGCAAAGGTCTACAGGACAATCTACAGACCATTTAAATCCCTCAGGCCCATTTTGACAGCATAATGGCCTTGAATGACTGTATTGGTAGAATAGTCCTTCTGCATGACAGTAATTTTCACCCTATTGTTTAGGTCAAACTCTTCTTGATTATGGTAAAGGTGTTGCTAAGTAGGTCTTCATGTTTAGCATACAAGTGATGAGATGCATTTTGTCTTTTGGAGACAATGTAGAATGAATCCCCAAAGTAATTTTTTACTTTGAAAATAAATGGTAAGTAACAGCAGCAAATTTCACACCGACTCATATTCAGAGAGCCCTCTATGCTACGCTGTCATGAAAAGGGTCCATGTGCATAACTATCTGTCTGATTTATCAGACATAGAGTGGTGTAACCTCTTCCCTTACAACTGAGACTGAGGTCTATCCTGGCTCCCAAGGTGTTGCTAAGTTTAACATCTTTTGATACACTCTTTATGTCTGACTATAGACCTATCTGGATCCAGTCCCTTTATGTCCTTTCTTTTGGTCCAGAATTTCTGTACCAAAAATATTTTTTCTTTTACCACCTGAACATGCACCAATGAATACCAGGAATATCGTGTTTTTGAGAAGGTTTCCCAGGATACAAAGTCCCAGGAGAAAGAATGGGAGCTTTGCATACATTGAAGCCTCTCATTTAAAATATCCCTAAGCCTATGACACCAAAAATAAACATTTCCACGGGTTTGCATGGCTCATGTCCTCTGTGCGCAGGCTGATATGTGTGACTGTGGCTTTCTGTCAACTCCCTGGGGCAAGCACAGATACTCTCAGGAACTTGTGTTCAGGATGTGACTCTCATATTGCGAAATGGGAGCGGATGGGGCATCCTGATTAAACTCAGCTTGATGGAAGACACTAAGTAGTTCTCAGGGTAAAAAGAAGATCTTGCTTCAGAACAGGTTGATTTCCCCTGTGCCAGTCAATTGCTCATTTTGGATCATTCTTAATTTTATGTACATTTTTATGATTGTGAGTTAATATCAGTGCCTCAGCATTGCCTGTATTCATCTCTGGTATCATCAGAGACAAAAAGAAAATAAGAATCAGACAAAGTCCTATAATAATACATCTGCTAAGTGACTACAATTGTGTCACTCCTCAGAGTAGTTAATTTACAACTGCCCCTTGGGCGCTGCACAAATGGTAACAAACTTGAGACAAAAACTACTCCATCATTTGCTGTTCTTATCACAAGCCAGAAAATCTAAACTGCCTCAGGCCAACAAATTAATTAAAAACTCCAGTGAGGAAAAACATTTATCACAGAGTGTTTTCATAGACTCCTGTTATTCTCTCTCAAAGATGCCCACACACTTGTTTTCAATAATCTGAGTGACTATACTAGCCCAAAATAGCACTAGGTTTTCCATCTGAGGCTGAGATTTGAATTTAGGAAACTTCTCAAGTGAGAGCTTAAAGTAGTTACCAATGCCTGGGCTTATTTCTTCCCTAATGGGGCAGAGACACAGACCTGGGTGCTCAAGTGCTCTGAGAGACTTTGTAAACCTCAGTGTGACATGCACCTGGATTTTAAGCAGGTACAGACGCCACCTTAGTACATCTTGTAGGCATATTCAAGTATGCTGAAGTGAGTGATGTTGAAATCCGAAGAGCAAGGATTTCCCAGAACCTGTGAGGGTCGCTTAGAAAACCTCTTAAACATGTTTTAGAAGACAGCAGGTTTGCACCGTTGTGATTTTAAGTAGATTATTGAATCTGTAAGAGTTATCCTAAAGAAACCCTCAGGGCATCAAGTCTGTCAACTTCCACTCTGGAAAATCTACTGAAATTATTTATTGCTTTTTATAATCGGGCCACAATTACACCCTACCATGATACGCAATAAATAGGTCTGCATGACTACATGGTCACCATCTACATGTGCACAACCCCACCAAAGTCATAGTCTAGTTAGATGTATAAGTGAGGATGGAATTGGATTGTGGCCTTATGTCAAAGCTTTACTTTACTTATTGATTTAAGGTTTTTAGTAAGAAAGATTTAAAGCAGAACTACAGATTAATGTGAAGAAAAAGACATTGCCCTGTTCTTCCCAAGCCAGCTCGAGTAGTAGAAATGGTGGGTGGAAACAGAGTCTATCCACAGGAACATATGCTGAAAGAAGTGCCCAGACCCCAGCTTCCACTCAGAAAGGAATTAATCTATTTCTTTTAAAGGAGGAGTTTTATCCACCATCAAATGAGTCAGAAGTAGTAAATTTGCTGATTTAAAATTGTACTGTATACCAGAAAAAAGTCCTTGTGAAGATTCACTGCAATCTTTTTAGCAATTTTAGATGGGAAAACCTAATAGAATTATCTTGAATTTAATCCTCCAAATAAAGCTTCATTCCAAACTTGAAGCTGTTCAATAGTAGATAGTTTCATGAGGTTATGGTATTGCAGATATTAAATGATTGGATTTGAATGCAAATAGCCATTATATAAAATGCACTGATCAGTGCAGATGAAAAAAAAAAAATGAACATGATATGTTAAGGGTACAACTGCAATTATTGTTTTTTAAGTTTCTGGCACAGTAATAGATATGATTCCAAAATGTCACCATGTTTCTGGACCACTGAAGAGAAGATACTCTGCAAATGATGTTTTTTTAAATGAGTCTCAGTTTTACTGTGTTTGGAAGTACAATGCATGAGAAATGGAATATCAGTTATTTTCAGGTACAAATAGCTTTATTCAAATTTTGTGTGAAAAAAACTTCAGCGTTGGTGGTAGGCACCTCAAGCACAAAACACATTTCTTAAAGACCAGTTCCATCTAGGAATTCACCTTTACTTGCTGGAAGCATATTTTAAGTTTACAAATAATATACAGTTTGATGAGGTTTAAAGCTGGCACGACGCATGAATAGAGCAGGAAGAAGGTACTGCTGTGCTTTAAGCTCATCTTGTCCAGCAAAGGGCTGCTGATAGGAAAATATGGGTTTCAGACTGGAGATAAACTACTGCTGGTTGGCGGAGCTGGTGTAGAAATGAGGCCAAAAGAGGGATCTTTGGGCAAAAGGCATCACCGCTGCAGCACCCTGGAGAGCGGACGAGATGACGACGGGGAATTTCTCTTATTTCCAACTTCAAACACAAACCGCCACCCTCCCCAACCTCCCAGTGAATTGCTTGGGTCTTCAATCACCTCTAGAGTTAGTTGAGGAAAACAGAGGAATTGAATTATGAATATTTAATCCGTCAACTGGCAAACAAATAGATAAGATTATGGCTTTAAAAATCCTATTATTAGGACAGCCTGGAGTTTGGCGAGATCAACGAGTACTTGTTACGAAAGCCGCCTCACTGCGTCTGTGCTGGGAAACAACCCCGTGGGGTTTCATTCTGTCTTAGCTTGCAGGGAAGGGAATAAATTCAGATGCTCACAATGACAGTATTAGAGTTCTAAATGACTCATATGCTTTATGCTAGATTTCTTCATAGGTCAGTTATAGTCTCTAATACCTAAATTAAGTTAATACCATAATTTTTAATGTTTATTATCCAGCAGACAGGTTGAAGTATTACTAAATTACACTGGAGATTGAAGCGTCAATAAATGATAAAAAACAAGGCCTACCAAGGGATGGATCTTCAGTAGGTATAGCAGTAGGGTTTTTTTGTTTGCCTTTGGCAAAGAACAGCTTGTTATTTTACTATTCAAATTTTGGCTTGAGCTTAGCTTCCTTTCAATGAAAAATCATTTTTCTTCTGAAGTTTATTTGACCCTAAAGGATATATCTATAAAATACTTAGGCCACCATCTTTCTAAAACCTGAAATAATATTGTTAGAAGAGCCAAAATGTTATTCATTTTCTCCTTCAAACTACAACACTTACACAGATAAAGGTAGTGACATTTAATTATAGTGTTGAACAAGATGGTAAAGCTCAGGCCTTCCGTGAACATTTGCTTTCATATTCCACAATGTAATAATATTTTTAGCTTGGAGCATAAACACACCAAACGTATCCTGCTAGTTAGAAACTGATGTGAAAAGAAATGCAACAAAAGCAAACCTGAAGCCAGTTCTGACAACTCAGTCCTTTGCCTTGCTGTAACTAGATGAGAACATAAGGAAGAACGACAGGTCCTGGATTCAAGTACTTAAGAGAGCGTAGATGAGATGTGTGGAGGACAATCGATAGACATAGCTTCACCTCCTTGGTCAAAAGGTCAAAAGGAAGTGGAACAGGTCAGACTGACTATTCTTGGTGCCTCTGGAGCGAGATTTAAGACATGATTCCCTACTGACACATTTAGGTGACTGAGGTCCCTTTGTGCCTTTACATCAAAAATGATTTGCAGTGAGGTTTTCTGACATCTGAGCATCACTGGAGAGGAGTGAACAGACTGGTTCTATTTCTGCAAGTGATCTGGAATGTCAGTACAAGCTGAGATACAAGGTGTAACTCTGCTAGGGGAGGGGTGGCCATCACAGACTGAAGACTGGCTGGAAGGGAGGTCAGCCCAGATCAGTGGGGCATCATCTAAACCAGACCACTACCCCCTCCCAATAGTCTTGTGGTCCTTAAATGGCAAAATCACCAACCAGTTTAAACCAGGTGGCTTCAGTCACCACACACTGACCTGTTGCCCCGAATTCCCATGGTTGTCAGCATCAAGAGTGTCTTCACCTTTCAGCAGCTGCTGAAGGGTAAAGGTTTGCTTGGTTACACCAGTTTGTGGATTCCCATGCCATATTGAGGGGAAAATTCCTCTTTGAATAATACTAAAGAAAGGCTATTAACAATTGAAAGTGAATGGTCTTGCAGAATGATTTCCCTTCCACAGGGCATGGCTGCAAATGACTCTTGCTTTTATCTTCAGCAGTAGAAAATGCTGCTTGTTGGGGATATCTTAAATTTGCAGAGCCACTTGCAATGTATCCGTTAAATGTTTCTGTCTTGCAAGGAAAACAATACCCTGCCTCTTATCAATATCACTCAGGCACTCATTTATGCAAGCAAGAAAAGATGTATGTATATATCCAAGGGCATAAGAACCTGAAGCACTCAAATTTTGAATTATAGGACTATCAGAACACACTGGCCTTTTTCTAACTACCCCCTGTGAGCTCCTGTGTGACTTTTCTCAGAACAATAAGATTGCATCTCAAATGTACTTGGGAAAGACAGATCTGCTGGAAGAAATAAAAACAGAAGCAAAAAGGTCATCTGCTTCTTTAGGGACACTGAGTCCCAAGAGCACAATAAAGAATACTGTTAATATTTTGAAAACACTGATAAGACTGTGACCACTTCTCCCATTCTTGTAAGTAGTGAATTTCTGGGAGGCATTCATTCAGCTATTCCTGAAGTCTTTTTTAGAGGAGAAAGTGGAAAATAAGTAAGGATGGAATTCTTCAACCAAATCTACAAGTATATACTAAAAATAATGCTTTGATGCTTTTTTTACCCCAGAAAGAGTTCTTTGACCTACATTTTGCAGCTATTGGTGAGATCAAAATACAGAAATATAAAAATAGAACAAGCGTTGCAGCATTTTTCCTAACCAAGTGCAAAAACACAGTTCAGCCTGTGGAATCTTGCTGAGTTTGCTATGCTCATCTGGTAGATCCAAGAATTTCCCCTTGTGTGAATGAGTTTTGGCTGAGTGTAAGGACTTCTTGCATAGCTGAGGAAAAAAAAATCTGTGTTCATGTCTGAATTTGATGGAGTACGTCTCATCCTTCCTTCAGATGTGGCAGCAGAATGAGACATATGGTTCTTGAGTCAGCTGCCATGCACTCCAGCAACATCACTCAATCACAACGTTTCTTGATATCACTAGCTCTTACTGAGAAATGTCCTGAACAGCCTGATGCAAGTGTATTAGAAGAAACATATGGGACAGGTACAGTCCTTTCACTGGTTTTTTTTTTTAAAAAAAAAAACTTTTGGTAACTTTCAAATGACCCCCTGGACAAAATATTGTCTTTATCCAAGGAGCTCAGATGATCTGAAAACATGTAGAATGGAGAAAACAAAACCAAAAATGATGAGTTGTTTTATACAGCACTGCTGAAGGACTTTCTGTACTTAGTTGGCCATCTCACACTTATTCCGAGAATTGTTGTCAAAAAAAAAAGGAATGAATTTGTGAAAGAGGTCTCTGCATTACCTAATATAACTCAATTTGTGTCAGTCAGGTGGAGTCGTAGGATAACATTTAAGACATTCTCCAGATCTGCATTTGACCCTGTTGTTAAAATCAGTCCAAGCCTTCTTAATGAGATTGGGAAAAGTGCATACGGGGGGACAAGGGAGAAATCTATCATCCTTGTTCTCACCCTTAAGAGGGTGAAGTTTAATCCTGCAACCACAGTGGGTAAATCTGGAGAAGTGAGGGTGGAGAGCAGTGAAAGCGTGGGTGGCTGGGGAGCTGTTAGGGGGCACAGGGACATGGGCAGTCTCTGCTGATAGCTCCTCAGTGTCTCTTGACATGGAAGAGAGCCCAGAGGGATTCAGGAGGTGTTGTGAGGTTTTGTGAGTGGGATTGATTTCCTTCTTCTCTTTCTTCCGAAAGACCACTTTTGATCAGCCACCTCATATACAATTTGGAGACTACTTCGATGCCTTCCCTCAGTCATCTATTTTTATACTATTTCTAGACACTCTTTGCTGGTCCTGTTTGTGGACCTCCCGTCTATCTCTCCCTTGGATTCTCACCAATCAGTTCACATCTTTCTTGAAACGCAATACTCAAATCATACGCACTATTCCAGATAAGGCTTTCCTTCCTGTGTCTAACAGGCTGTATTTTCTCTTCATAGTTTCATATGTAGACATTATATAATACTCATAGACTGAGATGGGGTTTGCTTTTTTTCATAACAACTTAGCACCACTGACTCGTACGTTGGGGTTTTTTTTTCAGCGGGAAATCTCCTCCGTTAAACACTTTCAAAGTCATAGTATTTTGTGGGAGAATATAACTCAGTTTGTCCCTTTGCCAGTGAGGAGCAAACTAAGCTGATTTCAAGTTGAAGAGAGTGCACACAAATAGCTCAGCTGACATGCAGCAATCTGATTTATGCCTCTCTGATTCAAGGTTAGAGCCTAAGAAAGTCTTTTCTGAAAATAACTCAGGTGGATACTATTGGAAGTTTTGCTCCAGAGCAAATAGACTGCAGCTGAGGAACACGGCCTGAACTTTTCTGAAATCCCACTGAACTCAAAAGTAAAATCTATTGATTTTTTCTTTCTATTTCGTATCCATTCTGAATTGCACAGTGTTTATTAAATATGCAATACTACACTGTGGACATTTACTGCAGGGGCTGACTACAGAAGGTCAAGTGCATGACAGAGTCAGAGAGGCTTTTTGCTGGGAATGGACATCCTGTCGTTTTCCAAATCAGACACTGACAAAGCCCACCACAGAGATATTTTCAGGCAGAGGCTTCCTGACAAGCTCATCGTTTCCATCACCATTATTAATATCTTTCTCTTTCCCCAGGTTTCATGAGGGCCTTGAGACAAGGAAGCTTCTACATGAATACAATTAGCATTTGCCATGGATCAGTTCATCTGTCCAGAATCACTCACTCGTATTAGAACGAGATCGATGTTCAGAATGATGGACATCAAACTCCTACAGCCCTCCAAGCAGGGCTTGGTCAGGGCTGCCTCCTGCCTGAACAATTAACAGCAGCGTGACAGCAGAGAACACAAGAGCAAGTTGATTTTCTCCTGGGAGGATCACCACTGTCTTTTCCGCTAGAAGTTGTTCTTCTGTTGCTGCTTAATATCTGTTATACTCCTGAGGGTTGACAGAGAGGTTGGCAGAGGTTGTTGCACACCAGCAGAAAAGACTGGGATATTTTAGGTTTGGAGCTTATTTTTTCAACTTGCATAATTTATGGAAGACAAACTGGCTGGCAGTGTAGCAGTCCCAGAATGGGAGTTGTGCTGTTGACCACCATCAAAAGTCTGGTCCACCGGGTGTCGTCTGTCCTCATTTTGTTCCTTTTCCTATTTGGAGGTGCTGTATCTACTTCATAATGTGTCTAAATTGTCTCCCAGACCAGCACTGACAATGACAGGTGCAACCTTCAGTCACCTGGAGAATGTCCTTCTTAAAAGGACATCGTCCCTCATTCAGCCAAAGGGAGGCAAAGCACGCGGGGAGAAGTGACATCTTTGATCAGACCAGCTGATGTGGTTGGCAGGGGCAGCGGAGAAACCTTCAGGCATGGAGATCAGACAGTGTAAAACTGCTCGTGGTTCTGCCCACATTTCCTGGCAAATCAGTTCCCCTCAGTGCAACTAAGATTGTCCATATTGTCTCCGATTTATTTAGGATGGAAAGCTTTGTCTGCCTGGTTTGTTATGCACACAGTAACTGTCTCGGTTGTGGGTCTGAAGCCTCTATCCCTTTAAAAAAATATTTTATTATGACAGCTGCAGTGGCTGAAACTGGAGGAACGCACGATGTGTTTCATCTTCCTTTTCAACACTATCAGTAAGGCAGATAAAAGCAGCAGTGAGTGGTGTCTCATATTGGATATTCATCCCTTACCCTTTTGAAGCTTTGCATGTAGACACAGAGTAATTATTCTCTAACTGATTATATCATAGTGCTACCTGGTGTGACTTTGTATTAGTAGAGCAGGAAGAGCACGTGGACCTTGCATAAACAGCCCCCTTTCCATACCCGCGCATCGCTTTTGAGCTGTAACATTCAGGCAGTGTAATTCCTCTGTTAGCACAAGGCTGTCGTCTGCCCAACTGTATTAATTACAAAGGTCATGAAGAGGTGCAGATGAGCATATTGATGTGCATTGGTAGAAATGTGAAAGGATCTAAGATAATGTGTACAAAACATGCATTGTCCACAGGATTCTCATTTATATTACACTAAAATTGTAGCTTTCAGTCTTTATTATGGGTTTTACATTTACTACTGAGTATCAGGAAAGAGTCTCTAACCTGTGCTGTGTATCTTTTCTGAACCCTTCTAAACTCTGGAAGCAGGGGAGTAAATGTGATGTTCCTTTCCAGTCTCACAGGACTTGTGTTCCTGTCTAGATGCAAACAGCTAACATGTGCAGAGCTGTGATCCAGATGACGACTTCATTCATCTTCTGCCTCTCCGCCCCCCCAACACTAAGCATGAAACACCTCTGCACCCTGAATACAGCAGAGCTTTAAAAGCAGATGAGCGATAGTGCAGGACAGCCTTTTTCACTTTTGGCAGAGAAATACTGACATTAAAACTCTTTGCACTCAAGCACAGTTTCCTACAATGAACCAAAATTGTACAAATATGGATAAAGGATTTTGTAGCCAAAATCCTTTAAAAAAGCAGAAGTCCTATCCCAAAAAGGAATTAAATACTTGGTGTTGGGTTTACATTTCCGGTGTGTCTCTGTGAGAACATACAGACAAAATGAGTTGGAGTAGCTGAAGACAAGAGTTAGAGAGTTACAGTCCAGAGTTTGCCCCCTCTTCCCTCCCTACCAGTGCAGATGACGTGCTTTTGAATAAGAACATCTGTCCTGGGTTTAATGGGCTTTAACTAAAATCTCTTAAATACATACCTCTATGCTAAGTGCCCCTTGCAGACATACCCATATTAAGGCCCTGAAGCCAAGGCTATAAATCACCTAATAAGGTACGTTGTGGTGCATTAGTCTCAATATAATCTAATTTCACATCTAAGGTTATCGAGAGCTGGCTGCTCGCCACAAAATTGAGACAGCATCCTTCATTAGGGCTTGATAAATCTTACAGATGTGTATGGCCGTGTTTGAGAAAGCAGAGTTAAAGGCTCTTCATGTTCATAACAGGGTGCTTTTGTTGGGCTTTGTTTTGGAAGTAAGAGTGGTGTTTCACACTCAGAATATAAACAGGTCTTGGAGTTCCAAGAAATTCATTTAAGAGGAAAGCTTAACAGAGATAATTAAAGCACAGCTTGACTAAGTCTGATAAAAGGAACCTAATGGTCTACAAATTTCTTAAAGTTGATGTATGCTTCAGCATTTCCTCATACTGAGGAGCGTTTACTCATACTTGTCAAGCTCTTGAGGTCTATGTTATCAATCATTGAGGTCAGTCTCCAAGAGAAAGATGTACGACTGAAATCCAGCACATTTGCAGGTAAATGCTTTTCGTAGTGAATGAACGATGCAAAAAATGACCCAAAAGAGAAAGAACTGAGATGACATAATATAATAGGATATCGCTAGGGGTAATGAGGTGGAAGTATTGGAAAATATCGAGCAGTTGGGATTTTTAAATTCAGATTGGACAAAATGCTTATAAAAATAGCCAACGGGATAATCTTATGCTACGGACCGCATAGGATGAATTAATACTAAACATCATAACTGAAATATCTGTAGGATATCAGTCTGTTTTCTGCAGTGTGGAGATAGCTTGTGATTCTTAAAGTTTTAATTCATCCCAGTACAATGCATTGCACTGAAGATTAAGCCCAGATGTTTGCTGGGCGCTGGAGAAAGTCACACTCAGGCTAGGAACAAGGCACAGGTTCCTGTGATGGTGATCCCTGTCTACTGAAACCAACCAAGTGCCAAAGGGTAGGGAGGGTTCTCCAGCATTAGACAGCTTTACATTGAGACTGGATGACTGGACTTGCCTGGGGAAAATCCTTGCTTTGTGTTGCTGCAGTCCAGATAATCGTACCTGCCTTTTGTACCTTGAGACATCTGATGCTGATCTGAATCCTTTGGTTCAAACTTTTCTTCTGCTTCGCTATCGACTCAGTGCTGAGCTGTTACATCTGCGAGAGCAGCGAAGGTCAGCAAGCCGGACGGGCACTAGGATGATCAAATGGATTTCTCCTGGTGGCTCAGGCTTGGCTCCCTGCCCCTCTCCAAATCCAATCCGGCTTGTCAATACACTAAATAAAAGCTAGAAAGGAAAATGAGGCAGAAAATAATTGTGGCTGTCAAACATCTGTTGTTGCTGGACGTGGAGAGAGAGTGATCGCAAGCCTGTTTCTATCAGCTGGTATTAACTGCCAGTCCTCCAGTAAGCTAGAAATTCAGGATGAATTTCCGTGTATTTATCTGCAACCTGACATTAAGCAAATTGAGTTAACGTTAGAATAGATTGTGTTGCCAGCTTAGTGGATGCAACACAGAAACTCTCCCAATGCGGACTACAATTAAAATGGTGAAGGAAGAAGATAAATCTGAGATGGAATAAGAGGTAGAAAGTCAGTAAGTGTCAAGTAATAACTCCACTCACTGCCCCAACATAGTGTGAAGGACTCCAGGTGGAACATGGGACATCATTTGATCTCAGGTGTATTCTTATTTTACTTGTGTAGAGGAAAAATTCCCAAATCGAAAGTGTGACCCCTAAAAGCAAAGGAGAGAGAGGGAGCAGGTAAGACAAGTGGTATCTAGGAGATTCCGTAGTTATTCTTGAACTGGGAGGAGCTCAGAATACTGAAAAATATTTTCACGGCTTTTTTTCTTTCTATATTTGAAAAAGACTAGGAAAAAATAATTGGTAAGGAGGTTTTGTTGTCATAAAAAGTATCTTCAAACACACCAGCTCCGGTGTGGCATCTGAGGATCACCTATATTCCCTCCTGATTTTTATTTCCTTTGGATTTTTTTCAATCACTTTCCCATTCTTTCATTTTTGTGAGTCTCAAACCCGACAAACTATTGGCTCTGAAGAGACCTGGTGCTTGAGAGGGAGACCCCAGCACTGACAGCTCATGACATCAGTGGAAGGTGGTGGGATCACCAGCCAGTGGCTGCTACTGTGCAGCATGTGCCTGCATGGCCCTGGCTGGCAACCAGACATCCCCGGGAAGAGCAGGTTGTGTCTGAGGATAAATCCCATCCTTTGGACAGCAGAGCCAAAAGAGCAGGGGAGAGACTCTGAAATCCTCAGATGGCATAAAGTTCCTGCTGCTGGGTGAGCACAGAAGAGCAATAGGAAGCTCAGGGACAGGTTGATGTTTCCTGGCATGGGAGCACTGACACCCTTCCTCCTTGTAGGAGGATCCTCAGAGCAACCTGCCACCAGGATCCCACCCCTCCCTTGAAGCGTAGTGGGGGGGGTGTTTGTAAAGTGACAGATATGAGATGTGCGCAAGCCAACTGAGCTAAAAACTGCTCTGAAGATCTTCCCCTGAAATGCTTTTCCCCTGCAGCATATTTTCTTTGTCAGTTTGAGATGTGAATTTTGATCTTGCAAGCATGCATTAGTGGCTTCCCACGCTGCCATCCCTTGCAGTTACCTCCTTCCACACGCATCTCCTGCCCACTCCCTGTCCAGCTGCGCTTTGCAGATAAGCTGTCAGGTAACACGGCCTCAGCACAAACAAAATAAACGCCTGTGCTGGACTACAATTTTAGCCAAAGATAAAGATTCCCTTCCTTGAGGAGCAAGATGTGTAGTCAGGTTTTCCAAATCAACCCCCGGCGAACATCTCCACTGGCTGCAGAGGAGGCTGGCCAGGTAACCCACCTCCCTGTATTAGGCTGCATGGGTAGCCCGAGGATCCACTAAAGATCCCAAGGGACCAAAATAACTGCCAGGAGAGGCTGTCAGTACAATTGCTCCTACCCGTCCTCTTTGCTCAACCATACGGCTTGATACTGAAAGCAAGAAATGACCTTGGCAGCTTCTCCCCACCTCTGCGCCCCAAGAGGCTGCATCCTTCCCTCCTGGCTCACGGTGGAGGCTCCAAAGCCAAAGTACCTCTGTGGTGAAGTGCAAACCACGCCGGGGTCTGACCCTACGCTTCCCTTTCTCGCTGGCTGTGCTTCAGTTCTTATGAAAGTGGAGGTGTCTCTCCTGCTGCTTGAAAACCAGATGAAGAAAAAATCAGAAATGTCAAAAGAGTGGTAAAGTACAAATTACTCCACAATATCTTTATGTTTAAAATATTTTGGTAAAAAAAAACAAACCAATTTTTTCCTATCCCAACATCTTTCTTCCTGTAAAATCTTTGGAGTTAAAATTCCAGAATACTCAGTGCTGTTTTACTTTGCATTTCATCTGCATATATAAACAGCAACAGCGTGGAATTTTCTCCCCAGTTTCTAACGAAGAAGGATGTGAAAGCAGGGATAAGAATCTTTTGTAACTTTGGGGAGATCAATTAATTTACCCCGCGCTTTGTTTCCCCATCTGTCAAAGAGGAGAACACTTTGCCAAGCCTGAAGTCGCATGTAAATAACATCAGTGGCTGCAAGATGCTCAAATCCTGACACACTGAGAGCCACAAAAGCTTCTAGATAGTTTCCGTCTTCCACTTCAGAAAATAAAGAAGGGTAAGAACTGGCTAGGTGTGAAGTCTGGGAAAAGAGGCAGAAATTATTACCCTGCTCATTCATATCCTGAGTTCCAAAAAGTGGCAGAAAATGCTTGTTCACAAAAGTTGCAGCACTCAGTATGTTTATCATGATTACATGTTCTTGAGAAACCACAGAGATTATCAACGCAAAGCAGGAATGTTGTCTAAAATAGGTAAGTAAAATTACTATAATAAATCCTCAGTCACCTGATGAAATACTCTGCTGAAGGTTGCAAACACTGAAGTATTTAAAGAAAACATTATTTTACAAGAAAATGTTGCCTTGACTGCGTGTGAATCTCACTGGGAAATCTGTCATCTCATTTCTGACATTTGTTCTGTAGAGGGAAGAAAAAAAATCTGTTAAAAACTGCACAAAGATAAGCAGTGGTAAAATTACCAACCCAGTATTCTTCAATAAAATGCTATAATAAGAAGGAAACAAGGGCAGAGAAGACGACAAACTTCTTATGTAAGTTATGAATCTCCATGCTTTTATGTAGGATGCTACAGCCACAAATTAAACATATTTGACAAGTCTTACTTGCCAAGAGCAATTTTTTTTTCTATTAAAGGGAAAAGCTACTTTGCTTCTTAAGTGTAGCAGCCGGGGGGAAGTTTAACTAGTATGAAGCTGAAGAAGAGAAACAGTAAAATAAAGATGATAAGCCTTAAAAAAGGTCATAGGCAAGATACACCCTCCTCCAGAGGCTCACATCCATCATGAAGTCGATTTAATGCTTGTTTAAGGCTCTGCCTTGTGCACTAAAGCAGTACTGCCCATCGCGTAACTGGATGAAATATCTACTGTTTCATGGAACTTTATACCTGCATCCAGACTGGGGCTGAGCTTCACCCAGACCTCTGCAGGGACACAGCACCTGCTGGGAAGGAACTTTTTATGCCCAGAGAAGTTGTGGATACACCTTCCCTGGAAGTGTTCAAGGCCAGGTTGGATGGGGCTTTGAGCAACCTGGTCTAGCGGGAGGTGTCCCTGCCCAGGGCAGGGGGGTTGGAACTGGGTGGTCTTTAAGGTCCCTTCCAACCCAAACCATTCTGTGATTCTATGAAGCTCTGATGGAGACATCATCTCAGCTTCCAGTGTCTGCCCTGGTGCAGGATCATCTCCAGTGGAGCTGGTCACTCCTGTGGGCTATCCCGGTTTCTCCCACGAGTGAGGAGCCGGAGAGGTGCACCCTCACTGCTGGATGCCCAAGGGCAGCACCAAATAATCCAGGTGAGCGAAAGCTCCTCTTGCTACCAGCTGCAGTGCTTTCTGATGGAACGCTGAGAGAAAACCTTCTCAGGAGGGGACAGTGCAAATGAAAGAGGTTTTAAGCATAAGACCTGCATGTTTCCATGTGTACCACAGGTTGTATCCCTCCCTTCCTTCTTTTCACCCCAGCATCAGTCCTGGAGGGCAAGTGGCTCACTTTCAAAGGACTCCTTAGCAGGTGACTACATAAGTTATCAGGAATTACACATGGTTTAAATGTCAAGCATATTCCTGAGACACCACAGCGAGCAAATACAGATTAAAAATCCATTTAATTACCCAGGGAAGAGCCAGGATGAGTCGCAGTCTCACAGCTGCTTTTTCACTCATTGTCAGGGACATAAGAAGTGTTACATTCACACCCAGGCTGGGACGAAGGCTGAGAGATGTCTCTGCCTGAACTTCTTTATTACTGTAGCCTGGATAATTTAGCGTAAGGTCATGGCTCTTCATGCTTTCATTAAGACTCTCTTCAGTGCAAATGACCTTAATAATCATGATATTTGGCATGTATACAGCATTTCCAAGATACAGAAATGAAAGCCTTGTAAGGCTTGTACAGCAAAGGAAGGCAGGGCAAGAAGCTTATGTGGACCATCTTAAAATGAAGGAATGTTACATTGTTTGTGACAAACATTATCTGATTAATCTGTCATGATCAAATCCCAATTTCAGCTATTCACTTCCATGAGCTGTGTTACCAGCTCCCAACCTGTCCAGCTGCCAGCTGGACACTGCGAGTTTAAGTGACAAGCTGCGAGTTGTTTCCGTTTTTCTTACAGAATAAATGACATAGGCACGTCCTGCTTCTGATGAGACCAGGCATCTTGGCCAAAGCTCACTAACTAAACAGTTTTTACTAATCAGTTCAAATCTTGGTTAGTCGGTGGAATGATGACTAAGCACTGTCAGGGTATATGCTTCACACCAGGCACAATCCTGCCAAAAAAAGTGCATTGCACCTCCGTGTCTGTTGCTTTTCAGGAAAAATTATGACCAGCCAGTTGAAGATCATTCCTTCACCTACCATTAGTTTTTTCAGCGTGTATGGGTTCTGTTTTCCATGGCTGAGTTTGGTTTTGTTTTCCCCCAGTTGGTTTTCCAAATGCTGGAGCCCACCTGCAAAGGCAGCCTATCTACAGAGGAGGAGAGAAAATGTGTTTTCAGGCTGCTGTAGTAGAAATCAGAAATATTTTGAAAAGTAGGATTAAGCCCTGCTCTCTTGTACATTAACAGCAGCGATATTCTCAGCTAATGCACTGCCGTATGCTTTCAGAAGTGGGAGTTCTGGATACTTCAGGGGGTACGTTGTTCCAAAGAAATTTCATTCGAAGTTGACCAGCCTGAGTCATGGTTTGAAATGTGGCATTAGAAACACAAATATATCCACCTCTACCAAGTTTGTCTCCCAGTCTCTCTGATGAGAGTGTTTTTGATTCCCTGAAGCAGAAAATAAAAAGGTGAAAGTAGAGCTGCAGGAATGAGGTTTTGTTTCGAGGATCAAAACAAAACCTCACCAGAAATCAATATGAATTTCCAATTTAACACAAAGGAAACACTCTGACTGTAAAGAAGTAAATAAAAAGTAAACAAATGTTTTCTAAATGGTGGTCTTAAAAATCATAATCTCATAAAAACTACAGATATTAAAGTGAAACTTGCTGGTCACTGTAATAGAGGTTTTTTCGGTAAACAGCTGGCTTTTGTTATGCAGTGCGAGGGAAGATATCAGTGCTTCTTTTTCAGTGTTGTTATCAACTCACAGTCGAGGCTTCACAGAACACAATGTGCCAGCAAAATGGGCATAATACTCCCCAGGGACAGAAATTAAATAAGTATTGATAGAGCATTTCAAAAGAGTGAATTGAAATATTTTAAGTACAAGACATTATAGCTGATAAAAAAACCTTTGTAATGTTTGCTCTTCATACAGTAAGACATGCAAAGTGCCAGGAAGAATCCAAGAAGACATATTCTACCCATTAACCAAACACTTACTAGCAATAGCGAGCCTGCTAATGAGACTGGCTCACTTCAGCACCAAAGCGAATTTGACTGTTGAATTTAATAATGAGGCTATTATGTTCCACAAATTGGCACATGCGCATAGAGATTGTTTTTAATATTTCATTTTTTTTACGTCTGCTTCTCATTAAAAGCCAAGCAATAAATTGAAGTGAATTTGTCTGCAGACTTAATTTCCTAACAGGACCAAAGGCTGCAAGTTATTTCCATTAGAAGACAGCGAAACTGCTAGCAGAGGCCGTGAAAAAGAATACATGCAGAAAACCCAACCTCAATCATATCATACTGCAGATATTATAGGCGTGGGAAGGACTGCTTACAGCTTGTCTGAGCAGGAGATACAAATTGCAAGGGACATAGGCAGTCCTCCGTGGTCCCAGATCCACAAGGACTATTCAAAACTAAAGTTTAGACAGGACATTAGGAAGCCTTTCTTTACCGAGAGGGTGGTCAAACACTGGGACAGGCTTCCTAGAGAGGTGGTGGATGCCCCAAGCCCGTCAGTGTTTAAGAGGCGCCTGGACAATGCCCTTAACAACATACTTTAAGTTTTGTTCAGCCCTAAAGTGGTCAGGCAGTGGGACTAGATGATCATTGCTGGTCTGGTCTTCCCTACCCTGCCCTGCCCTGCCCTGCCTTGCCCTGCCCTGCCCGACCCTATCCTATCCTATCCTATCCTATCCTATCCTATCCTATCCTATCCTATCCCTTTAAGACAGGAATAAGAGCTAAAAGGGTGTCTACATGGTCCTCATTCTTTATGCCCCCTCTGTGTGAACCTGCAGGTGGGTAGAAGCATCTGCCAGCAGTACTGTAGGCAATGTACCAGCTCACACCATTAACACCCCAGGGTTGACATGGTCAAGGTTGTAGGTTACGTGCCTTCATCCCACCCCTCCTGGGAAGGACAGGACCTTATTTCAAAGACGAGAGAAAAGCTGGAAATACCAACTGATCCTCACAGGCACTATTTATCCCTAAGGCAGAAGACCAGTTCTGGCAGTGTACAGCCACTTCCCTATCGACACGCTGGACAAAGTGGGTAGTGATCAGCATTGACAAATCTGGGTTGTTTTCCTCACGTGTTCTCTGTGAGATGACTCGTGTTAAGGTCTTCGTGTGGTAGAAGCGCGCACAGTGCATTGCTGCAGATTTGAGCTATTTGAAGTATCTTTGATGCAACCCTAGCACAAAAGATGCAGGATTCTTCACAGGTTTTTGTAATACCTCCAACTTCTCTTTCTTCCCAACTTATTTTCATTCTTTGGAAAAGCTTTTATTGTTGCTTCTATTTGGTAGTGACAACAGGTTAAGCACTAAACCCCCCTTGACTTGGGTTTTCTTCTAAGCAGCTTATAGCCTTGTTCCCCTGAGACTGATGCCCTAAACAAGAGATTGCACCACAGGGCTGGTTGAAGCATGGATTTGTCTGTCACAGGCAGCACACGGTGTGTGAAAACCTTCCTGGCCTGAAGGAACAACTGAAACAACTGAAATCCTGCAAGTCTTTCTGACTCAACAATTTCTAAAAAATGGTTTGGCTTACCAGAAATATTATCATTCAGCTTTGAGTGTTTCTCAGATAACATGAAGGAAACACTTGTTTACAGTTATTTCAGATGCCAGGGAATGCTATTACTTCTACAACTCCATGTCTTTTTGCTGGAGAGGACTTGTAAGCCAAAGATTTTCTTCCTCCCCTTCTCCTTGGAGAGAGCAGTAAGTTCTGGATTTGAATCGTAAAACGTGCAGTATTTTACCAAATACTTGATTTTACCAGGTTGCTGCTATTATCCCTTCTAATCCTGCAACAAGTCCCCAGGCTTGTAAATATTTGTCATCAGAGCTCAGGAGCTTTCTATTTAATAAATCTTCTCTCCCTATTTAATAAAAACTGTTCTATTAAATGATTTGCCTGTGTTTACATGTGCATAATGAGGAAGCTGGCAGAAAACCAAACAAGTTTGCAGGCTTGAGATGCTCACATTAATAACTACAAAGTGAATAATGAATCATTAAGTAACTCACCTTGTCACTTTGCTTCCCGGTCACAACAGTACAACAAAAAGCCACCCACAGATGTCACAAGAGACCTGTTGACTTCACCGGTTCAAATCCTCAGCCCTCAGAGCACTTTTCTGAAATTGCCAGCTCCAGTGCAATCTCCATTTCAGTTTTTGAGCCCCTCAGCAGCATCCACACACTTAGGGGAGGAGGACATTGATGTAGGACATGTATTTTGCACAGCTAATCTCCAAAGAATTATGGCAAACTTTCCTTAGAAGATGGCTGGAAAGGTTTACGCGCTTCCTACTAATTAATAATGATGGTTTGTCCATTGCACCAGTAGAAGACAAGAAATTTTCATGGAAAAACAGTCTTTTCCTGCCAGATCTGCGCTCCCCATGTGTTGTGTGTGATCCTATCACTTGTTTAGGGTGGCCATGTAATGCAGAGTAACAGAACCTTTTACAGAAGTGCTGCCTAAGGATCAGGTGCATAACGCAGAAAATTATGAGAATCCAGAGAAATATCTTCATCTGAGCTACAGGTTTGCAAATCACCTGGTTTTCAAAATACAGCATCTCACGTTTCTCCTAACAGATGTAAGCATAAGATTAACAGAAGTCATGTTCTGAAGAAAATACGCTGCTTGGACATCATCTCATTGAAAACAAAGCACCTTAATTAAATGAAAATGCGTCTAATTATGCTTTACTATAGCCTATCAGAAAATAAATCTATACAAACAATTCCAAACACAATACAGAGAAGTACACTGCTTTAAAACAGAAAGAAATGTGCACATACAAATGTCTTCCTACAAATATTCTGCAGTTAACCACTGGTCACCTCAAATGTTTTTCCTGTTTCACCCCTTTGATGAAACCCAGCAATTCTTTGGAAAGGATTTGCTTTGCAGCTGGAATCCTGCCATTGTCCTCTTCATTTCAATATGATGGCAAAATTCTCTTCAAATGTCACTTGAGTCTGTCTGAGAGGCTCTTAAAGATGCCAGTTAAAGACTATAGAGAAAAGCGGGATGCGGGCAAAATGATTTTAATAAATTATTAATCTTTGAAAACCATGGTCTCCAAAAATCTTACAGAGTCAGAGCTCCGGGACCATTCCTGTCTGCTCGGTACCAGTTGTGCTGCTGGAGAGTGATCCATCAAGGACAGGACGAGGAGGAGGGACAGGGATGGTGGGGGATGATGGCACATGACACCAACATGTCCCTCCAACCAAACGCTGGAGGGTCGCAGAACCCCTCATCATGAATGAACTGGCTGACAAGCAGTTCAAATACCTGCCACTGAGGCACGTCCCAACAGCAGGAAGGGCTCATTGATTTTGATGGTTGGTTAAAAAAAAAAGAATCTTATTGGATCGAGTCCTTCTGATGGAAAATGAGCTTCTCATTGAAAAACTACTTTGCCAGAAAAATCGACTGAAAACCACAAGATGCTGCTGGTACAAACAAAGTGTTGTATGCGAAATTTTGCCACTGAAAGATTAAGACCAGTGATTCTTGTCAGTGCTGGGAAAACAGTACTCCGGTGTCTGTAGAGAATAGTAGATGGGTTTATTCAGAGAGGAGTAAGCTCTGTGTAAAGATACACATTTCTATCAGAAGGACTGGGAAAAAAAAATCAAGGCTTTAATGACAGTTTGTCTACCAGTTCTAGGGCTGAAGGAGCAATGAGTTTGCTCTGTGGCCATTGAGAACAGCTAACTTGAAAGTCACGGAAAGAAAAGCAGTTTTCTTTCCCAACCGAGCTGTAAACAGCCGAGCAGTGTTCACTCAAGGTAGTGATGAGGAAACTCAGCCCTTTGGCCCGTGCTTTCTCCTCCAAGGGGGCTTCCAAGAGGCAGAGCGGGCTGTCAGTGCATCACCACGGTGGGGAGTAACCCAGGGCTGCTCGGTAATGACCAACTGGGAAGATCTTCACGCATCTCTGCTCCAGGCGATTCAACAATTTGACAACAGATGGGCCTGTAATTACAGCCCATTTGAGAGATTTTTAATGCACTGATTTGAAAAGCATTGATTTTTCTTCCTTGTAAGGAGAATAACAAAGAGAAGCGAAAACACCTCAACCTCACCGTGATTCCCACTGCCTGGCTTTTCACAGCATATTCTGCAGGCAAAGTGAAAACATTCGGCTTCAGCCAGCCAAACTGTGAATGTAATTGAATAGAGTAACTGTCTTCCAGTTAGAAGCTGAGCTGAAGCATGTTTTCTCTGAGCTTCAAAAATGCTCGAGCTGAATGCAAGCCAATCATTAAAAAATAGAAAAGAAAAGAAAAAAAAAAAAGTCGCTGCTGCATGTGGATTTTCTGGGAGAAGCAAAGATTGGGAACCCAACACCATGGCCATGTCCAGGGCTCATGAGGTGGAGGGGTGATAGATACCTGTAGCCAGTGTAAGTCTGAAGCTTTGCACAGTGAAGGGCAGAAAATGGATCCATTTATTTCTATGGCAACATGAATAACTCAGGACTGCACTACAGCCCAAATCTCAGCTGGATTTGAAAACTCCAAGTGACGAGCAACCACTCTCATCCAGCAAGCCCAATGATTTTCTTTCAAGGTAATATGCTAGAGCTCTTACCCCATACATTTCCTTTTTCTCAAAAGTGGTAATGTTAAAAAAAAAGTTTAAAATCCTTAGAGGAAAACATACTGCAACCTTCAGGTAGAGGCCAGAATTGAGTCTTGCGAGCCAAAGCTTCACCCACCATGAGTTCCAGTGATGTAGCTTGCTGGGATGGGAGTTTTCACAACACGGCCATCCTGCACTTCGGGGAATCTTGTGGGGATGAGGAACGAATCTGTCTCTCAGCCCCAACTGGCTGTTTAACCGAGAACATACTCCCCTCTTTGCCATTGCCTCTGACTTCCATTTTTTAAAATAAAGACACTCCTTCACCACTTGGGAAGATTTTTGAAGCACCAAGGAGTCTACTTCCAGCCTGGCAAAGTTATGCAGATTTGCCTGCTTTTCAGTACTGATTTCATTGGTTTTGATATTAGTCCTTTTGTGGTTTTGAAAAGTCTGGGTCTAATCCTTAGCACACAATCAATTTGTAGAGCAATGACTCAAGAAACAAACCACGAGCAAACCATACATCTTCTATCCTTCTCAGTTTCTCTGTTCGTCTGAGTTTGAAAGGTTGCACTGCTTCAGTCCTTCTAGTCAGAGGGAATCCAGCCCCAGGGTCTCAGTCTCAACACCTCCATCTAGTTCCAGCCAGGCTGGGACCCAAGTCTGTCACTGACATGGTTTATACACTAATAATTCCGCCCTCGCCAGCAATCAGTCTCTGTTCCTTGCTGCCAGGTTCAACAGCAGAGGCTGCTGACATAAGTTCTCCAGGAGTTCTTCCTTCTAAAAATATTGATCAGAACTCGTCCTTTCTTCTTCAGCTGAATTTTGACAAGGCATTTTCGAGCGCGCAGGAGGAGCTTCCCGTGGAACCTGGCTTTACAGCTCCCCTGGAGCTGTCGCCTCCCCCATGTTACACATATGCACCATTTTAAAACGTATTACTACAATTACATTTGTCAGCAGTTTCATGATGATTCGTCATTAAAGTAGGAAATGTACCGTTCAGGGATCTTGTTATGACACTGAATTTCTGTACGTGACAAGGAATGGCAAAATAAATAGACTTGTATCCAAGTTATGGCAATTTGACAGGTGTTTTTACACAAAGAGTAGACCAAAAAAAAATAATGCAGTTTGAGGCTTTTAGCTCAATATTAGATCTCTCTCCTCTCTATAACCTCAACGCAAAAATGTTAAAGATATATAGATTATACATCTATAAAATATTACATGCAGCAAAAAGGACAGACCCATTAGAATTTTAAAAAAAGACTACTGTCCCATCAGAGGTGTGTGATTTCCCTCCACACATCTCATCTGCCTCACGCATTGACCCTCCCCACAATATATCTGGGCCATCACCCTTCCCACGTGCCCAGCCTGCACCTCCGGGTATCTGCGCCCACACTTGCGTGCCAGCAGTTATTTTTCCTCCCATGTTTATTCTATGGTTGGTGTAACTGATCTTTGGTCTCTGACCAGGGGCATTAGCCATTAAAAGCATGATAACAGGTAGCGTTCTCAGATAGCTTTTGTGTTCACTTCATTCAGCCCTGAAACGGAGTATCGCTGTTGACTTGAGTGGGTAGAGAATTCGACAGACCCTGAGAGCTTTTCTAAATCCTGCCTCTATCATAGCATAGATCCTGGTAAAAATACTTTTGGCAAGGTGTTTATTTAGAGGAAGAGTGGTGTTTTCTTCAGGGAAACTTAGGGACCACTGTGTTTTCTCAGCAACTTTTTTTATATTACAAATTATAATAAAATGCTAATAAAATATATGTGGGAAATTCATTAAATTAGCCCCATTTTGATTCAAGCTGATATTCACAGTGGGGCTATTGTATCACATTTTGCTCGGCATGTTTTCAAAGAAGGTAATCAAAATCTCCTCTTCTTTTCTGTTTATCATCCCAACTCTATTTTTATCAGATGACTCTCCCCATTGTCATGGCAAGAGCAGACTGGAGTCCTAGTTCAATTTAGCAATACATGACCATAAATACATCAGCAGATTGAATTAGAAAGCGACATGCCAAAAGCAGCTTTCTCCTTCTCTTTTTTGCATTCACACATCTGACTCAATCACAGATCTCTAATTGAAAAGCCTCAGCAGCGGATTAAGATCATATACATTATTACGAAGCACGACACCTCACGCATGCTGATGAAAACCGGAGTGCCTGGCTGGGGCTGGGAGCCCGGCACTCAGCTAAACACACGCCCCCGCTGCATGCACTGGGGCAAGTGGCTGAGCAAAGGGGCTTGGGTGACACTGGTACGGGTGTTTCTATATGTAATAGCAGAGGGAGAGCGCAGGGCAGAGCGGGGAGAGCTATCTATGACTTTCATTCACTTGTTGCATTCAAAGGGCAAAATATTTCAGCCCCTTCCTGCCCAGCAGAACTCTCATGAAGTCAGTGGGAATTTAGGAGGGAGTAAAACAAGCACCGAGTTTAGCCTGACAGCCTGGATATTAAGCCCTGCATCTTTCCACTAGCTAGTAATTTTAGGGCCTGATTCATAGCCAGCTGGAGTAAAACATCCCCACGTGGGATTTTAGCTCCTGTTCTCCATGGAGAGGTAGGATACCAAGTCTGACCCTGTCACTCCATCGTCCCTTATGCTCAGTGCCCGGGGACAGGTGCGTAAAATTAACGTGCTGAAGATGACAGTCCCTTCTCGTCGCCCCTGAAGGAGCCTGCGAGCTCAGGCGCTGCACTTTCGGAGGAGCAGCAGTGATTCCCCCGCGCTCGGGGAGGGGGCTCGCTCCAGACGAGCCTGCAGGAGTCTTTAAAAGGACTTCTCGGAGCTGGAAGGGAGTGAGACCAGGGGAGGAAATGCGGGTCTCCCGTGATACCCCCTTCCCTTCTCCGTGGGCACAGAGTGGGTGCTCCCAGCCCCTCCCAGGAGCCGCCGCTCCCCTCGCAAGGCGCAGACCCCGCACCCGTGGCGGGGGGCTGACGGCTCCCCGGGGTGCAGGGGGCCGGGCACAGCGGCGGGACCGGCAGCACAGCGGGGCGACAAAGCCAGGTAAGGGCGTCCCTGAGCTTGGGGAGGGGGGCACAGACATGCTGGGAGGGGGGTGCAGAGCAT
>VYZM01014696.1:659955-707004 GCA_013398915.1 Dromas ardeola
GCAACCGGAGCAGCGCGGCAGCCTAAGGGGGGGAACGGGGCCGTTCATGCCTCCACCCGGCGGAGAAGAGCCCCTGGAGCTGCAGGTAACCATTGCCGGGGAAGGGGGGAGAAGGGAGAAGAACAGTGAGCGGGGCTGGGGGAGCCTGAAGGGACGGCGGGGAGGCAGGAGAGATGGGGACGGGGCAGGCTGGGGCTTTGCAAAGCAGCGCACCCCGTTTTTGAGGGCTCTCTGGGATGAGTGAGGCACCGGAGCGCTCGGTCCCGTTTGCGGCTTCCCTAAAGCAAGCAACCACCCCGAGTTTTCCCTTCTTACGGGGCTTCTGCTGCTGGAGAGCGGAGTGACCCCGTCCTGGCTGGAAGGATGGAGGGGAGAGGTCCCGCTGGCAGAGCTGAGGATGCGGTGTTTAAAGCAGGACAAGCCTTACCGTTGCTTTAAAGCGGCCGCTTGAAAGGGAGGAGAAAGGCACCTGCGGGAGGGATGCGCAGGCACAGCCTGACACGCCACCCGCTCGGCGCTGCTTGAGCTCCACCGTGACCCAAAAAGGTGGCAGAGCCCTGAATGCTGCCCAGCCTGGCACAGCGTGGGCACAGAAAGCCATGGCGGGGGCTAGAGCTCAGCGCACCGTGCTCCTTTCTGATAAAACACGGGAGGGAAGGGCAGGGGGTTGGATGTGCTCCAAGGTGGTCAGCGAGGAGTGGACGGCCAAGGTCAAAGCAAGAGTCCTGGGAGTCACCGTCGGCCCGGGCTGGGAGCAGCACCGTGTGCCTCACTGGCTTACTGCAGCTCCCAGCACCTGCAGAACACAGCCCGGCTTGTTCCCTGTGCCTAGGCTAAAGTGCAGGGAAAGAACAACCCAGCTCAAGTGTTTTGAACTTGCAGGCTTGCGTTGGGGTAAACTAGAGACTTTTTATCGTTTTGTGCGGGAGGAGACATGCGGGTCACACCAGGCAGCCAGTACTTAGAGTGCTGGGAAAAGTCTATTAAGGTTGGTGTTGGGAATCCCAGCTCCTGGGGGACCTTGTCACCAGGGCTTGGTGGCTGGAGTGGATCTGTGTTGCTGGTGTAGGGTGCACCCCGAGCCAGAGACCTCGCACCTTGGGAGGTTCCCCACAAGGCTCCGCTCCAGGAGCTGCTCTACTTCATGCATCAAGAGAAGCTGTTACTGAGCTTGGTCTGACCCGGGGCTCTCCTGGAAGGAGTGACAGAGCCAAAGGGATCTGTGGTCATTTCAGCTCTCCCTCAGCCTTGGAGCAGACGCAGCCCATAGTTAAATACTCCTCAACTGAACTGGTTTTGAATCTGTCGCGTCTCTGAAATCAGTTGGATTGCAGAGGAGAGCGGGGTGGAAGAGAAACATTTTGATAAAAAACCCTAGTTACAGTGATGCACCAGTGCAGTCATTGGAGTTTATCCCCAGCCTCACCTGCCCGGGTGTGAGCACAGTGATGTCGGGCTCCACACTTTCTTCTGTCTGAAGTTGCTTAAATCAACTGAGCTGGGAGCAAAATCAGAAGCATGTGATTTACACGACTGTTCGTGTGACAGAGCCAGCTCAGCCAAAGTGAGTAATCTCTGAGCATAACAGAGCCTGAAATGTGTTTTGGGGGGAAAAGGTATTTAGCAAATATTTGGCAAAAGCAAAAGCGTTTTATGGGCTGTTTGTTTGCAAACTAAAAATAGGACCAAGTCGTCAGGTAACATCTCCGCAGCATGCTCTAGGAAACACTGGGCTGGCCTGAGTTGAAAATATGGTTCCTAAAGATTTTGATAGTGCTAAAAGTGGCAAGATATTATTCAATTTTGACTTCAGTGGATCAGTGCTTAGTATTGATACAGCTAGTCAAAACTGAAAACCGATTTAGTGCAAGAAAGTTGTTTTGTTATGTCTTCTGTAGAGGAAAATCAATCACTCTGGTTTGTTGTAGTGATAAACACACCTGAGAGATATCAAATGGCAGATTTTAACAAGGAGAAAGTTCCCATCTGAGCTGAATCCTTTTGCTTTTTTACCCCAGGTGGTGGGATAAGGTAGGGAGTGGGGAAACCCGAGAATTTTGCATATGAAATGATGATAGTTCTATGCTCTCAGGGACCTACTGGTTTAGTACAAGAACATTATTATAACTGTAAGAAGTTGAAGCAGGTCTTGGCATGAAGCTGCATTTCCCTCCTCCTCCTCATGCAGAGGAGCCCTGCCTGGGTGTTTGTGTTATTTCAGAGCTGCTCTGCCAGGTCACACCAACTTTCACGCCACCACCTCCCTTCCTTCCTCTTCCACCAGCAGCTCGCTCTCCCTCCTGCAGCAGCAACCCTGGGCTCTGCCTGCTCCATCCACACCAATGCAAAACATGAGGCCCCCCCGGGCTGTAGCCAAAGGAGCAGGTGATTAACATTCATCCCCAAAAAGGCAAATTTACTAAAGAACCAGGAGGGTTTTTCTTTGCTTCGTTACACCAAATTGCTCCATTAACTTATGACGGCTAATTCCATGGGACAGGGGGGAAAAAACCATGAAGTTCTGCTGCTATTAGATACTTCTTGGGTACTTATCCAGGTGCTTTTCTTCCCATTATTACCAAGGCCATCTGTTTTAAAAGCATATCTTTCTGGATTACCATTTTGTCTGTTCCTGTTAGTTACTCTGCACCTGGAAGAAGTAATCTGCTGTTCTGTTGTAATTCTCTTCACAGCAATTATGCTCGATGCTGCGTAAGAGAGAGTTATGATTCCAGTGCTAAATAGGCAGCTAGATCAAATCTTGACTCATGAAATTAGGTTTCTTTATGTGATTCCTTCTTGATCCCAGCTATACCCAGCTTTGACTCTGATGCAATGCACTTTATAGAGTTATTTTTGCTTTGCTATTGTAACCACAGCCAGGAAGAATTTCCACCTTGATCTGCCTGGACAGTTTTAAGGTTTGTTCTTCCTTTTGTTGTGATGATGCTTCAGTCACTAATGGGCTGCTGTGTGCTTTTAGCTGGATACCTGCTCTTGTGCCCAGTAAAAGCATGTTTGTTTAGGATACCTGCTAGAGAAGTTTTCACAAAGGCTAAATACCTTCTTCCGAGCAGACCGGTTTGTACCATAGCATCTCTGCTATTTCTTCTCTCAGTTTTCTTGGGCAGGGACACAGGGAGTCAGATATGTCCAGCTGCAGTGGATGCCTTTTTTTATTTTTTTTTTTTTTTCCCAGGGTACTGCTCTGTAAAAGGAGAACTTGGAATTATACCAGTGGTTACTCTGGATCTATGCTCTAATCTCCATTGCCTTTTTGGTTCATATGCTTTAAACACAAAGCACACAATTTAAGAAGTATACCAGTACGATGTCTTGGAGATCAAACACCAAGGAGAAAAAAAAATCTGGACAAGAGAAAATCCCCTAGAGGTGGTTTTTTATTAATCCATTAATTAAGAATACTGAAACAAGTGTATAAGGTATCAGTCAGCATGCCTTAATTATATTTAGTCATCCTTTGTTGAGGTTCGTGGTCATTAACTGCTGTAGTGGCAATACAAGTTCAGACAAAAATTGTGCTGGTGAGGGGCAAGCTATGAGCTAGATAGCAGAGGGAAACAGAAGGGAAAATCATTGATGCTTACCAAAGGCAGCCAGCAAAGCATGCTTTTGCAGCGGTTCAGCTTTTTTTGTTGTTGCCATGCTATAACGAGTCCCAAAGTACCAATGGCTACAAGGCAAAGGCAATGTGGTTTCAGTGGCTTAGTGGATAAAGCACTGAACGGGGACTCTGGGCTCAGTTTTCAGATTTGGACGACTCTAAGCACATCAGCTCCCCAGCCAGTACACGGGAAACGTTCAGATGATGCTTGCTGGTGCTGCCAACCTGCAGGCTGCCACCACACGAAGACGCTAAAGACTTTGCATGAGAGCCTTAGCAATGTATTTCCTTCTGAATCCACCTGCTTTTGAAAAGAAAGGTGCAAAATTCATCAGATGGAGTAAAAAATCTGAGAGTAAAGGTTAATGCTCACGCAAAACAAAGAGAAGAACCCCAAAATGCTAAAGAAGCAGACTGACAAACTGCTGAAGTGTCATTGACTCCTGGGGATGGCACAGCAGCAGAAAGAGACTGTCACAGCGGTTGCTGAAGGAGGCTGGAAGAGCTGTCCCCCTCCAGGGGAGGCGCACAAAGGTCCCTAAAGAAAATCCTTTGGGTGCATCATGAATGCCAGCAATGGATGGCTCAAAGAATCTGAGGCCCTTGGCAAGCATTTGTGCTGTAGGTTATCCACATAAAGGAACTCCTCTTCCTCAGTGCTGCTCCCAAGGCTTGAACTCTAAATGTGGTGGAAGGAGCAACAGGTGTGAAGAACTTACTGTGTAATTTCTAGTCAACTATTTCAAGGATATGTACTGTGAGGAAAAAGGAGGTAACTTTTAGAAGAAAGATGTCCATCCTTCATTTTTTTATAGCACTAGGATGAGAACCACACATGCATTCCCTTTCCTTCCCCTGCTGAGTGGCAGCAATGGTTCTTTTTACTGTCCTCCTATTTTTGCAGTCCCAGAACAAATATTTTGCTTTTTGGCCCAGACTGAGCTAGTCTGAGGAGAACTGCCTTCCCAATCTCAGCACCGTACTCAATCCTAAAAATGCATCTCCATGAATATGAGTTTATAAACACCGACTGCCCCATCCCACCACCCATTTTGTTTATATTCTTCCCTTCAGAGATGCTGGTTAACCAGCTGGGTCACACACAACATCTGGGTTGCAAGAAAACGCAGCCTCCCAAAGATCAAACCCCTAACAGCCTGAGAGGAGCGCGGCGGTGCTTTGGCTTCTCCCAGATTTGCCGCCCAGATAATCTGCATTTTAATACAACTTTATATTTCAAAATTAGTGTCAGAACAGGATTTAAAAGTCCACTCTCTGGCCAGAACTGGAGTTTGCCTTTCCTTAATTAAGCAGTAAGTCCAGTGCTATTTAATTTCCAAGGAGCGTGCTCTCAGCTGGCCTCTGCCTGTGGTGTGCTGTCAGGGACCACAAAGACTCTTTCAGCGAGCCCATGGCTGCAATGCCCCAACCCCAAACACCACGGTGGCATATTCAGAACCTGCAGATCCTCCCTGCCCATTTCTCACCTCCATCTTCAAGCCAGCATTTGTTTGAGCTTTGGCAGCTCTCTCAACCACCCTGGATTTCTGATTTCTCTGGTACATCTCCTCCCAGCTAGGGAGTAACATGTGAGACACCTACTTCCCATCTGCACATTTCCAAATCAGAACAGCATATTTGTGGTTACTACTGGTAGCTGGAGGGACTCCTACTCTCACCCACGGCGGTTTTTCTCACCCAAAGAGAAAGCACAGTAACCAGCCCATGGAGGTGTTTGCATGCCTCTTGGAGACAAGAAGTCTTCTGCATGCTTACTTGATACTGAATTTTGCGTTGGCTCGAAAGGCATGGGTGCAATGTGGGCTGGGTGTTTTTGATGTCATCTTGAATGCAGATTCACACCCCCAGGTTATTATGGAAACATAACCATCAGGAGATGGGAACAAAAGTTGCTGGGCACATCCTCCTTGAGCACCTTTCACCGCAGTCTGCTGGCCAGACTTGGGAGAGATCTTGGGGCAGAATGGTGTTTTGATTCTCCACTCTTTTATGGTAGATACTTCAAACTTTTTTATAGCGGAAAGATTTATAAACATCTGAGCTACCGGAGCCCTGATACCTGCATTGACTGACATTAGGATCACTCAGAGCTTGCCCGTATTAATTACGCTGGAGACCGGCTATCGGGAGGGTAGCAAAGTCCTGCCCAGAATAGATGGGCTCAACCTACAGCATGGGATTTGTGCTTATAAATACTTAAGGGGGGTGTCAGGAGGACGGGGCCAGGCTCTTTTCAGTGGTGCCCAGAGACAGGACAACAGGTAACGGGCACAAACTTGAGTATAGGAAGTTCCACCTAAACACGAGGAGGAACTTCTTTCCTGTGAGGGAGGCAGAGCCCTGGCACAGGCTGCCCAGAGAGGTGGTGGAGTCTCCGTCTCTTTCCATTCCAAACCCGCCTGGACGCGTTCCTGTGCAACCTGCTCTAAGGTGACCCTGCTCTGGCAGGGGGGTTGGACTAGATGATCTCCAGAGGTCCCTTCCCACCCTATGATTCTATGATTCTATGATCTATTTAGACCATATTCAGACAAAGAACAAGAAAACATTCATGTGAATCAAGCACGCCTCAGAAAAGACTGCGTTGGAAATTCTCAACCCTTTTCAGATTGTCTAGTGAAATATATTCTATCACCAAATTCGGCTTTCTGCGTCCTTAAGCTGCCCGCTGCATTTTGGATTTCCTGCAGAAGAAAGGTGTTTCTTAGACAAAAAGCACACTTCAGGTTGAGAGCAGAGGGACTCAGAAACAGTAACAGAAGAGTAGTCTCAAGAGATGGAAAAGAAACAGCTTGTTCCTTTCTATTGCAGAGTCTTCACATCTGTGTGCACATGACCTGACCTGATGGAAAAGTGTTCTCAAACATGGTCCTCTCCATCTTGGAGTGCACTGATTTTTATTTATTTATTTATTTTTCCTAGGGTTTTGTCGGTTGTTATGGAGGTTTTTTTTTTCCCCCACCTACACAACTGCTGATGTTCCCTGGGGGTTCTCAATTGGTTCTGCCAGGCAGTAAGTGGCATTTGAATATATCAAACTGAGACTGTTTCCATGTAAACAGGGAGACCTGTGAAACATCGCAGTGGAGCTTCAGACAAGAAGAGCCAGGAACTATCTTTGGTTCTGGATTCTGAAAGCACCCAGAGGTGGTCCGGGAGTGAGCCGGGGCTGAGTCAGTCCCTGAGCCTCCCCAGGCACCCTCCACCAGTGATAGCAGAATTGCACCAAACTGGAGTTTAAAGCTTTTGGCACTAATTCCAGGGCTATGTTTTCTGCCTGATTTGTATGCGCTGTTCGGTCAGAGTCTTTCAAAATTATCCTTTAACATTTTCTGTATCAGTTTTTAGACGGAAAGTGAGGAGGAAAGGTGGGTTCTGGATTTGTGTATTTTTGTGCAAGTTGGGAAGCAGAGGGTATTATCCGTCCCGCTCCTTGATTTCACAAAAGAGGAAAACGTGTTTAATACACGTTATGGAAAATGAGACCATCAAACGGTAAAGTTTGCTTGCCAAGTGGCACAGGAAGTATGCAAGAATTAACATTGCTCATCAGTAGAGGAAGGACTGGCCTTGTTACTAGTAGGCTTTGGACCCGAGCGGCCCACCCGCTGGGGCATTCAGACTCCTGTGCTGCAGGAACGCTGCTGCTCTGACTCTGAGGTGTGATGGCCATCACCTTCTCCTCTCGCTTGCATTTCCCAGCGCGATGCACGCTGCGTTACTGCCATGCAGCCCCCCATCCTCACAGTTACATCCTGACCCCACTGCACTGAGCTTGTGACAGTTAAACAGAGACCACCATCTACTGAGATGCGCACTTGTGCAATTCTTTCCTTGTGCAATTCCCTCCTTGTGCAATTCCTTTGTTCAGGCCTTGATCTCATCACGTGTGCTAACTGCATAATTCAAACACAAAATCCGACTGCAGATAGAAAATTAAATGATGTGCAACACTTAGTCTACCTTGAGCTCACTCTTTCTTTCTCTCTTTTTCTTCCTTTTTTTCTTTCTAGGAACAAGATGCCCATGAAGTTTAATCTCTCTTAGCCTTAAAAGAAAATCTGAGGAGTAAAAGTTATGGATCCTTTATACTTTTCCAGCACATTTAGCACAGAAGCTAGCTCCAGCGATGTGAATTCCTCACTGCTCACAAATGTGACAGAGAATGGGACGCTCTCAGAGCAGCCCTCATTCAAATACATCCACAAAGTCCTGATTCCCATCTGTTACCTCCTTGTATGTGCAGTTGGACTCAGCGGCAACACGTTGGTCATTTATGTGGTTTTGCGCTATGCCAAGATGAAAACTGTCACCAACATATACATCTTGAATTTAGCTGTTGCTGATGTACTCTTCATGTTGGGCCTGCCCTTCCTGGCCACCCAGAATGCCATCTCCTATTGGCCTTTTGGCTCCTTTTTGTGCAGGCTGGTTATGACTGTAGACGGTATTAACCAATTCACTAGTATTTTCTGTTTGACTGTGATGAGCATGGACCGCTACCTGGCAGTAGTTCATCCCATTAAATCAACCAAGTGGAGACGTCCCAGGGTGGCCAAGCTCATCAGCATGACTGTCTGGACATTCTCGTTCTTGGTGGTGCTTCCAGTGATCATCTTTTCAGATGTGCAGGAAGACTTTCAGACCTGCAACATGAACTGGCCAGAGCCTGTCAACATCTGGTCAGCAGCGTTCATCATTTACACATCGGTCCTTGGTTTTTTTGGTCCTTTGTTGGTGATCTGTCTCTGCTACTTGCTGATTGTGATTAAAGTCAAATCTTCGGGCATCCGAGTTGGGTCTACGAGGCGCAGGAGATCAGAGAGGAAGGTGACCAGGATGGTGGTGATCATTGTGGTGGTCTTTGTGTTTTGCTGGCTCCCATTTTACATGATGAACATTGTCAATTTGATATTTATACTGCCAGAAGACCCTGTGTTGGTAGGGGTGTACTTCTTTGTGGTAGTCCTGTCCTATGCAAACAGCTGTGCCAACCCCATTCTTTATGGATTTCTTTCTGACAACTTCAAGCAGAGTTTTCAGAAAGTCCTTTGCCTCCAAAAGGGCAATGGTGTAGAGGATGGTGACCCCATTGAACACAGGCAAGAGAACAGCAGCCGCTTGCAGGAATCAATGTTAACCCAGAGAAATATTGAATTCAACGGACATATGCAGACTAGCAAGGTCTAAGGGCATGGTTTGGTACTGCAAAGCACCTGTAGACCTGGAGAATTTGGGGACTTAAATGAATTCATAACAAAGCTAGAATCTGGAGACCCACAAACTCAAATAAATGTACATAGATTTGTCTTTACTCCCCTCCATTTCCCAGATGAAAGTGTTATGGGTTATACTGGGCTGTGTGAAGCTCTTACGGTGTTTTAGCTAAGTCAGACGTGTGTTACCACTTTCTGTATTCTAAAGAACTGATTTACTGGTACACACTACTGGCTTTGTAATGCTCTATTGATGCAAAACAACACTAAACCTGTTTTAACTACCTTGTTAAGCTGAGTTTATGGCTGCTTTGCACGGTTGGGATCAGCTCAAAGCAGAAAAATGCTCAGATAATATCTTTGGAAGTCTTCAAGGAGATCTCTTTAAAGAAAAACACTATTTCTTAAGAGGAAGATTCATACGAAAAAGGGCACAGCACTGATCTTGAAATTGTGTATGAGCCATGGTTATAAAGTGCTGTGTAGTCCATTTGGATTGTTTTACTGTCATTAACCCATATAAGAGATTCATAGTATTCATGAATCTTTCAAACACAATAAGAAAGAATAAAAACGAGACAAGGAAAACATTGTTGAAAGGATTCAATGTATTCATAATACTTTCACATTCTAAACCAAACTGCATATAAAATGTAATGTAACCACTTTATTATTATGTAAGTGACGATGATTGTGAAGTCCTGGAAAGCTGTTGTGTATATTTATTGGTTCTGAATGTAAGTATGGACATGAATATAAACTGTATTTTCAGAAATTAAAACAAGTTCAATCCCCTTCTGACTATCCATTTCATGGCATCGTCAGGCACTGCACAAAAAAGACTCAGCTGAGCCTTTGATGCTTAAACCATTGCAGATGCAATATAGTTTAGTGTGGTAGGACCAAGTACGGGACCTGTGGGGCACTGTCCTGCTCAGACACCAAAAGGAAAGTCACTGTGCCTCATGGTGCTTGGGAGCTCAGGAGATAGACAGAGATCAAATGACTAATGTGAGACCGTATAGCGGGATGGGGGGAGAAAAGAACAGCATCCAGACCTGATTCCTGCCTCATGTCTGATCCAAGCACTGTGAAGTGAGGACTCTTCATACACAAAAAGGAAGAAAGCAAGTTAGGTATTTGTTTTAATCCAGGCAGGAATTACTGTCTTTAGAAAGTGCGTTCCACCACCACTGCCACCCACACAGGTCAAACAGTCCCTCTGTCAGGCAATTTATTTGTATATAATACAATTTGTATATAATAGCAAGCAAGGGCAGGGGATACAAAAGGAGAGGGCATCTCAGCTGTCCTTCCAACCTTTCGTGACCTTCTACAGCATCTCTCGGGGATGTGACTGAGCCCCGGCACCAGCAGTAAATATCAGCCTGGCATTTGTACAAGCAAGGCAGATTATTCAAATAACTCTAAACAGAGCATGATGCTGACATGGCTTCCCCCTAGAGTGCAACCCAGAGAAGGGTAGACAAGAGTGATTAGAATGAGAGGCCCCATGTTGAATTACTGAAGATTTTGGGGTTGGCAGCCTTCCAAAATGAGATCCAGGTTGCAATCCTCTCCCCCTTATAGCTTCGCAAAGGCTCAGCATGTTCAAAGTCTGCTCACGTGTTTGATCACCTGTGCCATAAGGTGCTGAAAGCAGATATAATTTATTGAAACGTGGCACTGTGGTACACATATACTTCACCTTAAATTGCTCTGCAGGAGGAGAAGGTAAATCCCTGCCCAGAGACCTGGTCACTGGGCTTCTTAATAGGCTAAAACTGACTCTGGATCTACTGATCTTACCATAAGACCTATCAGGCAAGTTCCTTTTTGAATTTGTCTTCATATCTAAGATATTTCTAATTGACATCTCTCTTAGTTTGGAAATGCAGGTGTTTCTGTTCAGTGATGTATATTCTGGCCTACAATGGGTGGGTCTCAGCCAGCCCATGGGTCTATCTTCACTTCAAGAATGACAGTGGAGGAATACAAACAAGCTCCTGGGTGGGTGGAAACAGAGTAAAACCTGTCCATCTTCCCAGGGTCGTCCAGGAAAATGTTGTGCATCTGTAAATACATGAAGCAAAATTGTGTTATATCCAAAGAGGTAGGGGGTACTACATGGAGGTCCCATGATGGGTCATAGAGCTGCAATGGTCTGTCTATGAAGAAGGGGGAAAGCAGGACAACAGCCAGAGCAAAACATTTTTTGTCCTGTAGGCTGACTCCAGCCAGCAGGACCTGTAGCTCAGGGTGGACAGAGCCTTCACTCCCACCCAAGGGTGTCCCCGTTCAGCTGTGCAGGTGGAGAACAGACTTGACTGCGTGACCACCAGCCCTGAGGACCAAGCACACCAGACAGGGCGATAGGCTGAGCTAAAACCACTCAGGCCTTAAAACCACTTACTCCTGATGCAACTATTTACATTAACTTATAGGATGGACAAATTGCTAAGGAAGTTCTTGCACCTACCCACTGTTGTTTTGTATGTGTGCACCATTTTCCTTCTTTCTGCCATCATACTCGGCCACACTCACATTCCCCAAGCACAAGAGCACAAGAACTTGCCAGATACAATAACAGACAACTGCAAGATGTATCCAGAACCTGGTCCCTGGCTTGGGCCATTAGTAGGTACATTTAGGCTTCTTCCAGTAGAGGCTGTAGCCCACCTTCCATACACCTGCACTATACCATGGCTGTTAATTCAAAATCACAGCACAACCAGGTTTACATTGATTAATTAAGTCATGCAATATCTATTATTTCCGGAATTATCAAGCTGTTCCAGGCATAAATCAACTCTCTTATCAGTTCTTGAGACACGTGGAGTAATTAGTGCAGGCCTTTATGTCATCTTTGCCAACTCCATCTGCCTCCAGTTGATTAGCCAGAAGTTCTTCTCCAGTGACAGGATTAGAAAAACCCATTTTAGTTCACAGATCATTTTGCAAGCAGCAGTAATAATTTATGCTCTCGCAGAGGGAGGGTGCCCTGTGCGCGCAGCATTGGGAGCTGCGGAAGTGCAGGGTTGCAGAATTCAAGTCAAAGTGTGTTGCTGAGTACATCTATGCCATCACCAAGCACCAGCCTGGTCGTCTGGAGCAGCTGAGCTCTTAAGCACAGGGAAAATTAGCAGAAAGAAGAAACCAGAGGGGTTTTCATAATAGCAGCAAAGCTGAGCTTGCTCTCACCAGCTATATTCTATATTACTATTTGCTATGGAAGTAGCAGGATGCAGTTATGAGCAGGGAATAACTGAAATGCCAGGGCAAGATTTAGGAATTTGCCCCTGAGGCTGTGAAACTCCCCCTAAGTCACTTCACCCCTTATACATCAGGTTCTGTATCTGTAAAACTGGGAAGAGCGGCACTGACCTCCGTCGTACAGCATTCAGGGCTGAAAGTCAGCACCAAAAAAAAAACCCTTATAATTTGTTGTCTCCTACCAATGTGCATGGAGTGCCATAAAAATCAGGGCTGGCAGTCCTGGAGATAGGCAATGCATCAGGCACCAGAGGGGAAGGGTTGTCATCGCTGCCAGTCCTCACTCGTATTTTCCTAAGGCTGCCTGAGAGAAGGGCTGCTTGGCTATCTCAGTCTTCATTTTTAAGAGAAATCATTTCACTTGGGGATTATGAAGGATTGCTGATAAACTTGAACAAGTGCACCCAACAGCCTTGAAACCAGCAGTCCAACAGAAACCTTTGATGCGCTTGAGATTGGCAACACCACTGACAGAATTAAAATGTGCGAGGAACAACAGTCTCATACTTAGCCTCTTCTATTTTAAAATAAGTTTAGAGGTGAGGCAGAGACCCATCTGTATTGTAGAGAGGTTGTGAGGTGGATACTGGTTTGCCAAAAGGCTGCTCAGAATAGAGAGGGAGGAATTTGGAGTCGTATAAAACCATCTGCAGACTCAGGGTGGTGGTTTGAGGACAGAGGGTAGATAACAAACCCAGAATGTCCCTCCAGACATTTTATCTCAGGATCGGACACCCCTTTTAGACATCTTTCATACTGAGGTGTGTCAGACCCACAGGGACTGTGTGAGTGTTACTTTAACGCAAAAAAAAAAACAAACGTTGCTAGAATAAAAGTCACGCACCTAGAGATTAAGCAATATAACGAGAAGCAGATGGAAGAATAAACTCCAAAACCAAAGAAAACAAAAAGCCTCCTCAGTGGATTAGGTAAGAACACAGAAGAAATGAAGAATACTCACAAGACCAGCGCTCGAGTCAAAATTGGCAGAGTTGAAATATCGATGATTTCTGGGTAACTTATTTTCTCTTCAGGAAAAAAGCTAATATTCATTTCAAACCTCTCTGAGCATGGGAGAGAGCTAAAGAGGTGTGATAAATGAAGATACAGAGTTTTATTGCTCTGTCACGTTAATCTGGTGCAGTATCAGGAGACACCAGCATAACAATAATCTGGTGCATTAGGGATACTCTGTTTTTCTTTCCATGATGATTTTATAACATGCTGCAAAGAAAAGCCAACACCATTTCATGCCAAGATGCTTTATAAACATTAATATTGTGCTAACAAAAGCGTCATCTTTTACCACAGAGGAAGAGTTTCAGTGCAAACTATAAACTCTTTGTGTACCCAGTGAAATTTCTCTGTTCTTTTCCCTGACTCTAAGCCAGGTCAGGGTGTATTGTGTAGAGTTACCATGCACTAATCATCTATTGTGGTCTTCAGGCTTACACTACAGAGATTGTCTTCACTTTCATCTGATAAAACTTTCTGGATAAAGTATACAATTTAGGCGTTGAATGAACCAAACCCCAAAATTGTTTGCTTATTTTCTGGCTCTTAAAATGTCTTTTCTTTTTGCAAGTAACCTGGCTGTTGCTATGATGGTAGCTCTTAAGTCTCTCACCTGCTGTAAAAAGCCTGCCCAAGCCCACCTTGCTGGGCAGTTATCTCAGCCCCCAACTCATTTCCCTGGTGGCAGCACTGTCCCCTTGGGGACACAGGGGCTTCAGTCCCCTGGGACATCGGGGCTGCACTGCTGGCATGTCCAAGCTAGCTCTGGAGCTTACTCCTACATCAAGATTGAACAGAAGTGGAGCAAATCAGTGCTGATTTCAGTGTGAAATCAAATTTACAGTCCATGATGAAGGGTTACACCTTGCTAACACCCATTTTTTTTCAATGGCCCATTTGATGCTCTGACCACAAGTGATGATCAGAAAGACACAAAGGACGATGAAAAGACCATCTATCTGCTGATCAAGCCAGGGATCCTCTTTCCCTTGATTTCAAAGGAAACTGGTCTTGATAAAGGACAGAAGATTAACTCCTCGCAGGAAAGATTGGCACCAGAAGGTGGAAAAACTAAGAAGTGTCTCAGTTCCTTTCTGATTCCTCTCTTGACTTGCAGCAGAGGAGCAGGACTTGGCTTCTATTAATTTGCCATAATAAAATAAAGAAAACATTTTAGAAATGTGTGCAGCATTTACCCATGAGGTTGAAAAAAAGTTTTCCATTAGGCTAATGACTGATTTGTTTTCTAATTTAAAAAGAATCAAAACTAATTTTATTTATTAAACAGACAGTAATGGTCATGCTCCAGTGAACGAATAAATGTGCATTTCAGAAGGAATTCTTGTTTTGCAAACACATTTAATTTAATGTAATATAGTCCCATAAAAACAGGAAAACTAATGAGGAAGGGATGACTCTGTCCTGTCATGCACTCTCTGCGAAGAAAAGATGGGCTTGTCCTTAAGGTGTCAACTTAGGACTCCACAGATCTCGGTTCAGTTCCTAATTTTAACGTTACAGCCTTGTTTGATGTCAGGCAGGCTGTGACCTCCAAAATTTTCCGCCTGTAAAACTAACCCAGTGCTTCCTCTCTCACAGCTGTCCTACATGGCAGAGATATTTGAAAGTCCCATCGTAACGTGCGTGTTCGGTGCCAGCACCACGGAGTTTACATCAGTTTTGTCAAAGTCATGCAGGAATAGTCGCTTTTTATGAAACGGGTAAGTTCTGGTGCATTGATTTTGTGTCTCTTTGACATAAGTCTCCTTTCCGTTATTCAGGTGGGGGTTTTGCTGGTAAAAGCTATGCTAGATAGACAATCAGGCGACTCTTGTCGACAACGCATCTCCAGAAAATTTGCAGCTTGCTCTGTGCACTGCAGGCTTGTCATTACCCTCTCCAAGAGGGACCACTTTGAAAGAAGATTGGGTTTCAGTGTGGCTCTCCTGGGGCAAAAAGGATTGAATAGATCACACAAACCAGCCCTTGATGGACCATCCAACACCTTAACACACCATCCATCAGTGGCACGGCCAGGATGATGACGCTAAGCCATGCCAAGCAATACCCCATGAAACCTGGGTAAGTACTCAGTGTCACAGGTACCAGCCATGTGCGATAGTCGACAGCCACAATATCGGTTAGGCAAATGGCATATGAGTCAGATAACTTGTGGCAGTGCTTAGGGGTTATATATGGGTGTGCGGTATAGGCGAGAAATAATATTCTGACTTCATGGAGAAAATGCAGGTAATTTGTACACAGTGACAGAAGAGAAGGAATGAAACCTGGGTAAAGCCTTGGGAAATCACATCTCTGAAGTACCTGAAGGAGCATTTCAGCATACAGTGTGAAGTAGGGTCTTTGACATCCTGAATGCCGAAATAGGAATGAAACCCAAGCTGCCGGAGCCTGTCTTCTGTAGTCCTTCTGTAGTCAGACTCGCCCTCGATATACGCTCAGTCTTATCTGTCGCAGTCCATGTTCGATCGCACTCAGCCCCATTCGCAATTTCCCTCCCTATCTCTGAGCCACGGGCATATTTCCTGCCCTCCAGGCAGACCTACGTGAGCAGGGTTCTGCTGCGCTTTGTGTGTTGTGGCATTTCATTCAGACCTCCTCAAACCTGCTAAACTTGTCTGAATCAAAATTAAAAAGAAAAACGAATCCTTCCTTTCCTCCTCCCTGCAAATCACCAGTGTAGCCAGGCACTTTTGGCTTTTACAGGAGGTTTTGCATCCAACACCAATGCAGGTTTTTACTCTTCAGCAGCCTGTTTGCAGCTTTGCTACCATCCCGTCTGTCGGAGGAAGATAACTCCCACCACCAGAGCCATAGTGCCAGAGACCTTCGGTGGGTGAGTTATCAACCTGCATCTGCCAGGTTGTACTGATGGCTGATTTCAAAGCACAGCCAGTGGAAGGATTCTGCCAGCGCTTTATAACCAACCATGCCTTATCTAAATAGTATTGGCTGATTTTATTCTCTGCCGGTTGCTAATGACTGGCAAATAAATGACTGACTGTGCTGTGAAAATACAGAAAGGATTACAAAGCGGCAGCGTGATCTATGAGAAATATGTCGTTTCTGTTGCTAAAATAACATAAAAAAGGCAGGGAACTGTTTTTGCCAAATTCTCTTTATATGCATTAAAAAATTAGGCATGCTGCTAATTTGCATTAGAACAGAGACTCTGGTTAAATAGATTGAGCAGAGGATGCAGCGGGTTTTCAGACAGACTGACTCATCTCCCTCTCAGCCCAGGCATCCCCAAAAAACACTGGGCTGCTCCTTATCACAGGGGGCCAAAGCAACCGAGTCAAAACGTGCCTTCTCCTGCCCTTGAGACAATCCAGAATCCCTCTGCTCAAGCCAACGGTCCTTGGAGTGTCACTGGAAACAAAGTGTGACCATCCTGAACAGCCGTCATCAGGTGTCCTGGTCTGCAGCGAACATCATCCCTCCTGCTGTCAGTGCGGTTTGCTGTGGTACAGCAGCTGGAAAAGGCAGTGTGGCATTTCTCTGGATGCAACCCAATCTTCTGCTTTGGACAAGTCCTCATTTGCAAGAAGAGTGCCCACACCATCTTGCCTGCTGTAATGTGACTGTTGCTATTGGGCCAACTCTGGAATTGCCGGTGGTATAAGCCCGAATTTCTGTGGACTGAGACGGAGGAGATGCAATACTGCAAAACAAGATACACGATGGTTTGTACCTCTACATCCAGAGTCTTGCTGGCTGCCTGATGCACATTCTCTCCTTAAGGATGTAAAACACAGGGAGGAAAAAGAGCGTAAGCTGAAAGGGTTGAGTCTTGCTCTGGCTAGAGCTCGAGGCAGGGCTCACAGCAACTTCACTGGTGGCTGCAAACAGCAGGAGCTGCTGGTGTGCACTCACCGAGGAGCGAGATCGATCTCACACTGCAGCCCAGGTGCAGGAAGATGTTTTCTTTACATGGCACAGTCCCTCTTACCTGCAAGGGATTGGGAGCATGCTGGGAAGGAAGAGAAGCAGGGATCAGCTTGGCCCCAGCCTTGCTTTGGTGCCTTGCAGTGAGTTACAACAACTGCAAATCGTCCCCAGTTGCGGCACTGAGGTGACAATCAGGAAAATAGAAGTTGACAGTGGATAATGGCTCTTTAGACGTCAAAAAGCTGCAAGTATCAAACAACTCACATAGCAAAACTGAAGCCTTTTAACTCCAGGGTCATGGTGGGTACCTGGTTTCTGTGGCAGGCTGCTGGGGAAAGGCGGCTGTGATGACACCTCCGTGCAGACCTTCCCCTGCCACCCTGACCTCTTTGCCTTTCAGGCGTTTCGGTGAAGGCTGAAGGTACCGGACATGATCAATGACTGTCTCTTTTCATTTGGCAGAATGGTGACAGTGAACAAATGCTACCTGCAATTAGGTCATCCCTTTAATGAATTAAACCATTAAGGAAACAATTAAGAGAGGGAAGCTTGGTTTGAGGGTGCAAGACAACTGAGACCTGGAGGTTCATCTCTGGCTGGGTGACTTTTGCCAGCTGATGCTTCTAATCGAAGCAATTATGCATAACTTGATGAGGGACAAAAGGGCTTGCAAAATTAAAGGGATGGCAGCAACGAGCAGGGCCACATCTGCAATGATGTATGAAGGAGGAAGGGTGTACTGGGATAAAGGGAAGGTTTTTGAAGATATTTTCAACTGTTGAAACCAAGGAAGAAGTACTTTCAGATCCAGCTGCAATCCAGTTCAACACTGGGAAGAAAACCTGGCTTTACACTTTTCCTTCTTCCCCCATGATCTAGTTTCTCACCAGATGAAAGCTAAAGAGGACTTTGACCCAAACTAGCCATTTCCTGCAGTGGGTGACGGGCATCAGGATCCCTCCTAGAAGCTCAGGCTTGGGAGATGACTGTCAAAATTCAAGCCTGGGGCAGCCAGGTAAGCCAAGAGCTGGGCTTCGGGACTGCCTGCTAAAGCAGGCTTCCAAAGGCTGCCCAGTTAGGAACAGAAATAGATTATTAATTTTTCTTTTTCCCCACAATGGCAGAACAAAAGAGAACATATTTGTTTTCCTTGGCCACCATTAACCATTGCAAGCTGAGCTGCAGCATTGAAATGCCCCCATCCAGCCCACAGGCATTCATATGCAGCCGCTGTTCTCTTCAGCCTTTTGCTCCGCTGGGAGCAAGATTTATGCTCTGAAGGATGATGAGAAGGGGCATATTATTAATCATGAAATCCATCATCTACCCACAGAACCTGATGGAAGAGGTCCCACAGAGGTGCTAACGCTGTAGTTGCCAACTCCTGAGATTGCTCCCAGGACCCTGGCTGATTTGCCTTTGCCGTTTGGCAAAGTGCGGGCATGTGAAGTGTCTGCCTGCACTAAGCACACCTGCAATGGCAGAAGGACAGGGCTGTCCTGCCGGGACCGCAGCCCCACAGCCACTTGGGCCACCTACAGCTGCCAAGGAGTTGGCTTCAGTCCCACCTCACCTGCCTGTCTCTGGCTGGCAGCGGGGTGACGCTGTAGTGGCTCAGGTGAGCCCTCCCGAACCCATTTCAGCCCAAATCAGACAAGTTAGCAAAGACTTCTTACTGGAACACCCACCTGGGCTCAAACGGGCTCATGGCTTTTGTACCGCTTTTTTTTGTGTGTGTTACTCTCCGCGTTTAGCAATTGATAAATCACTGCTATGACAGTGCTTGCATTACACAGTAATGGTGATGGATAGCCACCCTCTCCCTCACCCCTGTTTTGGATTTGTTTTTGTTTTTCAAGCCATTTCTGAATATTTTCTTGTTTTCTGTCCCTTTTGATCATACACTAGAGTTCAGCTAAACGATCAAAGGTGGTGTAGTCAGTGCATAGTGAATTAAGCCCTGTCCTCAGGTTATATCCGTGCAAATCAAGAGCAGCAGGAAAACTATCTTAGACTTTCAAGAAAGGAGAATTTGCCCCTGAGGTCAGTGAAGGGGAGTCAATCACAGGAATTTTAGCAAAATTTTTTGGTTTTGTGACTTGGAGGACTCATGACCTGGCACTAACTTGGATGCTAAATCCATCCAAACAGGTAGGGTGAACACAGATGGGGCCACCCCATGAGACTTCAGATCACAGAGACAACAGGATTGCACCCAGAAGGAGATGCAGGAGGAAAAGACAGAGGTGCGGACCGGTCTGGCATCATTGTACCACCCTATCTAAAGCCTGAGTTAGCCGTGATGCAAGTACAGCCATGTAAATCCCACTTGTCTGCCCCATGACAGCAATCTTACGTTTCTGGTCAATATTGGTGCAACTACTGATTTACTGTATTGTTTTCCACTAATATTAGCGAGAAGCCAGCTAGCCCTGAGCACGCTTATTGCTCTCATTCCTGCGCACCAAGAACAGTGCTCCTCCGTGCTAGGAGCTGCACAGACGCAGAGTGGGGGCCCCTAAGCAGTAGGTGATGGAAAAAGCAGGACATCCCAGGAGAGCAGAGCGGTGCTGCTGTATTTGTGCACCTACCCAACATAAAAAAGCATTTGGTCTTCACCTGAGAAAGATGTAAATGCGAGAGCATGGGATGAGGGATGGGGGATGGCAGCGAGACAGGCAGTTCTGAGGACTCCTGCGGCTTGTACGCATTTCAGGTTTTCATCTCTTTCTTTCTCCGTCTCCACACAGCTTGTGATTAACATCAGTAACCTTCCGTCAGCTCATTCTGTATGCGCATAGTTTATGATGAGGCATGTCTCGAGATTCTAGGTAACAAAACAAAAATGACTAAAGCCCTCTGCCTCACAACTCAAAAGCAAGGGGGCTATTTTCTATAGAGATTTGTGAGGGTTGGGGCGGTGGGTGTGGGATCGAACATTTTAATGATTCCCACCTCCTCACGAGGACGTTAGTGGACTTCAGGATTTGAGTCATAGAGTGCAATTCAGTTGTCCTTTTGGGATGTGCCCCCCTTACTCCAGCCTCCCCCTTGGTGTGGGCCTGCCTTCGCCCATCCACTCCTCCCGCAGTGCTTCCCTACACACTGGCCCTAAATCCTTTTTCCCTCCCGTGCTCTGCCTCCTGTCCCTGGATTTTGCTGCTCTGTAGGGAGAATAGGTGCCTGTGTTGAATTTTTTTTCCCAGTCCCTGCTGCTGCCGCCTGCCTTATCTCAAGTTCTGCTATCCTACACCTCATCTGCACTGGTCTTTCCTAGGAATCCCCCAAAACAGCCCATCCCTCCTGTTGTGTCTGATGCCTTTCTCTGACTTCTGGCAAGACAGGGGGTTTGCAGCATCTGGGCACCAGATCTGGGGCAGGGAAGGCAATCCTTCCCCGTTGGCGTTGCCAGGGTGAGCGCTTGGCTGTCAAAAACGGTCTTAGGTGGTTCTAGATGCTCACAAGTGGGAACTGAATTTGCAGACCCCTGGGTTTTGGTATAGTTTTTGGTGTATCGACCCAGCAGTGAAACCACAGACAGCTCAGCATCCACGGGAGTCATCTGGAGAGCGCAATGTGTGGCTGGGCAGATGATGCCTGAAAACCCAGCTCAGACAGAGGGACAGGGCTGTTTCACTGGCATCGGTGTGTAACTGCTTGTGGATTTTACCACCCACTTATCCTGGCTTGATTTATGAATTCAGCCAGGAACATCTTCTGCCTCGGAAAGTAAAAGGACTTTAATAAATGAAGATGTATGGGAAAGAATTAAAACCTGGCATTGCATTAGCAGAGCAAAGATTATTTCTCTTCTTCCTCCGTAGAATTTGATCATATTTGGAATTAACCAAGAAAAGCTTTATCTGAAGGGAATAGTGAGACACATGAAAAATGGGCTGGTAAAACAGATCAAAGCAGGGAATGCAGAAGTCGTGTTGCCCCGTGCCCTTGTGCGGGCAGAGATGCTGGCTGGGTCTGTCCGACCTCTGTGCGGGGCTGCCCCCCTCTAAGCTGCTGCCTGAGGCAGGGCTGAGACCTGCCTGACGAAACAGGCAGTACTTCTGCTTGTGTGCCGGCATTCCTAATTTTGCCATCCTTGCTACCGGCAATCACGGCCTCGGGGATGCCTCAGAAATCAATCAGCCGAAGAGCCGGCTCACCACCAACCCAAGGTGTGGAGCTTTATTCCAAACCTACTGTTGCCTGGGCTTTGACTGTGCAAAGCTGTTGTGAAAACAGCTGCCTGTGCAAGGGCTGCAAGCACATTTTGGGGAAGAAGGAGAAAATGGCTGTTTGCCCCTTTTAATGTTTGCCTTCTAACAGAATAGAGAAATACAAGCAGGGTTCCCTCCAGCGTAGCAATGCATCTGATGCCATCCACTATTGCAGGGAGGAAACTCGTTCTTGCATTATCCTAATGATGGAAACTGTCTGCCCCCCTTTGATTCACTTTCAGCCCTGTTTCCTCTGGTCCCAAGTCAACATTAATCTTAATTATGTCTCAGCTAACAAGCCTCTAAGAGTTTATTAAACAGGCTTTTGTGTTCCCTAATTGAAAATCTCTGCGCAAAGCGTTTCAGAGCTGCTTCTGACTCTCACGCTGCTTTGACAAATTGCTACGAGAGGCTGGCGGAGGGGAGAGGGGACGGGGGCACCGTTCCTAACGCCGACGTTTCACTCACCAGCTGCTGCTGCGTCTGCGAGGGGAGCTGGTGGGGAGAGCTGGGAAGTCGATCTCAAACACAATGGTCCTCTTGGGAGGACAGTGGTATCTGAAACGCCAGTCGTGGAAATGCCTGATGTATATACGCAGCCTCATGCGACCACTAAGTGTCTCTAAAAAAGAAGGGCAGGACTGGCAGGGACCATGCGTGGGTTGGAAGGTTCTTCACATCATGAAACGCCCCAGATTCTGTAGTTTCCTGGCAGGAGCAGTGAGGTCCTGCAGGGAGCTGAGGTCTTTCTTCTAGGGACAGGAGATTTTTTCTTGATTGCGCTAGCTTTGCCTTTCCTTCAGGTCAGGCCCAGTCTGACCCACAGACGTTCCCGCATCTTCCTTTATGGTTGGACTTGGTGATCTTAAAGGTCTTTTCCAACCTATGATTCTATGATTCCCACAGCTCCATCGTCTCTCCTGCAACTTTGGCCTTTCGTTCTTCTGTTCTTCACATCCTTGGATCTATGTACTACAAGAATTTGCTAAGAAGGTTGGTCTGAAATTATATCATTTTGGGTCCTGGTTTTGAACAGGGGCCAGACCTACCCCACCTCTGCTCCCACAACCCTGGGTCAGGATTGGGACCACAGTTGCTGGAAAATAGATGTTCCAGCGAGAAACCTGCCTGCCAACATTTGCGTTGATAATGTTGCAATGCATCATATTTAATGAGCAAATTTAGGAGAGCTTTCAATGCATCAATTTTCAGATAAGACAGCCAAATGACCTTTCCAACAAACAACCGTCTGGGGAATTCGGTTTCATAACGAATGCCTGTCCCCAGCTGGGCTTAGAGGAGGAAGCACAGTGGCAGCTGCAGCCAAGAGCGCACGTAGGGTCTGTTTCCCACCCCCAGGGAGAATCCAGCCCCTGGGTCAGCCCCATTGGGCTCTGAGGCATCATCTCAGCGTGGCCCAGTTCAGCATAAGTTGGGCAGCTCTTTTCCTGGCCCAGGGCTTTTTTTCTGGGAGCAGCTCTGCTTTGCAGGTCTCCTCCATGGCTCCTGCAGACCACCCCCCCCAGTGCCATGCAGCCGTTGCCCCACGGGATCCTCTCCTCACCTCAAGAAGACTTTGCTCAGACCTGAGTTGTGCCTTCAAAAGCTCCATTCGCTCTTTCCCCAAAGCCCATACATTGCTCTTGGGGAGACACGGGTTTCCCCAGCAGCTTGGCGGTGGATTTCTGAAGAAGTAGGCAAGCTGACAGCATCTCTGAACACATTTCATCAAAACATGTCATGCTTCGACAAAGACTGACAAATTCAGATGAAAATCTGTCCTCCCAGCCAGCCATTCCCAGAAAGCAAGAGGCAGAAGCGACACTCCCCAATGCAGTTATTTTTTTTACACATTTCAAATCCAGTCACCAAGCCTGAGGGACTGACTGACGTTTTTAATACCTTGACAGGCAATTCTGCAAATTAAAACTTCCTATTCAGCTTTAAATACTTCCTTCTTGGCGAACCCTTTGATTCATTAAAGTATTACAAACGTTACCTCTCTAGCTGCACTACTTAAAACAAACACCCACCTGCACATGAAGATCAAGGAAACCTTGCTCTGTGCCCATCTGACCTTCACAAGGTTGCAAAATATATTTGCTTGTTGCCATTTCTGTTTAACTCTCCAGTTATGAATATTCATCGAGATTCATGCAGACCTCTCAATAAACAGATTTCCAACTTCTGGACACCGAAGTGCTTTGCTGAAGTATGTGTGCAAAAGTAAAACAAGCAACAGCTGGGATAACGCAGCCCCTTTCTGAAGGGTACCACTTTTCATTCCAATAAAAATGGGTATAAATGAAGGGGGAAAGTCACATTTTCTGTTTGTACAAGTGGCATTTGCAGAATGCAGCAACTCCAAATGGCAGCTCCCAGGTGGGTATCTCAAAGGGGTCAGGGGAGACCTGGGGTTAATGTGCTTCACCGGTGACTTCTGTCCTGCTGAGTTTCAGTAGGGTCACCATTGACTCCACTGGCATCAGGCTCGCTCTCTGGTTGCTCTCTGAGGGAGGCAATATCCAGGCATGTATCTGAATTGGGGCCCAAGGCAGGAATATATCCAGGGACTGATGGATTTACATCAGAGTAAGAGCAGAGCCTTATTTTTACTCCTTCCCTCTTTGAGTTGCAGCTAAATGTGCCTTAACACAAACCTCCCTGGGACTACCACAAGCCTAAGAGACCATCTGTTAAAACCAGATCTCCGTTCCCTGAGGCTTTGTGTGCTGGTGGCCCCAGGGACTGGGTTATCACTGGGATCCAAGTGTTTGCTGTGATGCATGGTCCTGGCACAGCCTTGATGCATGCAGCATCCTTAAAAATTGCAAGGCCATGTTTCTAGCATGTACAAACGATGCCTTTTCCCTCGTCCTCCTAATTGCCCATTACCTTCTGCAACCACACAGAAGACAAAAGTTGATCATTTTATACCGCTGCAGTTTGTTCCCAGAATGGCTTTTCCAGCTCCACCATCTCGGTTACCTGAAATGTCTTAGTTGGTCACCTCAGCCTGCATTTTGTTTTCATGTCACATTTATTCCTGCACATTTTTGTATTGTTTGAATAACTCCATCTAAATCCAGCCTTGTTGCTATGAGATGGATGATGCTGTGGGGTTTCTGTGTTCTCTCTCTCTTTCCTGCTGTAATCTCGTAACACTTAATCCTCTGTATCACTTCATCTTTCCCTGAAAAGTCACGAAAGGTGAAAGCTTTCTCTACTTGCTCTCTTACCATCTATATCTTGAGCCTTCTCAATCCATGTTTCTGACCTCAAGATATGAGTTGTCCCAAACATCAGATGCGTCCTGTTCCCTTAGCCTACTCTCCATTTCCTAGGATGAACCTTCAGAGTTGTTGTAGTGGTTTATTTTTCCCCAACATGGGTAATGGAAAAGCAATAGCCCTTAAAAGAAGTGGGTGCTACAGGGGATATACAGTCCTGTCCTCTGGTAACGTGAGGTTGGGTGATGTGAGGCCAACAGATAAATTTCCATCTGAATTTAACTCGACAGCCCCCATGCTGCAAATGTACACACAGCACAGCCCTGGACCTGCAGCACGGCCATGGTCTGGGAATTGCCCTCAGGGACGAGTGCCTCACTATACCTTTTTCACACAGTCAGGCTGTCCCGCTGCCAGGCACTCTAAGGTGCAAACTGTGCATCTGGTTTTATGTTCCTTGTGGGAGTGAAGAGTGTTTGGATGGGAGGTCTGGGTGTCACCGGTCCAGAGCATCTACCATCAGCTTTGCCACTTTGAAGCTCCGGGGGACGTTTTTGGACTTCCCCTCCCAGTGCTCCGGGAGTAAATCCCACCATGTCTTTCTGTGGAGAGTCTGGAGAAAAAAAAATTCCCTCCCAAGTTCTCAATTAACTTATGCCTCTCTCGGCTTTTCCCAGCATAACATCCTCTTGCCTTCTTGAAATTTGAAATAAAAGTGTGTTACGTCCCTGCCCTGGGCGTTAACAGCATACCCAGAGAGCACAAACAAAACCAGGGTGGAGACAAAGGGCTCTGAGCAACACCATGTAGAAGGTCCAAGACGTCAGGAGTTAGGTCTGTCATCCATGTTTACCATCTCTCCATCACCTTTCAGTCTTATGTTTCGCCATCATGGGTATATAGCCCATAAACCCATAGTCACCACAAAATAATGAGTGGGATCAACAGAAATAGGTTTACTCAAATTAATAACATGACGCATTGCGCGGGCTCTTCCCACCAGTCTCAGACTGACGCGTGTGACTCATGGCCATCACTAACATGCCGGGGCCGTAGCAGCTCTGCACGACAGGAGAGATCGGACATGTTGCACCCCGTCTTCTCTGCAGAACTGCTGCTCCGCACAAGCAGAACAAAGACAGGCGGCACACGCCAGAGCAGCGTCACGTCACGAGAAGAAATGCCGGCTCTGAAGAGATGTGATGACAGTAGCTCCCATGGGCAGGGGGAATTAATTGTGCAGCTTCCAGAATTAATGCCATCATTCTGCTTTCTTGTTTGCACTGCCATTAAGCCTCACGCCACAGGCTGCGTTCGCTTTCTGCAGCCACATGTGTGAAGCCAGTCCCATATGCCAGGTGACAGACAGAGGTCTGATGGGCCTCACATCTCAGCCTTGCAAATATTTTATTTTCTGGCATGCGTGTGCCTGACTGCTCCAGACAGGAATCAGCGCACCGAAGTGTCATTTACATGGAATAAATTCATGTCACCACGTTGGATTTGGCTTTCTCCAGCACCTGTGAAATCTTATGTGGGGGAAATGCACTTGCATCGTATTTCTGACCTGATGTAGCCATGATATAAACGTGGAGCTGAGTTGGAATGTACAGACCAAGCCAAGCAATGTGAATAGGGGGTGTCCACACCCCTGAAATGGACGGCTTTATTGGCAGGGTAACATCAACTTTGCCCCCCAGGCTGGGATCCTTGACCAGGTTCTGCAATGCCGGTAGCCAGCATGATAGGTACCAGCTAAAACCAGCATGAATTTAGTCTCAAATCACTTCAGGCAGTTCGTTTAGGTGAAATTCACTGCTGTGCAAAAGGCCAGAGTGAAGTCTCTGAACCACTTATGTCTCACAATGACGGACCTGGTGCTGGCTGGCTGCACGGGGGTGGATTTCATCCTTTGTGAATCCCTCAAGAAATTTTCCAATAGGATATTAAAACACCTCCATAGTGTTCAGTGAGCAGGACCCAGCGTTGCCAGAGAGGCACTTAGCATTTGCAATTTCCAGAGAGCACAAAAAAAGAGCGTGGAAAATGGAATTGTATGAAAAGCCCATACACGAAGCTGTTTCTCTTCCTTTTTTCCCCTTTTCGAACCATTCTCCTTCCCCAGCCTTTAAAATGTGCAACCTGAAAGATGAGGCTGATCCTAGTAATCTAATTAAAATGCTGACAAATTTCAAAGCACAGCATATGCTGCACATCCAGATGAAAAAAAAAATACAATATTCTCAAGATTTTTGACCATGCGTCGCCAGCTCTCCGATTCACTCTGGGACTGGGGAGATCTTAGTTTGAGGAAGATGGTGATAAACCATAAAAGGTAACTGAGGCGCGTATGACACAGAGCTGAGATGTTGAAATTCAGTCTGGCTGAGACAGAGCAGAGTGTGCAGTTGACCCTGGCTGGTGGCTTGGGGTACGTATGTGCCACCCAGCCCACGCTGGGCACTGGATGCTGTGGCAGCTGGCCCAGCCTGGAGGATGCTGCTGGTCCAGGCACGGGCTTTAGGTGAGTAGAAAGCTCGTATTTCTTGGGACGCTTCTCAACAGGTACTAGCTATTTTATTTTTAACGTGACAAAACCAGAAAGGAAAGATGCAGGCTCTGCAAAATCTAGTTGAAGAATTGCTCTGAACTGATTTCTTGATGTCGCACCAGTTAACCCAGCTCACGACAGCTCGGCACTGACCTGCACTTCTCACTTGGGCTCAAATCAGCACCAGGAATAACCTGCTCTGTGGTCAACTGGGCTTAGCCAAATGGGAGCGGGGGGACATGAATTACTCTGTGAATGTTCCGGTTTGAACACTATTTTTCGGTATTTTCACCAGTAAATCAGTGTAGCCTCTTTTGTGTCAAATACATCATTTTAGCTGGAATATTTTGTCCTGTTTGGCTGCAGCACAGGTCTGAGTCTTAATAGCGAGAAAGAATTAAACTCGCTGTTATTGCTAAGTTCTCATGAGTATAAGCATCGATGTGAGGAGCACGATAGGAGCTTGCATACGCAGACTTTCACTGATACTTTTCCAGTCAAACTGAATTTCAGAGGGAAATGAAAGCACAAACTTGTGACCCTTGACAATTTAGCAATTGTCATTTCCAGCGAGTAACAATCGCAGCAAGTTCAAGAAGCCTGAAAGAAACTCTTCCCAGAGCGAAAGGCTGGGAAAGCACCACTGTGATCTGCGGCTTGTACACGCTGTCACACCTGAAATTCTCTAAGGGCCTTTTTCAAGTAGTTCTTTGCGTCAGGACTTACTGTGCACAAGCCACTTTGCACAAAAAGTGGTGCTGTAATTAATTTGGTTTAAAATGCCAACACACAAACAAACTCCTTTTATTCAGCACCTGGCTGAAGCTGCAACCCAGTAGCTGGGGATAAGAGATTACAGGACACTTCCCGAGGATCCAAAACAGATCCCAGGCAGAGAGATATGAATTCTGCAATTAACTTCCATAATAGCAGGATCCTATTCAACTCATAAATCACTTTGGAACAATATTTTACCTAGTGCCACAGGGTATTGTTCAGTGTGAAGCTAAAAGCATTTGTGGAATTTTATATTGAGTGCCATGGCTCTTTTTGCATTTTAAAGACCTAATACTTGACTTGCAAGCCATTCTGTCTCTGCTGAGTGCCACCTAATAATAAAAGCTTTTGGTATTTTCCTTTTCACCGGTTTAGCGAAGAGCCAGGCCGTGAGTCAGTGCAGTAATTCAGAGGCTGTTGCAGTGCTGCAGGTTCAGCCTGTGGCATCATCCCAGCTTTTTTAACTGCACACGAAGGGAACAGCCCGGAGACGACGGCTCCTGCCACAGGTGAACAAGCTATAGCAAAACCGGGGAGATGCCTGTGCCACTGCTGAGTCTGGGGACAGATCACTCAGTTATTGTCTATCCTGCCCATCAGAGGGTTGTCCTGAGGTGCTGCTGATGGACTTCCAGCCATCCAATTCTCCATGAAGGCAGTAAGTGCCGAGAGCCCAAATCACATTGCATGAGCAGAAGAACATTGCAAGCTGCTTGAAGTGGGGGAACTGCTTTGCCCAGAGCCTCAGTGGGGAAGGAGCTTTTTGGCTTGACAGAGGGTGTGGTATCTGTCAGCTCCGAACACCCACTGCTTTCTTCCCCAAAGCCCCTAACAAATGACATCGCCAGTAATTAAGCAAATGAGCTTAGCAGTTTTATGGCTGATAAATTGTAACTGCTATTCTTAATGAGCAGAGAGACTCAATTAGATGAGGTTAATATACTAAATAAACTCTATTTGCTCCATTTCAGAATCATCCAAGGTGAAACACCCCGGCACTGGGAGATGCTGAGCACAAAATACAACCACACCAGAGACGCTGATGATCAAACATTTGCTAACGTGCAAACCATTAGGGGACCTGTCACTAAATACCTGAAATCCCCAGGACACAATAACTTGAGTCATCTCCAATAACGGGCCAGGTCTGATCAGTACAGGCAGTGCTGGATCGACAACGCAGGCTCCATGAATTTGCTAAATTCAGGCCAGGTTCCCACTGTCTGCTCGATTTTACTTCTTTCTGGTCACAGGGGCATAGCTAGGGGAACGACTGGGGATTATATTGGGTTGAGTCACAACTTCCCCAAATATTTTAGCTGTGTAACCTGCACCAGCCATTCCTTCAGCCTTCACAAATGGGAGCAGGGCTGGGGAGGAGCCCTTGCTGAAATCCTGAGCGCACCAATACCCTTCCTTAGCCCTTATCCACTTGCACTTTGGGTCTTCAGAGCACTAAGCTCTTCTGTTTCTTAATGAGATAATTTAATGCATTAGCTGTTCAGGTTGCAAAGGTTATGCAAGGAACCTCTATGACTCAACGTGGTTGCTGTAGCATCCCAAATTAAATGTGCCTGGTAGGTTTTTTCATGTTTCACACATTACATACTCCTCCCATCCCTGTATTTCCATTCCCAGGAGACCAGCAAGGCTCATTCTCTGCAATGTATAATAAAGCCAAGACATGCAGCACCACTGCCAAATGGGCACAGAAACATGGCAGGAGAGAGCAAGGAGAAGCTGGCATCCACATCACCTATTCCAGCGGTTCCTTTTGTATTTTGTTGGATCTAAAAAATAGCAAACGACAAGTCTTGCACTCAGCGAGCATCACCGCAGCAGCATTATGCTGCTGTCAGCTCATTTCTCCACCCTGGGGAACACCTGCCATTAGTGTATGGTCTGAGGGAGCGTTTCCTACAGAGAGGAGCAGGTTTCAGGGCCAGAACCTGTGTTTGTTCACAGTTGAGTGTTTCCGAAGCTTTTACTGAAGTTTGAAAGTCTTGGCATTTTCCTTCCCTCCAGAGCACTTTCTGAGCTTTTCCCTCCTTAATTTTACCCAGGACTGAAATTAAAAATGATGGGGAGTCCTGCCCAGGCCACTTCAGAGAAATTCTTATCTTAATGGGGTCCAGGCACCACAAACAAGAGTGGCAGACACCCCAAAACCAGGCAGAGATTGTTTAATTCCCTGGATGCTAATGCTTGCCTGGACCTGCCACCCAAGATGTACACTGCAGCATGTGATTTACGCTTCACTGTACAGGTGCCTTTTCAATCAACAGAAGAGTCAAAATTCTGCCTGGAAATGGGATGGAAAGCACAGAGAGAAAGAGAGGGACGAACAACCTTGTCGAGTAATTGATTTACATTCTTCCTTGCTTAGAAACAGGGCGATGTGTTTCCCTGGGTACCAGTGCTGGCATTTTGCATTAGCAAAAACCAAACCCAGTAGCAATTCCTGTTTCCTGCAACAGAAGTTTTGCTCCTTCAAAAGCCTTTCGGTGGCAAAGGCAGGAGGAGATCCTCCACTTGCTCACACTGCAGCATCCAGGTCCCTGTGCCAGCAAAAACCTGTCTGCTCTCCCCACAACGGAGGGAGGAAGCAATTTCTTTGTGAGTTAGCTTTAATGCAATTTTCCCTGGAAGAAAGGAGTCGCAAATAGCATTAGGTTGTCATCCCCAATGTATGGCAGCAATTGTCGGGGTGCCCAGATCCTCTGCAGCAGCTTTTGGCTGGAGCACGAAGTGCAGCTGCTGTCAAGGAGACTTCCCTTGATTTGGGAGAAGGGAAGCAAAGCCCCCGCAGCACCAGAGGGGCTCCACCAGCTCATCCCCCTGTTCGCCAGTCCCTGAGCTGCAGCCAGTGCGGGCAGAGGGGATAAAGCTCTGCCCACATTTCTGCTGTGACCAAATCCAGCTCTCCAAGGACACAAACAACCAGCCCTGGAGCTTTCCTCACAAGAAGATAGGTCCTGCCCCACTACAGTCACACAGTGCGTGAACTCTTTCACCCAGGGACTTCTACCTGAAGACCTGGTTAGGCAGAAAGCATATGAAATCTCACAAAATTAGGCAAAGAAAAGGAGCCGGGAAGCATGAACTGGCAGAGAGAGCACACAGGTTTGCAGTGTCCAGGTGCTGCTGCTTGGACCTTTGCCAGAAAAGCTAAAACCACCATGGAAAATGTGGGTGCAGGAGGAGAAAGAGGCATTTCCAGGGTTTGGCAGGGACGGACACGGTGCACGGCATGGAACAAGGCCAGGGAACCCCCCGCCGTGTCCTACCTCTCCCTGAGCAACTCATGGGGGAGGGCATGGGGGGGATCCCCAGCCATCCTGGGGCACCCCGGCTGCTCTGCCTGGAGACACAGCCCAATGGTTTGGGAAACACCATTCCCAGCCTCCTAACCAAGCAAACTAAAGGGCAAGAGGGGAAAAGTCATCGATGTCTGCATAGCTTGTAGGGGCCAAAGTCTCCAGCCTTTTAGCTATGTATTACTGCCTGGCTTATAAGTGGTTTCTATTTGTTTTAACACTTTCCTATTCTATCTGCTGCATTTTATCTGCTACTTCAAATCTTTGTTAGTGAATAGGTTCTTACTTGAATCATTAAGTCCCATTCAACTCATCCAAACGCAACCCATTAGCTTTATTTGTTGCCTGGTTTCCTTATCTGCATTGATGTTATCTGCCTGTTCCTGTTGTAAAATAAAAGTTTCCTTATTGAGAGGAAGAAAGCAGTTTGCCGAAGGCAGAGGTTCCTTTTGTTCTTACCCTGACCGACAGAGAAGGATGCTTCCAGAAAGCAGAGGGATGAAAACTCACCAGAAACAGCCTCCCCACCAGAAACAAGGCTGCGGGAAGACGGGAATACAGGAGCTGTCGAATATTCCTGTTGCGACAGATTGCAGCGTCCCGGGGATGGAAGGAGATGGGCAACCATAAGCAGAGCAGGCAGGATGCAGGCATTGTATGGCGATGTGTGTTTGCAATATTAGCTAATCCACTCAGCAGCTGATATTCAAGCACCGAGTGTCAGCCACACGCCTGCAGCTCCCACCCGTGCCATAGGTGTTCTCACACGTCCCCGGACACGCTCAGGAAGAAATTTTCGGGTTTTAGTTTTCATGTGATCACTGCTTTTAAGACTTGGTTACCTGAAGAGAGGTTTCAGAAGGGACTTCCAAAAGCGTCCGACACATCCTCAGAGCAAAGTGGATAGTGCCTAAACAGGCTTGTAGCACAGCCCACCCGAACACAGCATGCCCAATGTGGAATCAAAGGAGCAACACTAAACTGCTGCTGGGGAGAAGCATGTTTGCTCTCAGGTCCCATTCTGAATATTTACAGGCAAAAAAAACACACAAAGAGCTAGAGTTTAGGGGAATTTAACATTTGGAGTGAAAGTTGGCAGAATAGGGATTTTACCAGTCTCGTTTGGCTGGGAAAAGCCTGATTCACACTAGCTCCCAGCCCTTACTAAGCTTATGATCAGCCAGAAGAGAACTGTGATTACAGCAGTTACTAAGGGATGGCTTATTGCTGCTGGCTGAATTCGAACCAAGGAATTGGGCTATCTTTGAAGAGCATGGTTGAAACACTGAGCACAGAGCAAGATTTCAGGCTTGGCAACCCTAACCCTGGCTCAGAGAGCTGCTCGAAAGCAGGGAGCAGCAGCAGGATGAGCACATCCTCTCTCCAGGATACCACCAGCACATGGAGAGCAGGAGAGAGCGCAGGAGGCAGATTGCTCTAGTGGTTAGCGCAGGGAACGGTGTCAGTCCTCTTGGGTCCACTTCTCACCTGGCTTTGACTACTCATTACCATGATAGGGGTGCAAGCAAGGCAATTAACTGTGCTTCAGATTCACTGCTAAACCTACAGCAAGACGAAGACGTAATCTTCACCTGCTGCTCTAATTATTGAGAATTAAAAAGTGCTATAAGAAAGACTCTCTTAAAGGAGATGACTTTTGCTTTGCAGCTCACCAGAACAGCCTCACAGAGTCAATTAACTAGTTCAGAAGTTTAATCAACTCGGACAAGGCTGACAGTACAGAGCAGCAGGGTTTGACCAGGAGCAAGGATACAGGAACAGAATAATTAGGAGAGGAAACAGGGTGCACGCAGAGGTTTTAGTTTCCTTTATGCCTTTTGGCATCAAGAGCACTAAGCACCAGCCCAGTCATCAGCTCTGCCAGGTATAATGACCTCCAATAGCACTGTAAGAGCTATTAGCCTGAACACTGGTTGTTTGTCACAGCCAGGATTATAAGCCCTTTAACACCTCTTTCAAGAAAGTGCTTCTGAGTGGTTATAGCATTATTAAAAGACTTCACAAAAAGGTATTAAATTCTTCAAGAGCAAAGTCTTCTGCTAGGTCAGTGAAGAAGTTGCAGGACCGGCAATAGGACTCAAGAAAGGTCTTTGAACAGCACCCTCACGCTCAGTACTGCTGCAGTTCATCACAGGCAACAGAGAAAATCCAAGTGCACTCGGAGCACTGTGAAACACAGTGCCTTCTCTAAAAACTCTGTTAAAAACTAAGGGAAAACTCTCATCTGTAATTTTTCCCCAACACCTCGCTCATTAAACCTACAGGACACTCACCCTCCCCAGCAAGTCCAAAAGGCACCCCAGTCTTTACTGCTGCCTTAGACGGACCCTCAACTTGTTAAGGCAGACTCAGGTGGGCCCCAAGTAATTTGCTGCTTCTCCATGTAAAGAGGAATTCAAGCACCACCCCTAAATTCTGCTTCAGGAAAAGGAAAGGGGAGGGAAAGGAAGGAAAATCTGTGCTATTTTTAAACTTGTAGGGAAAAGAGGGTCAGACTCTATTAGAAGTCAGGTGTTTCTCTGTTTGAGCTCAGAGAAGTGGTGGGTTTAGGTTAAGTCTGCAAGTACAAGGATTTCTTTTTTCCTGTCTTACACCTGCAGAGGTCAGAACAGAGAAAAATGAGCAAAAGACAAGTTGTAGAGCAATTATGTAGCTAAGTAAGGATTCTGCAGAAATCCTACAACTCTTAATGCGATACTTCATTTAGTGCAATCATGTAAGGAAGGATAGTGGATGAGCACATTTGGAAGTCATAAGAGAGACTTAAGCACAGGACTCAATGGGGCGGATAGATCCTCAGTAATTATTGAGCTGTGCTGCAGGATTTCCTATGTATTGGTTTGTGACACTGGAAATTGCAGCTGAAGCATATTTAAAGCAATGTGAAAGCAGGCCTGGCTCAGCGTCTTCATATGGGGGATTTTTAGTGGGAGCTATTTCTTGTGGCTTTCTCAGGCTTTTCTCATTTAAAAAAAAAAAAAAAAGCTGAAGTTTAAATCTACAGGAAAAGAAGGTTAAAGGGGCAGCGTGCAGCTCTGTGGTGCATTTCTCTGCTCTAAACCAGAGCTGCCCTTATCGTTCCCAGCAGATCCTATGATCCCATTGAAGGCTTCCTGGGATGGAGAGCTTGTCTTTCATGCTGCAGCCACTTGCAGAGTCTCATTCTCCTTCTACTTGAAGTGTTTTTTCCTTATATTGAGCATAAATCTTGCCCTACCCCCGCTGGATATGGGCGGGTCATTTGCTTGCTTTCTTCAATTTGTCACCTTTCTTCAAGGACAGATGCTGTCCCAGGACACCCTCTCATTGTGAGGTGCTGCTCTTCTGGGGTTCTGATGACGAAGAAATGGAGGAGAGGATGTTAGATGAGTTTATCTCTTCCCTATTGCCAAAGTTTGGGCTCGTAAGTGTAAATCTCATATGGATTTGCAGTCAGAAAACAAAGAGTATGCTGTCTTCAAGTCTGTTTTAATCTTCCTGTGCCAACCAAAAGAGATTTTTGGGGGGTAGATGCTTCTCATCGGATGTTTTCCATAACCTTTCTGTTATATAAGGCTCCTGTTGTCCATTTACAGCTCCTTGTATATGATCTCAACAGGTTCCTCTGCTTCCCCTATTTCTGGCCCTGCCCAAAAGACAGGTAAGGTTATTTTGGCAAACTGGTTTATTGGTGCCTTGTACCACGGGGGCTTCCTCTTCTACAAGGATCCCGGGGTGAGACCTACAGGAGAGTTAATGTTTCTTAATAAAACGCACTGGGATTTATGGCAGCTGAGGCACTTTTGTCATTTCTGTGTAATACTGTTCACTGAAGGATTTGGAAAAAATATTCTGACAAATCCCCGATGACTTATGTCAAAGTATAAAATACAAAGTGCCAATTTAGGGAAATAATTGGAAAAATAAATACAAATTAAGCTTTTTCCTTTTCATTTAGATTTCAGCACTTAACCCCCCCACTTTTTTCTCTTCAAAAGGGAACTGAAAAAGCTTTTTTCAAAGTTTAGTTCTCCAAGCCACATATTGCTGGAAAAAAGGGATTTAAATTCTGTTCCTATAAGAAAGGCCCTGGCAAGCTGCCTGTCTGTTGATGAACAGATCTCAAATATTTGTGCTTTGGATTTTAAACTCCTCTAAACAGGGATGCTTGTCCCAGCCCTTGAAGTTGGAAAAAACTGATAGATGCTTTCAAAAGGTGGCAGTACAAATGTCTTTATACATTGTGCTATTTAGATATTAGAAGTTGGAAAAAACTGATGGATGTTTTCAAAAGGTGGCAGTACGAATGTCTTTATACATTACACTTTTTAGATATTGCAACTTTTTTCCCACAAAGGACTCAGAAGGTTGAGACTTTCAGTTCTTTGGTGCTATAAATGACTAATTTGAATATTGTAGACAACTCAATAACCTTTTTTATTATTTGAAACGTTTTTTGGCACCTGAAACCAATGTGGCTTTAATGATCTACCTGCTTATGCCACTCGCATATCAGTCATGAGCATTTTGAATGTGTCTCATTGCTTCAATAATCAGACTGTTTCTAATTATGTGTCTGGTGTCGTGGAGCTATGCATATATAGCGATATAGATGAATGAATTTTTGCTTGCTTCCTGGTAGAAAGTAACTTTTCCAAAATCAGTGCGGATTGAACATAAACACATTCTGGGTGTGTTTTTTCCAGTGCTGGATTAAGCACTGTCAATAACTCCAGCTGGGCATGACATTTTAAGACGGCTGGATCCTTTTTTTTTTTCTTTTTAATTATAGTCAGTGCAGCAAACTGCAGACGGGGGCGAGCCGAAGCTGCGGTGAAACTGCTCGAAATGTGAGGAATGTTAGACAGCCCCGAGACCACATCAGCCTTGGCGAGTAATCCCTGCTCCACCACAGGCATTTCGCGTGGTCCTTCGCCAGCGGTACCCTGCTCCCGGTGTATGACTTTCTGCAGCTGTAAAATCTAGGTCTGGGTTGGGAACGATTCCAAACCAGGGACAAAGGAAAGGGAAAAAAAGGATTTTGAGCTCTCAAATGGCTGGGAAAAAGAGTCTGCAAATACCTTCACTGAGTCCAGTGCAGCAGAAAGGTTTCTGCTTGCGCATGTGTTTGCTCAGGGCTGGCATCTCCTCGTTAGTGCTCTCAGTACTAAGCGGCGTGCTGCAAATAAGCAATGCAGCCATTAGGGCTTTTACCATCATCCTAATGGAAACAGCTGATTAGGAAGCTTTTTTAGAAGGATGGTGGGAAGGAAATGCTGTGTAATGGCCTGACCACAGCAAATGGGACAGCTGACAGCAGGTCAGTGGAAGATCTGCATAAAATGCCCTTGGGAGTGCTTTTTTAAAGCTGTGCAAGTTTCCCACTTTTCCTTCTCGGGGTTGCAGGCTTTGATGGAAACAGGAGCAGACATGGTGTTCCAAGGCTTGTAGACCCATTTTTATGCATTTACGTCACAGATAGGCTACTTAAAAATTCCTGTCTTCACAAAGTTTGTGAGATCTCAAAGATTCGGTATTTATTTTACAGCAAGGGGGCATTAACTTCTCTGTCTCCCCATCCTGATAATTGATGATGGCTGTTTATTGGCCTGCAAGGAGAAGAGTTGGTGTCAGTCTAGTTTCTGGAGTCCTTTGGTATTAAAGTAACTAAAATTGCCACCTGAGGTTGTTATATGGGACTGGATGTTCAGTCTAATGCTTTTAGCCCTGTACTGTGAAAAGGCGTATAGAGGTAAGATAAACAAAGCAAGTGTACTCAAAGCAATATCTTTATTTCAGCTACTTTTCCAAACAGCTGTGGGTAGGGGAGGTACAGCAGTGAAGCAGTTTGCCTAGCAAGAACTTTTCATGTAGCCTTCATACAAATGGCTCAGGATGCAAACAAGAGACTGGGGGAATGGGCAAGGAGGACCTGGGAAAAACGATGTTTCTGCTGCTGCGTGTACCTTTCCACTGTTACGTCAATTTTTTAGGAAAAAGAAATCAAATCCCCTAAAATATTGCTGATTGCAGTAAAGCACCTTTTTTCTTTCCAGTTTTGTTCTCTACTTTCCAGAAATGAGGGTGCCATAAGATGATAATTTTCAGACATGAGCATGGCCTCAAATTCCAGTTGACAATGGGCACCCTGAAACTGGATCCTATGGCAGCGCCCACCACTTTCCTTAAAATGGGAAACATGCACATTCCCAGCCATGTTGGATGTTCTTGTGTGAGAAGTATTGCTAGCAGTACAGAAGTCTAGCAGAGTTATAGCACGTGGCTACAACTTTACTTAAAACTGCGTGCCTCTGAAAGAGCTTTGCCAGATCGATATGTTGCTATTTATCTAATTCTAGCATTATGCTCTCAGAATGTAATATTACATGAAATGGAACAAAAACGTAATTTAGGGTAGATGTACTGTGCAAAATATTGTTCTTACCACTGGTGCGTTCTTGCCTACCTGAGTGGTGCAGACCTGGTGTAGGTGCTGGCAAGTGTGGGCTCTTATTAGCAATACTGCACACTGCAAAGATTCCCAAGTATTATGGTAGGAGTAATGACAATTCTTGACTAGCACCCAGATAACTGGTATCTGAAGATGACCCTTAGATATAATTAAAATATCTTCTCTAAAGCCGAACAAAGAGGTTAGATTTTTGCTACCAACTTAGCAAACTCTTCAGGGATATTACTGGGGATCTATACAGGGATGCAGAACTGGGGCCTTCTGTGTGCTGCGTCTCTAGGGCACATAAGGGCTGAAGCCTTCTCAGTACTTGTGTAGCTTGCATCACCTTGAAGCACAGTCACCTCCATCCACGCAGGTGTCTTTGGCATGGACAAGAAACCCCGTCAGCAGGCCAGGAGGCCTGTAATCCTTCCTAGTGCAACTAGACGTATGCATTTCTAAGAGGGAAGACACTAATGTATCTACCAAAGCTTTGAGCCTAAAGCTGATGAATGGCTACTCTACAGCTGGCTTGATCAAATGGCCATTGAAGATGATGTAAACATCAGACTCCTCACTATAGATGGCATTTTCTCGCTCCCGCTTGAACATCCTCACCCAGACCTCCTCTCCTTCCTGCAGGTCCAGCATCAGGCTCTGGCTCTGCATGATGCTCCGATCACTGGGCTGGGCATAGAGGATGGCCACCTCTTTCTCGTTCTTCATCAAGTGCAGGTAGGTCTCCTTGAAGTTCCAGGTGTGGACGTTGAGGCTGAAGTAGTAGACTCCTGCCACATAGCAGAAGAACTTCCCCGAGAACATGTTGAAGTGTTTGTAGAGGTTCACAAACTCGGTGTCAAAAGTGACGTGTTGGAAGTAGTCTGAGCTATGAAGGGGTTTTCTCCGACCCACTGAGAAAGCAGCGTAGAGCTGCTTGCAGGAATGGCCTTGCGGGCCAGGCTGGCCTTTCTGTCCCTTCCGTCCATTAAAGCCACGTAGCCCCCTTTCTCCTTCCTTCCCAACTGCTCCAGGGTACCCTCTCTCTCCCATTTCGCCCTTCTCACCTGCGAGCATAAAGGAAAACCTTGTCAAACACAAGCATGAGAAGCCCAAGGTGCAGACACATCCTTGCTGGACACAACAAGCACAGCAGCTGCTAAAACACTGTTTTCCCAGCACAGATATCTGGAAGCGTTGCTCAGACACCAGCACCCTTCTAATTCTCAGAAGGCTAAAAATGCCATCTGAAAGCTTGGCCTCACTGAACTTGTGGTGCCAATGTTTAATGTCCAACAGTGAAACTCAATGACCTCACCAGAGTGGGTACATGAATCCAGTAGTCATGAACCCAGCACCTTTGTGCAGAGGTTAGGGCAAGAGAAGTTATTGTTTTTGCTGAGGCCTGATTTGGGTCTGGGAGAAGTGGTTGGGTTCGTCTGGTCTGCATAATCCCGGCTCGCAGGACTCCCTGCCCCGTCTCCCGTATTATATGCTTAATTTTTGTTTGCCTGCCTTACTGAGACAAAAAAATGTGCAATGGAAAAAGTGAGTGAGCGTTTTTCCTAGTTTCTAACTCTACCATGTAGTAATTCTGTGATGACATTTGCATCTACTTTTTAGTGTGACCTAACTTGAGCTTCCAATGATTCTGGGTTTTGATGGATTAGAGCCTTTTGCCAACTCTTCCCACTTGCACACATTTACAGGGTGCCTTGTCACCCCTTGATCTTCTTTTGGGTAAATAAAGTGGATGAGTTTCTTGGTGTAGGGAGGAGCACAGCTTGCAAAATGAGGGTAAACAAGTAAGACAAAGGATGTTATCATGGTAGTCAGCTTTACCCACCTTTGAGGATGGTGATATCTATAGTGGGCTGGACTTTGGGTACCGAATAGGCAGGGTCACTGCTCATCCTCGTGTACCGCGAGGAGATGATGGAGACAGGCTGCTCTGATGGCCCACAGCATCGCACACACGAGAGGCGCCGTGGTTCCCGTCTCGGCAGACCTTTTTCCAGCATAGCACTGACGTTTGCAGTGGACACCAAGAGCAGGAGAAACATCTTCATCTCCCTCATCTTCAGCAGATCCAGCTGGACCGAGCAAAGGAACAGAAATGATTAACACAGTGATTCAAATCAGAGCTTCTGATGGGCCATCTGTTAATGTTACCGCAAGGTGCATTTCTTCTGATTAATTATTAGCTTATCTTGTAGTGGCACCAGGAGACTCCAGGTAGGAAGGGTGCCCCACTGCGTACTGTTTACAAGCAACAGAAAAGGCAATCCCTGTCTCTCATTACCTACAGTTGAAATGTCTGACAAGAGACACCAGGTAAACAAAAGAAAAACAAACAAACAAACAAATAAAACCTTCTGAGATCAGAAACTAAGGCTGAGATGCTTGAAGCTGCCACAGCAAGCTCTGCTCAAGGCACACTCACTGCCTGGCTTTGACCATATCCATGTGCTGCTCCTAGCAGAATTTCTGTATACACTTTCCATTTTTATTTGCCGCTGTGCAGAATGGAAACCCAAATATCTGCAACAAACAGACTGTCCTGGGATTTGCTCTGCACAAACACTAGTTTTTGAGATCATCTATTACATTTTCATCTGCTAATGGTGAGCTCCAAAAGCCCTGAATACTGGGTGAAATGAACAGAGAGAACATGTTTCAGGCGGTGTAAAGGAGGTAAGATTTCTCTAGCTCCCCATCGGCCCCCTTCCTAGGGAGGGACTGGAGCTGGGGACAGGCAACTGCTGCCTCATTCCATGTGTAATTAGTGTCATTCTACTGATTGCACTGGTGTTTCATACAAGACAGATTTTGGACCGAGGCCTTTTGGATCTTATCCAAAGTCCAATTAGTTGGATGGACTCTTGTTGACCTCAGGCTGGGAAGAGCTTTTACAGTTCCTGTTCTACCAGCTTTAATTCCTGGAATGGTTTGGGCAGGTAGTAGCTAGATGGCCTGGGCTTTCAGAAATAGCTCAATGAACACACGGGTCCAATCAGCAGAGGGAGGGAGGGAGGGAGAGAATCCTGCCTTCGAACTCTACAAAGGCTTCACCGGGCATAAAATGGACCAGTTGAGAAAATACGGAAAAAAAGTGTCGGTACAGGGCAAGGTACTTGGATTGTAGCAGCATTGTTGGGAGATGTTTTCTTCTAGTTCTTACCTGCCCCAAAAGAACTGTCATTCACACCTTTTATTACTTGGTGTAATACAGCTCCCTGGAAGCCTGACAAATACTTATTAGCAGCAGCATAATAACTTTCCTTCTGACAGCAGTGAAAGTCCTTTCATCAAATCTGAAAACTTGAAATGATCGTTTTATTCATAATTGTACCTCATTCGAGGTACAAGTCTGAGGAGGGATTAATACTCCTTTTATATCAGTGTTCAGGGTCTGAATTTCATTTTCATTAAGTCCTTTTTAATTTTCCTTCACTTCTTAAGCCATCTTTGTGCTGCCAAACAGGAACGGAAAAGCAATGCAAGTCTAAATGGAGAGCAGGCCATAAATAACCAGCCCATACGTGACCAGAACAGAAAGTTTTGCACCATGGAGAGCATTTGGGGTCCACATAATGTTTCTGGAGTCTCCTCTGCTGTGATTAAAGTTTGTGCATATACATAATGGTCTAAAGAAGACCCCATGGTCACTGAGAGTCTCAGTCCTCTGTGGGACTAGAATCCATTTAGCCCTTCTCAGGAGTGTGGGTAATCAATAACTTGGGGATAAAGTATAGGCCATTGGATTACGTTATCAGAACATTAAAACCTGGAGGACATAATTGCTCATAATACCTTCATGAAGGAGAAAGAGCATTCATTAAGAGGGGTATTCATAATGGGCGGAAGGGAAAGGATTCATAAATATGAAGAAATTACTTTACGTTTTTTATAGGCCATTATTCTCCCTAAGATGAATGACTTTCCTATTTTTAGAAGTGACTTAAGGAAAAAAAAAAATCTGGGTGAAAAATCAGTGTTCAGGTTGCGCACATTTTATATTACTGTAATCCAAGCACCCGTTGAAGAAATCGTGTCCACTTGAATGATTCATGAAGAACAATTACTCAAGTTATTGGCTAGAAATTGCTTTTGGGGAAAAAAATGAAGCAAAGGAAGCAACAATCCAGTGAGTTCAGGGCATCCTAGAGCTGACACCCCTACACCACATTTTCCTTCAAAAAGTTAGTGAAGTTAGCTTGTTAAAGTGGCAGAAACCTGCATTTGGTTGCAATATCTGTGGTTAGGGGAAACCTTAATGACATATGTGAATAAATAGAGTTTCACGTTTGCAATCTGCTCATAACAGACAAGAAAGGCCAGGAGAAGAAGTAAAATAGGAAAGAGCTGGACCGAAAGGAGTCCGAGAGGACTGCAGGAAAAGGACAATGAATTCAGCAGTATGGGATTATGTTTGGAAGATATCCAGCACAAAACTGGAGAGCAGGTGAAGGAAAAGCCCCAAACCAGAGAAACCAAATATGCAACAGGAAAGGAAACAAACCTGGTAAGGATTTCTTTATAATAAGATCATGTCAATCTGGAGAAAAGAATGATTTGAGCTAAATTTCAGAGGAGAAGCAAATATAACTCTTGTGGTGGTGGGGAAGTCAAATCTGATGCCTTAAAAAATGAAAAGAAAAACGATACAAAAAGGATGGCGCTCAGAATTTAAGACCTCTGAGGTAAAGTGAGAGGTTGTTTTTAGCCATTTGTTTTTTCCCTTAAAGATAATTATTGCGACCTTATTTTGTCAAATGTGGCAATGATGGATTTGACTTCAGCTGCGCAGGTTTATCTTCTTGGGAAGACAGCAAACAGACTCGGCTTTGCTCTGCTGTGGCCGTGACTCACCAGAGCACGGGCTGGGAGGCTGCCTCTCCCGCACATCATTCAGATCCCTGCACCAGGAGGGACATCCATCCTCCTTCCCACCGGGATCCGACACGCTCGTTAGTGCCTGAAATGATGCATTAGTCCCGCATCGAATGCCCCGAGGCTGCAAAACTGAGTACATTCCTCCTTGGTCATCCTTCACACCACCACTCTAGAGATGGACGGCAGCATCCCGAAAGCAACAGATTAAAACTGGAAGTATAAATTATTGTCTTCCGTATGGGGAACCTGCAGATCGCAACCTGATTCGATTCAGAAATCTTGTTTTTCCTATCAGGTAGAAAAACCCAGAGATGCTGACAGACACGCAGACATTCTAATGGCTGGGAGGAAAACTAGTCTCATGTCTTTGGAAACTTTGAAGTCCGTAACTGTTTCACCTGAGGAAAAGAAGATGGTCTCAGCCCCCTGTCTCTCAAAACCATTTTTTCAGTTCAGCTTCTTTGGCTCTGCTTTTAGCTTGGGTTCAGTTTGAAACAGTTGATTGACAATTGATGAGTTGGAAAGATTTCAGTTGAAAAGCTTGCGGCGGCAGGTAGAAAAAATGTAAATTGTTTCGATGCTTCTGACTCTCTCTGCAAAATGCTCGTGAAGCAGAAAGCTCACCACAAGGCTGAGCGCGCAACCTGTTTGGTTGCAATAGGTCCTTTCAAGATAAATGACTTGCTCTTCCCATGAGACTTTCAAGCCTCCCCACTCCAAAGCCATGAAACACAGCACAGTCCCCAGCCTCTGCAAGTGGAACCTGGATGAAACCCAGTGTGAAGTTAATCTGATGCTAAGGAAGGAATTCTGCATGTGCAAAACGAAAATGTACGGATGATGAAATGAGATATCTGAACTTCATGAAAAGGCAGTTAATTTAAGTGAATTTTGGTGATGAGGATGGCTGGTGGTTGTGTTCCATATAACACTAGAATATGTGTTATTGTTGGAGAGCTGTTTAAGTGTAATGAAAGTTTTCTTTGACTGAAACCACCCTTTAGCTAAGGTTTAAAAAGACTGTTTGCTTTTTCTGTCCCTTTTCTTCCCTTCTGAATTTCTGAGTAGAAAGACAAGCTTGAAATATTACCGAAAGGGATTGTTTGTTCAGGTATTTCTGCCCGGCCCAAAACAAGAAGAAAAGGCAAGTGACAATACCAGTCTCCTTGCATTAAATTCAAACACTCCCATGGTTCAGACCCTTTTGAAAGGGTGTGTCTGTCTTCCTCACCAGAGCTGCCAATTCGAACCCGTTAACAGCTGCTGCCCCGCAGTCCTGGTGAGGATGCAATGCCTAAATCGGGGACACTTTTGTCTACCATGCTCAGTCCATGGCAGAACAGATGATTAAATAACGTATTTTCACTCTGCTCTGACACTGGAAGTACCCTGACTTAAAATATAATCCATCAAGCTTTTTATTTACGTATTTTTTATCTCCTATGAACAACCTGCACCAAAAGTGCTGGTTTTCCGGTGACACCTGGCATTCCCAGTGTCTCCCAGCAAAAAAAGCCAAATTCCTCCCATGCAGGGCTTTAGAGATGCCACAAACCTTTTCTAGGGAAAAGCAGAAGCCATTAGTTCCAGTTCAGGGAGTTAAATGATGTGATTCTTTCTTCTTGTGTGCAACTTGTTATTTAAATATATTTTCTTGACACTATTACAGCTGGAGAGAGCACGTTGATTGATTTTTTTGGTTCATGATTGAGTTTAATCTTATAGCTCAAGGTAGACAGCTTACGTATGAGGCTCATGCAAAGCTTTTTAATGATTCTGTGTACCTGAAGAATTTTAACGCTTTGTTGTAAAATAACACATCTGGGCAACACAAATGATAAGAAATCCACATGATATCTGCAAAAATAGCTTACTTGCTCTGCACACAGAGAAAATAAAGCAAGAATGCAAAGCAAGTCAGCCTGGAGGCTGGACCAAAAAGGTTTTTCCCTGTGGTTGGCAACGTGGAGTTTGCAACCTGAAGCTTAATCTTGGCCAAACCTTGTCTGGTCCATCGGCACTGCAAGCAGCCCCTGTGGGATGTATAGGTCAAGGCAAAGGTACAGATATACCTTAGTCTACCCCAGCCTGGGTTTTCACCGGGTACAGTGGAAGTACATCCTTACCTTGCAGGGATGCTCGAAAAATAAATCCCACTAATAACTGTGCTGTCGCGATGTTGAGAGTTCACGAGGCAGAAATTGCCCTTGGATCCCTGAGCTGCGCTTTAAACTTCTACTTGCATTTTCCTTCCTGTTATTCCTAAGGGTTCACTCAGAAAAGCAATCTATGACTATCTTTGCTTTAAATTCACGGCGCATAGGACAACACCAGCCACTGCCCATTTTAATTAGTGACAAATCTTAACTGAAAACCCAAGAGTGCAGTTAAGACTAAAACCTTTCTTGCGCCGCAGAGATGGAAAACACATGGATGTGTCAGCGTTGAGCCTCGGCATTGTTCCAGAGAAGGAAAATATTCCGGTTCTGCTTTTTTACCTTTTGTCTTCTTTCAAGCCTCGACCTCCTCACTGCTCCAGACCTCCTTGCACCGCCAGCAGCAGGAAACGAAGCATCGTTAGGGCCGGGTTTGTCTGGACACTGGACTTCCTCTTGGAAATTATTTGTTCGGATGTTTCTTTTTATTTTCTTCCCCAGGAGGATCTAAAATTTCTTCATGAGCAGCTTATTGTAGAAAAGCCCAAAACGCTCAAGGAGCTTGTGCGTTTTCCAAGGCAAAGCTGCCACAGCTCAGCAGTTCCTCTGCCCGCGGTGCCAGAGCCAGGCGTGGGGCAGCTCCTCTCCCACACGATGCTGCAGAGATGCTTCGCTCGAGCTGAGCATCAGAAACGCGTCTGCAGCCATCAAGTGACTTGAGGGCTCGCAGACAGGAATATTTGGAAGCCAAAAAGCAACGTGGCTTAAAAATTTCCGCTGTCTGTAGTGGTTTGCAGATGACTGACGTTAACGCCCTCTTGTCCGCAGTGTTTATACAACGGGCTGGGGTGAAGCAGAAGAACTGAAAGCGCTGCTGGAGACAGCCGGGGCGGTTCGAGCCCTGTGAGTTGTGAGTGGGGCGGGAACAGAGGCAAAGCAAGGATCCGGCCATGGAGATATCCGGGGATGTTAGCTGCATCCATATTTGTAATGGCCTGGCTGAACACTTGGTCAGTGAGTTTGTAGCTCTGCTAATTATATGGTTTGTTTTTTATTTTCTGGTACTTTTTTAGCATGTGCTTATTTCCAGTGTGGGTGAATTGCCCTAATTCCTCTGTCCTGGGAGGAGTGGTGAAACATCTTCATCCCCGCTAGTCCGTGCCCCTGAGCAGCAGCAGATCATGCGGTCACCACGTGCTCCCTCCAGCTGCTCTTCCAGGCATGGGAAGAGATGAGGATCCCAACCAAACATCCCTTTCTGTTACCGGCACACGCTTAGACCTGGAAGATTGTATGGATTTAACACCGTGCCCTGCAGGCACTGTGGGAGGAAAGGCTGTGCCTGTGTCGAAACGGTCCCATGCACCTGGGCACCTGCATCTTTGCATGGTGCTGTCTTTCCTGGGCTGCAACAGGAGCTGTTATCACACTTACCTCAGCACAGACCAGCAAAAGGATGTTTCCTGGTCCCTAAACAAACATCTGTTCCCTCTCTCTTTCTCCTTGTCCCTGCCTGCACCACTGGCGCCAGAAATGTCCTGGAAATGGCCCTGCTCCAGGTTAGGCGGCTCCTTGAAAGTGGTCCCATCTTGGTAGCAAGCCCAGACGGTGATTCAGCCCGGCGTTGCCGAGGCACGGGGCAAGTTACAGTAAGTCATTCCCAGGGCAGCTTCTCTGATAGAGCAAATCGTCCTGACGAAGTGGAGAGCACCCAGCCCTCCTTCACCCTTCCCAGCGGAAAGGCAGCTTTCCCGTGACTTGCCACCGCTGACTCAGCCGCTCCAGGAACTCGGCTGTCTGTGTGCCGAAAGAAAGCAGGCAGAGGTGTCCCTGCGGCGGGTCCCGTGCGGTGCTGTCCCACCTGGGTGGGTGGGAGCAACCAGGACACGGCTGCTGGCAGCAACTGGACCGTCCCGTCCTGGCAAACCTCTGCTCCGGCTCAGGAACAAGCAGCACATTTCAAACGGCTGCAGTTCCCTGGCGAGGCTGGAGGAGCAGAGTCTCCTGAGAGTTTCCACGTCTGCAGAGGACGCCAGGAAAACAGCTCTTTCCTGCCCCGGGCTCCCGTGGCGCCTGCATCAGGTCGGAGCCATGCGGGATGGGGCACCCTCCCCGTCCCACCGCTCAGGCACAGCTGAAAGCAAAGCCAGACTAGAAGAAAGCATCATTCTGGAGTGCTAAGGGTGGTTCACGAAACAAGGAGTGTTAGTAGGAAAAAATTAAACCCAGCTCAGCAATGACCTGGCCTTGCACTGAATTTCACCTGCTGCAGTGAAGCAGAAAAAGCGAGACGAAGCAGCGCAGGCAGAGACCACCTCTTTTTATTATGACTCACCCAAGAAACCTGCTTCTGCAGGGTGGGAACGCTTTGTTCCCTATAGCAGTAGTATTTGCCG
>VYZM01014696.1:707016-783866 GCA_013398915.1 Dromas ardeola
CCCCCAACTTATTCAGATCCATTTAACTTACCTTGTGAGTCAGAACCCCCTGTCTCTTACTTTCCTTGGTGTTGCTTAGCAGGATGCATAATATGAAAGCTGCTGTTCATTCAGGTTTTTGAGTTCTCAGTGGCGGCTGCAGCTTCCTAGCTGGAGTCCAAATGAAACACTGAAAGTCAGTCCGGCTCCTTATGAAACCCAGCAGCTAGGTTGTTTGCAAAAGCAGGGTTTTTTTCTTGTTTCTTTGCTTGCATCAACTCGTGCTGGGTTCCTGCGCTTTTGTCCTGCTATGGTTTCCTTAGGACTCGCAGCCAGTCTGTCGGGTTGCACGGTGCCTCTCACAATGATGGAAACGAAGACCAAAAAATTTGTGGATAAAAAATTAAAAAATGTATCAAAAAACCACAGACCCAAAAACCACATCCAGTGTTCCAGCCAAGAGAGAAAGTGCTGCATCACATGGAAATAATTTTTCTTTGGGAGATTTCAGCATCTTTTTAGGCAGGAGAAAGGATTAAAAAACAAACCAAGCCCACAATAAAATCTCTGGCTCTTGTGCATGAGCTGTAAAGGTGGCAAAAGCATTTTGAAGGGATGAAGCAATGGCAACTGCCCCTGCAGTGACGCTGGGGGAAGGTACAGGTGTGTGTCCGGGTGCCTGGGGACAGGCCAGCACCAAGGGAAGATGTCATAGAATCATCGCATGTGCTGGGTTGGAAGGGACCTTTAAAGGCCATCTAGTCCAACCCCCCTGCAGTCAGCAGGGACGTCTTCAACTAGATCAGGTTGCTCAGAGCCTCATCCAGCCTGGCCTTGGATGTCTCCAGGGATGGGGCCTCCACCACCTCTCTGGGCAAGTCGCCCACCCCTGTCCCATGCACCTCCCTGCTGAAAAACAAACCGGTGGCTCTTCGGTTCTGTGTGAGCAGATTTGGGGCCAGTCCCAGGAAGGTGACGCTGTTTTCCCTTCCTGCTTCACAGGTTTAGGGGATAACACCTTATGCCAAAGCATCCATGGCAGGATGCGATGAGTATTAGCATCCTATGACGGGGAAAGGAAGGGGAGGTCAAAGACAAGCACAGGGGTGAACCTTCCTCAGCGCATGTTTGCAGACAGTTTTGTCCCATCACTACCTGTTTGGTGGTGATGTGTTTTGCACTGCCTTTTTTCCATGATGCCCAGAAATGGCTGGAGAGCAAGTTGCCTCTATTTCACATAATTTGGGACTGAATTACCAACTCCTCTGGCTGACTGCAGGAATTACAGCCAGGGTGCCGTCTGGGTCTGCGGGATGGGAGGCATGGAGACCATCTCCAAAGGAGGCTGAGCAGAGGGCATCTTCAGAGAAGCCGGCCAGCCCTGTCCTGCCCGGGCTGCCCCATCTGCAGAGGAGCGTACAGTGGTCCTGGCCACGTGTGAGTCCCTCGGGAGGGCTGGTGGCCACTGTGGAGTGAAGAGGCTGCAGAACTGAGCACGGCATGGCAGGGTCATGCATGCTGCATGCCGGCAGGATCATCCCTGAGCCAGGAGATAATGGGGGATGTAGCACAGATTGTTCTTCTCCAAGGGACTGCTGAGACAAAGTCACTCGGGACAGCACGGAGAGGACACGGGGGTTTCAGAGTGTGCTGAACATCACACACCTCCCTGGCAGAGCAGCACTGCACCAATGCTCTTTGATTTTAGTGCCCACACTTTCTTAGCTGAAATTGCACATTCGGTCATTTCCAGCCCTTGGAAAAAAACACATTGGTGGCTTTATTTAAAACCAGGTCTTGGCTCTGGATTTGGAGGTTTTCGGTGTTTTTTTTTTTCTTTCTTTTTTCTCTTTCTGTTTTGCAACTGCCTCCTATTAATTGTAAAAGAGGAAGTTAAAAGAGATGGGTATCCCATACAGTGCAAGCTCCAGCATCATTCCTGCACGAAGACTGAAGAAGAAAAGCAATGCTTTTGATTGTCCTGAGAACATCAGGAGGGGAAAGGTGTGTTTTGTCCTCTCGCAGTGCCCTTCACCACTTCAGGTCAAAACTCGGTGCTTTAAATATTCCTCCCCCACGGTCCTCCTGCTCTGCAGCCTGCCCTGCACCAGACCCCAGCACTTCCACACCTCACCGGTCCATGGAGGCGCATGCTGGCCAGGTCATGCCGTATTCCTTTTCTTTTTTTTTTTCTTTTTTTGGAAACAGTCTCTGCCTTACCTAAGGAGGGATGAGATGTGAGAGCACCTTGGGAACATCTCTGCTTTTTCAAAACCCTTTCAAAGACTTCCTATCCCTCCCTGACCCAGCCGGGCAAGGGGACACCTCAGCTGAGGTCCCCAGAAAGGTCCCTCATCTCTGGTTCAGGTGTTGATGTGGCCCAGCTCCTCAAAGTTCTGGCTCCCCAGTTCAAGAGAGACAGGGAACTACTGGAGAGAGTCCAGCGTAGGGCAACAAAGATGACTGAGGGATTGGAGCACTTCCCTTAGGAGAAAAGGCTGAGAGAGCTGGGACTCTCTAGCCTGGAGAAGAGAAGGCTGAGGGGAGACCTTATGAATGTTTACAAGCATCTAAAGGGTGGGTTTAAGGAGGATGGAGCCAGGCTCTTTTCAGTGGTTCCCAGTAACAGGACGAGGGGTAACGGGCACAAGCTGGAACACAGGAAGTTCCGATCGAATATGAGGAAAAACTTCTTTACGGTGAGGGTGACAGAGCACTGGAACAGGCTGCCCAGGGAGGGTGTGGAGTCCCCTTCTCTGGAGACTTTCAAGCCCCGTCTGGACGCAGTCCTGAGCGATGTGCTCTAGGCAATCCTGCTTTAGCAGGGGAGTTGGACTAGATGATCTCTAGAGGTCCCTTCCAACTCTGAAATTCCGTGATTCCATGAAAGCTCTGCACCTCTGTACCACTGCCCGTCCCCCATAGCTTGGAGCCCTGGATCAGAGGCAGGAGACAGCTGTCACGACAGAAAAGGGGTTTTGCACTTCCTTGCAGAATTAAATAAGAAACAAAACAACCGTTCAAGCTGTAGGTAGACCTGCGTTATATAAGGGAGAACTCAAATTGCTTGCAGATGACTTACGCTGGGAACGTTTTTATTCTGGTGGTGTTAAATAAAACTAGCAGGTGATTAAAACAGACTGCAGCAGGATTTTGGTTTTGTTTTTTTTTTTTTTTTAAATTCAAAAATCTGCAACCAGAGTGATGAAGAGAGGGAATAGGGGCTGTTGAGGCACGAGGGCTGCCCCCGTTTCAAGGGGGAGGGAAGAGCAGCCGTTGCTGTACTGGGAGGCTCCATTAGCAAGGACCAGTGAGGCAAAAAGTAGAGGTTTGCCGCTGTCCTGGCACGAACCCGGGCAGCGTCCAGCTCTCCATGAGTCACCCTCCGGTGCCGGGCTCCTCCAGCCCAGCCTTTCTGGAGCCTCCCCATCCCCATTCCCTTCCCGCCGCACAGTGGTCCCCATCCCAGCCCCACATGGGCGGGCAGGAATGGCCATGCTGGGCAGAAGCCACCTGGAAATGGGCACAGGGAGCCCCGTGCAGCGAAGGGTGAAATGCGGCTGCAGCCTTTCCAAAGCTGCCAGGAAAAGCAAAACCTTACTCATGGTCTTTTTGGAGGCACCTCAAACAGTCTCTAAGAAAATAAATTACTTTGCCTCACAAATGCTAACCAAAAGTCATCTTCTCTGTTCTGGATTAAACACCAAATTTGTGTAATCCTTTCTCATCCATTGTGTTTCCCGGGTACTCTGCTCCATCTCCTTGCTCTCCTCTTGGCACTGGTCAGCACCTTTGGTGGAAGGGAGGGGTTCCTCCCTGTGTCCTGCATCGGTGCCTCCAAAGCCACCCTGGAGTCGCTGCATTCATTTACTTGGTCCCACAAATCACCTGAACTTCGGAAGCAAATATTCTGCATTAATGCATCTGTGTCCCTGTCAGTAGAGGCACCACATAGGTGACATCGGTACCTTTTCAGGATTTGGGTCTATCTGCCTCCCAGAAGCAGATCAGCGGTGTGCGCTGAGCACCCTGTGCACGCTTCGCAGAGTTTCTTTCCTTCCTTTGTCATCTGGCAAATATTCATAAGTAGAACACAATTAGTAAATAATATCTATTAGCCCTGCTGAGACATGGGACCTGCTTTGCATCAAGTACGTCCTTGCAACAAGAACCAATGCAAACCAAAATGCAAAGGCAAATGCCAAACACTTAAAGCAGAGGGAGATCGGAGTTTGGTTCCTGGCTCTGCCGCCGACGGTGCAGGGTTTTGGGAAAGCTCCCCTCTGCCTTCCTGGGGATGGCACGTCTCTTCTCCCATTCTTCATTGCCTTTTTTTAGACTAAGTTCTTCTGGGCAAAAAAATGTGTAATCGGAGTGCAACTGGGCAGAGCTCTGGTGTCACAGAGGGGTGTGAGACTGCCACTGAGAGCTTACTTGCATGGATATAAAAATAGTTTATAGACGTAACTCAACAGAAAGAGTTTAGGGCTCCAAAAGTGATCTTAACTGGTCAAAAACTGCCCCAAACAGCCTATATGAGAGATTTTTATTTTTTTTCTGAAACTCGGGACAGAAGAAAAATGTTATGGTAACCAGCGCCTAGCATCACAGCCGGTGTCTCCAGATTAAGCAGGTTTTCTGCCTCTTAAAACGGCAGCCTCCTTTTTTGAAATAATAATCACATTCAAGGAAGAAGGATATTTCTCTTTACACAGTTGATTTATAAAGCTTGGCTTTTGTCCACGCAGGGAGCAAGGAAACAAAAAATCAGTTCTGCACACTGCTGAAGGCTTGCAGCAAATTAATAAGAAACTCTGTGTGCGACGGAGCCGCGAGTTCAGGGCATGCTGAGCCCGTCTGCCTCCTCCCCGCTCGGGAGAGCGGGGCAGTTCCTGCAAGGAATGCAATGAGAAATGAGACAAGACTCAGCTAGAAAACAGACACACTTACGGTAAATTTAAGGGACCAAAATGGTGAGCTGGCAAAGCCGCGGTTTCCTTTGCAGCCTTGGTGTGCTAAAATTCGTCTGGTTTATGGGGAAGTGAATGTTTCTTTCTAATCATTTAATTGATGAAATGCCCAGGTTTTTAGGAGGGTGCTGAATTTGTGCTGTAGGAAGCTTTCCCTGTTTGGGAGCGTGTGCTCAAGGATGAGCATTAACGGCTGGGGAAGGACACCCAGAGACACACACATACATGAGGTGTTGCTCCAGGTAGCCGACATCAGTGACCCTGTGCTGAACCCGGGATGTGGTCAGCTGCGGCGTGCCAGGATGCTGGAGCCTCTGCGATGCTGGAGCCTCTGGGATGCTGGAGCCTCTGGGAAGCTGGAGCCTCCATGCCCTGCAAACGCACTTCCCTGCGTGGTCAGGCCACAGGCACAGCTCTGCTTGCGTAAAAAGGCGTTGGAAACATCTCAGCCAGTGTCCACAGGCACACACATCCTTGCTCCTTCTTTTAAGGGGAGGCATATCTTTTTTATTTTTTTTTATTTTTTTTTAGTTTTCAAAACACACTATATATAATGGCTGAAGTTATTTGAGTTGTAACCAGCTCTTTAAATGAAAAGGCATGTTTTATATGGATTTTTCCACCGCGCTGAGCTCGGTGAGAGCGATGTGTGTTTGCTCTCCCCAAGACCGGGGCTCTGTGCCATGACAACGTCTGCACCACGTGGCAGAGACACGCACAGATGATTCCTATGGAAACATTAAATATTAAAAGAAGTTTCCTCCTGGCTTTCTTGCTGGGGTGTCGTTTTGGATCCCAACAGCCCCCCCTGGCATTCACCAAATGCAGCCAGACCTCTGTGATGTTTAACGACGAGCCCGGAGGATGCAGGGGGAGCCGGCAGGCTGTGCGCAGAGATATGATTAATGCAGCGGCTGTGCTAAACACCAAAACGAAGTGGAAAAAGTGAAAAGCAGCTCTCCACGCGCTGCCATGTCAGCCAGGCAGCCCAGGAAGGGTTTTCAAAGCCTCTAATACAGTAATCCCCAACCAATGAGGGGAGAAGAGAAGGCTCCGGGGAGACCTTAGAGCCCCTTCCAGCCCCTGAAGGGGGCTACAGGAGAGATGGGGAGGGGCTGTTTGCAAGGGCACGTAGCGACAGGACGAGGGGCAATGGTTTTAAACTAGAGCAGGGAAGGTTCAGATTAGACATTGGGAAGAAGTTCTTTACACTGAGGGTGGTGAGACACTGGCCCAGGTTGCCCAGAGAGGTGGTGGAGGCCCCATCCCTGGAGACATCCAAGGCCAGGCTGGATGAGGCTCTGAGCAACCTGATCTAGTTGAAGACGTCCCTGCTGACTGCAGGGGGGTTGGACTAGACGGCCTTTAAAGGTCCCTTCCCACCCAACACATGCGATGATTCTATGATTTAATAATTAAACATAATTTAATGCAATAAAGTATATATATATTCATGTGTGAGTGTGTGGTGCTTTCAAGTGGCCAATTGCGCAAAGCCAAAAACAATTACGAGCTAATTGGAATTTAAACAGCAGCGTGTGAATGATAATTGGGAGCTGCTTAAGAATAATTTACTGAATAGCGTGGAAGCTGTGATTTCACAACAGAGTGAGAAAACATTTATGGCTGACGCCTGGTTCTGAGGGGGGCTGAAAGCTTTCTGGATGAGAAGAAAAGCTGCCTGTAAGAGGTGACGAGGAGAAGCGGGTGGCTTTCTCCAGGCTGCCGGAGCCTTCCAGGGCTGCTCACGCTGAGCAATATTTGCAAAGGGGAAACGAGACGACCTGGGTAAATATAGGTTAATTAGTCAGCCTTCCGGAGAACCTGTCAAAGTAACAGAATTGCTGATGATCTCTAATGAAGAGTTAATGGAGGGTAACGCGGCCAATGCCAATCAGCCGGGACTGGCGGGAAACAGATCTCGTAGATCTAATTTCTATTATACATTACAAGTTTATTTGACGCAGGTATGCAGACTTGGGCAAAACACTGGTCAAAACCTTTTAATTAAAAAAGGGAAATGATACTAATTCAGGCTGGCATGGAGAGATGGGCGAGCGTGTTTGCAGCAGTGTGTTGGGGAGGAACGATCTCTTCGTCCGGCCGGGCTAACGAGGCACAAGGCAGCAAGACCTGGTCACCACGAACTGGGTCAGCTTTGCCAGGAACCTGCTGAATAACCAAGTGGTACTCTTAAAATTGACTATAACTGCCCTAAGCTGCAACATTGATTCATCGTTAAACCTCATCTACAAGCTGTCAAGCTTTCAGGCCCTGTTCTGAAATCTAAATTTGAAAATCCTGAAAGATTGGAATCTTGGTTTTGAGTTAAGCCTTTGTTAAATGGAAATGGGAGTTCAAAGTGGTCATAAACGGCATATCCATCTCCCCTAGTATCAGCATTCCCTTTGCATAAAAAGCAGCTTTTTTATGCGGAATAACCTCTTAAACAGGACTTAGAGCATGAATTCACTTTAAACCCTGGGTTTAGCGTGAACAGCAGTAGCTAATCTTACAGGGCTTTAGGTGTGTGCTGTAATGCTCTCTAAGCCCTTTCTGTGCATGCCTTTTTGGGGAGAGCAGCACAGGTTTGTAGCCATTCTCAAAGCATCTGTCTGATGGTGGGAAGAGTTTGCTCCGGTCGGTGGCACACACCGCGGCAGTTTCACACCATGGAAGTTTCACAGCATATGGCATAAAAGGTGGCTTGATTTATTCTGTGCATTTTCTCAACCCCCCCACATTACTTTGAGTAATATTAGGCAATGAGCACTGTTCCTTCCTTTAGACTCTTAAAAAATCCAACAGTGTGACAAACCCAAATCAAAATAGCTAAACCCAGGAAGAAATCCTTGGCACAGCATCGGTGTTCAGTGTTCAGATAGTTTTATCACACTGACTGTATTTGTGCAGAAACCAAAATGAGCTGAGAAGGAAAATATTTCTCTTTGTTGTTTTGTTTCCAGGACAAAAGAGAGTTTTGATTTTTCACTTTCGTTTCCTTTCCAGTTTTAAGATTACTTGTAATTATATGGTGCCGAGCAAATAAATGGTGCTCTACCTTTTTGTAAATGACTTGGAAGTTTTCTTTAATCCCTTGGTAGGGTTCACCTGGTATGTCATTCATCACGGCCGTCGCTCTGCATTCCAGCAACTGGGCTCATTTAATTTGCTAGGCTGAATGAAATAGCTTTACCATGCCTGCTTATACAGAAGTAATGATGGGTAGAACCCCGTAGCACATAATAATTGTTATTTTCCACAGAGAGATGCATGCAAGTTCTCAGAATAATCTTTAAAAAGTTAAAACTCACGAGAGTGAGACAGGCTGTGGACAACAGAGTAAAAAAGATGGAGGGTGGGTGTTTTTCCCAGGTTTATTATTTTTTTAATCTCTAGTTCTCGGTTTTAAAATGGTATTTGCTGGTCGAATCACTGGGCTGTGGGACACCATGCTCCCCCTCCCCATGCTCAGCAAGAGCAGCCGCAGGTCCTATCTCTCCCTGTGGGCAAAACGTCCCCACATCCCCAGGAACTGCTTGACCACGTTCTGGCTTTGAGCCTCTAACACACTCATCCCCTAACAAAAATGACAGCCTGAAACCCACCTTTCGCCCAAGACTTTTCTGTCGGAAGAAGAAACTGAAAATAGATTGCAATAACTTTTCACCGGGGATATACACGCAAGGGATGGGTCCAGACGAGCCCTTTTGCCTGAGGACGCGTTGCCGGGAGGGCTCAGCTCAGCCCTGCCGCTTCTGGCAGCGCATTGACATGTGTCGCTCACCCCAACGCAATCCATCCCCTGACATTTCGGGTGGTCCGAGCAGACCTTTCCCCAGCACAGAGGAGCTCAGGCTGCCTTTGCCTGGCGGGTTTTGCACGGCAGCCCCCCCTCGGCTCCCCCGGCTGAGCCCTGGCAGCGTTCCTGCTCCTGGATGGCTCCTCTCGTAATCTCTTATTAAACACTCCCCGGCTATCGCCGCTCAGGCTTCACACTTATTTCCTGCGCCGTGGCAGACAGGGCTGAAGCTATCGGTGAATTTTGATTCCCTGGTGGCAGTTGCAGAAGCAATGTGGAAGAGTTGGCTGAGATATCAATAAACTAAATCTGTCCCCTCCGTTCCTCTGAGAATTATTCTTCATTTCTTAAATTGAGGCTATTTTATAAAGTCATAGATTTTTGCTCTTAGCGTTTAAAGAGTACTCAGCCAGAGAGTTTTCCAAGAGCAAGGACCTGTGAATTTAAAAGTGGGAGCAAAAATCACTCATCTCTGTGAGGGAATCAGAGATAAGGCAGTTAAATAAAAAATTACAGAATGTGCTTTATATACAGATTCAGTGCCAAAACTTTTGCTGCCCTCGTGTTACTCCTGAGTTGCCACAAACCCCAGGAAGAAAGTCTTTGCTTTTAAGAACTTGTAATTGAAGGAAACAGAAAGAAAAATCTTGAGGCGAGTCAGGGGCAGAGATGGGCCGGGGAAGCCCAGGGCAGTCTGGGCCGAGCGCGAGCCGTGCCCTGACCCAAGGCTGCTTTTCCACCATGAGATGGGCATGCTCCCGGCTCACGCCAGATGCTGAGCAAAGTACCCAGACTTGAATCTCTCTCCCTGGCATTTAGTTTAATGCTTTCAATCTTTCTTACCCGCCAAGGTATGAGCACTCCCATAGATAACTCATACGGCTCCGGTACCACATCATTCATTGAGCCGTGAATGCATCAGATGGGAGTCCACGTGCCCGTGGCAGCAGGGAGTGGTGATTTCAGCTGGTATAATTTTGGAAACCTTTTTTTTTTTTTTTTCAAATTGATTTGGGTCTCATTTTTAAGCAGATGCAACGTTGTCAGTAGTGTAAGCCCTGGGTGGGAAGAGGTCTCTGGCCGTTCAGCTGGAGCAGTCTGCTCCGGTGGACCCAGCAGCAGGAACAACCACGCAGATCTTTTTTCCTTGCTGGCTGCCCGACGGAGGATCTCAGCTCAGCGCCCTGTACCCGCAGCTGGCAGTGGCCAAAAGCATCATTTTTCTTCTTGCATTTGGAGAAAAAGAGGAGGAAGGGCAGCATGTAACATTGATCTGCAGGAGCGCTTGACATTGACATACACCATGAGTATTTTTAGCATCCAAGCGCACTTTTTCTTGGCCACAACATGACACCTGAGACCACTCCTCCAACATCAGTATAAGGGTAATCGTTTTATGATGGGAGAGGGGAGGCACAGAAAGGTTAAATGCTTTCTCTCCGTCTGCACAGTCCGACCGCAGCAGACCTGGGAATCAATCTCAGGATCTCCCTGCACCTCCCCACCACAGCCTCGGAGGCTGTCAGCAGACCGGTGATGGTTCAAGGGCTAGCTGCCACTTCCGTCACTCCTTAGCAGGTCTAATGGAGACACCTTTGTAAGGAAGGCAGGTGATGCACCAGCTCCATGGCAGTGGCATTCCCAGTGCCCTTCCCAGCCTGGCCAGCACAGCTCCCATCCGTTATCAGATGCATTTCAGCACTCTGCTTCCAAAAGAGGCTGTATACAATAACTTCTAGGCACAGCAGCAGCAACTTCAGAGCAGTCCAAAGTCAGAGGCGTCAGAGCACCAGGAACATTTCAAAGTGAAGGTGAGAAATGCACATGTTCACCATCTGAACCTCTTACTCATGGCAGACCAGAAGCTGCGTCCCTTTCTTGAGTCTCACTCAAGCAGCACTTCAAGCCTCCAATGTACAAAAGTTCAGAGATCAAATTCATCTGAATCAGTGCCATCGGTTGTCACATTTTTGGGGCTACCACAGCCTCAATGCAACTCTGTGGGCTCAGGATGGGCACAGGACTTTGGTGTCTTCCAGTGCCACGGTGCAATGCCGCCTGAGTTCTTCACAGCCTTCCCTGCATTTACCTCTGTGAGATGTCACTGCCACGGGGCCGGCAACTGCGATGGAGTGGTCTAAGCAACTTGCAAAATCAGTGGAGTTTTTGGCAGAGAAGGGCACTGAGCTGGAGCTCTTCTGTTCCCAATGGCCTCTGAGAGAGGCTATTAATAGCTAGACAACAGAGAAGAAGCAAAACAGAGTTTTAGCCGGACATCTTGATATTGAGAAATTGGCATTGGATGGGAATCCAGTCCTGTGAAATGGTTTTGGGAGTGGCAATGATCTCCATTCTGGATTTCTCAGGTTAATGACTTCTAGGCTGCTTTGAATGGGATCAAGTGTGACAATCAGGGGTTGATTTTGTTTTCTCCTTGCCAGCAGCATAGAAGCAAAGCTACTGGCAATGCTAACCAATGTTACGGCAGCTGAAGGCCTCCTACGGACTGCCTGTGCACTTTAATATCCTATTCTTGCACAACCACCACGGATCAAATGAGCAACTGAGGCGAGATGCTTCTGTGCTGAGCCCACCTTTTCTTTTGTTAAATAAAAATCACGCCTCTCTGCTTTGACATTTTGCTGTTGGCCACGGATCGAATGCATAGGGTGAAGACAAAACTGTCCATTTGCGTGGCCAGGATGCAAAGTCTATGACCGATCTTAGTGATGCTCGTCATTAGGTGGGTTTCTGTCTCAGGGCTGCAAGCGCAAAGAGGAGAAAAGTGTCTGCCAGGGGCATGATGTGGAGCACAGAGAGAGCCAGAGCAGATCTGCCCAACCACGAACAGCAATTGCCAAAGACAGATGTTTGTCTGGTCTTAAATTACATTGCCCGCATGCCTGGAAAAGATACTGTCTTATAAATAGCAGTGCTTCAATCCCCTGTGGCTTTGCATATTCAGGTCCCACCGGAAGGCACGTGGGTGTTAGACAAAACTAGCTGGAAATGGGCTGTGGGTAGAAAGTGTCGGGGGGTGTCTGGCAGTAGGGTGTCTTGAGCTTCTTCATGGGAATTTTTTGGTGAAGAGATGGGGAGTGATTCGTCCTTTCAGTTCTGCACTGCACAGGAGAAACCCTGGGAAAGCACCACGTTTCTGGGCTGGAAAAAATGGTTTTAAGGATTTTGGCATAGAAGCGTTTCAGCAAGAGTCCAAATTCTCCACGAAAAGCAGACCTTTACCATGAATATACAGAAGATCCAGGCCGTAAAGCAGCATTTCCCCCACTCCAGTGCTGCCTTCATTTCCTGGGCAGGATCTCAGGGACCTCCGGCTGAGTAACAGCCCCAAAGAGAAGCCAAGGACTGAGTGCTCATTGCGGATTAAAACCCAAACAGAGACAGATTCCCAGCCCTGAGTGGTGCTGCCAGGGGACTGTCCCCTGGGACAATGTGTGGATGATCCTGCGTTGTGCTGCATCTCCTCAGCTCCCAAAGTTCATGGAGCAGGGCTCACTACTTGCACGGTCAGCCCCTACCTCTATGAGATCCACCTACTCTCAGCGCCAAACCACTGATGAGTGTGCACCCAAGACTTCATCTCGTGCTTTTTTAGGAGGCAGATGACGGAGCTGTGCTGATGGAACCGACTTGCACACACGCCTGGAGAAACAGGACTGCTTTCTCCTTCCCCCAGCCTGCCCCAAGCAGCCAGCAGGGCTCAGCTCTCCTCCCAGCCGTGCTGGCCCCAGCGATGCTGCAGCCCGGCTCAGCGCTAACGGGGACTGTTTGCCATGTGCAACAGGCTCGTTATGAGCCCTCTTTTGGACCTTGAGGCATCCTGTCCGTGCTGCTTTCTCTGAGTAGCCATTTCTGCACACTCCACAGGCAGAAAAACAAATGTCATCTAACATTTTGGGGAGAAGGAGGGAGACAGCCAGTGCGACTCACCCATGGACTAACCTGAAACATTCTGCATTACAATTTAATGCGATGGAAAGCTACAATTAGCTCTAATTAAGGCAGCCTCATTGCCTCGTTGAGAGCAGAGCTGCTGTCAGTTCCATTTTCTTACCTTTCCACAACACCGACACGCTGCAATTCAGCAGATTAATACTCCCGGCATGAAGCGGTCCCCACGTAACACTGATGAATGGGCGCTGACGATTTATTACTAATACGCCATGGTGGGGGCCCAGAGGCACCCCCAGCACTGGCTTCCTCGGGTAGGGGGTGTATTTATTCAGAGTAAAAAGTCAGAGCGTAGAGAGTGCAGCTGCGGGATGTGCCCAGGGTGACACCGTCCCCTGGCAGGGCTGGGATAAATCCACCTTCCTCTGTGTTACAGGTAGTGATGGGCCCATTAGAGCACAGACCCAGTTGCCCCCAGGCATTGCAAACTGAGTGTCATTCCCTGCTGTATGTCCTGAAGAGTCTCGGTGACATTTCCGAGCTGCATCTCAGAAAACCGCTAATAAATGGATAACACCCAGAAGTTATTATAAAGCGTATCTCGTACATTTTTGTCTCAGTCAATGAGCATCACTGGGCTTCCTGGAAAGAGATGTAAGACCCCTTTCATATCCTTTCTTAAGCTGATCTCTTTGCAAACTCTTTCACGTGCAGATAAGGCGTGTAACCTGCGCCTCTGCCTTAGGATGAGTGAGCATTTCTTTCCTCTGTCCTGCGATAACAGACGGGGCTGCTCTGCTCTGTATTCAGCGCAGTCGCGAGCAAAGCGAATCACTCTCATCTGTGATGCACTGTATTCAATGAGCAGAGATGCTCTGTCCTTGCAATTAAATGTAATTTCTCTGTTGCCCTAGAGAATACAGAACCTTACCTCATTAGAGCAGCCAGTCTTTAACTGATGCCAGGACAGGATTTTATTATAGCTGCGTTGCACAGAATACTGAGCCCAGACTTGTGCCATTTTGGGTCATGTTATTAACTGGAAAAACTCTCTTTTACAATGGATGGATTCACATCAGCAGATATCTTGAACGTTTTCCTGAAATCAATCATCTTTAGGGATTAATACAGCTCTTGTTATGAGAGTGTCGAAGCCTCTGACAATCGCACACTATCTGTCTGCGCTCGGGCTTGGCCAGGAGCTGGATTCCCCAACACAGGAAATTCCACCCCATTTTGCTTCTTATTTTGAAGCAGAAAGGAACTAAACATGAAGAAATGTTGCGATTCAAATGCAATGCTTTATGTGAATTTCAAACGTCAAAAAATGATAGAATAATAGAATGATAGGAACAGAAGTATGGATTTGGGTTGGAAGGGACCTTTAAAGATCTCCTAGTCCAACCCCCCTGCAATGAGCAGGGGCATCTTCAACGACACCAGGTTGCTCAGAGCCACGTCCAATCTGACCTTGAATGTTTCCAGGGATAAACATTGGTGCATAGAACGAAACCATTTCATTTCAAAATAGTAAGAAATGCATGTATTCCCTCCTGGGAGGGTCACAAGAGGACATTTTGACATGGGGTGGCTTTCTCTTCTCCTTCGCAGAGCATTGCTAGGACTTGAGGAAAAGGTCCCAGGCGCTGGGCAGCGCAAGGAGCTCAGTGGTGAGTGAGGCATTTGTCTCCACAGAGGTAGAACATCCACCTCCCATCTGCAGGGAGATGTGAACAGCAGAGGGATAACCAGCTGAGACCCAACAATTGCACATCATCGTGGTTAATGGCTTATTGATGGGGTTACAGCTTTGCTTTCCACCGTTAAGATGCGAGACCTGGTTTTAGATTTTTACTAATTTGTTTGTTCGTAACTGTTCAATAGATCTTTTCTGCAAACATGCTTCCATCTCTGGGTTGTTCACAAACATGTTTGCTCAATGTATTCCTGTCCGCTTAATGAATTCCAGCTGTTCATTAGTATACCTATCATATGATATTACTTCTGTTTCCTGAATGGATGCAATAAAATAGATACATTAAATAAAAAGTAAATTAAACAAGAAAGGAAGGGTGGAGGGAAAAAAAAAGTTTTGTCGATATTTTCAGGAAGAAGAAGTGAAAAACGCCTGGACTTGACTCTGAAGAGGGCAATCTTTCCCCAGCAGAGGCAGAGCAGTGGGGCAGCGGTGAAGCAGGAGCAGACATATACAGCATCAGCCATGGTCCAAAGCCACATCCCTGAGTCATGATGAGACAAAACCATGGGAAAGCGACACAGTTTCAGTGTTCACACCTCTAGCAGAAGCTAAACCTGCTCTGTAGAACCTGTTTCACCCTGCACTGTCATCCTCACCGTATAAACCTCAATAACAGGTATCTCAAGCAGAGCAGAAGGGAAAGCAGATTTCCTATTAACCCAAGGAGCTTTTAGGATTTCCAAGTGGTTTTCCACCCTGAACCTCAGAGAGGATGGAAAATCTCCATTTTTCGTGAACTGGAATCAATGAACTTTCTAATTTTGGCTTGGCTGACAAGCTGTATTGATTTTTATTTTATTTTTGTTTCCCTAGAAAATTACTTCTATTTCACAACGGAAATGAATTCAGTTAGAGGAAAAAAAAAAAAAGACTCACCGTGCCTCCTTTCCCAGGCACCATTCTGACTGCTTTGACCGGCCAGTCACATTTTCTCCCTTGGGAATTTTTCAAAACAGGGTATTCGTGGACACAGGTTTTGAATCCTACTGTGCAATCCATGTTGGCAAATTTAGTTTTGCGATAAAGAAATGCAATTTCTTTGTTAAATAAATCTATTCAAATACCAATGGATACCTGGCAGATGTGGTATTCATCCCACCTCAGTGGAGCCACCCATATCCCAGCCGCCCATATCCCAGTCAGGATAACTGGAGCTGCAGACTGGGGAGTATTTCAGCAGGAGCTGTTGTGTTTTGCTACTCTCGCACGATTGTGTTTGGAATATATTTTCAGTTCCTCAGTGCACCTTGTAATTGAATCAGATAAACACGTGGAAAGTACGGCGATATTCAGGCGACACAAAGCGCTAGTTGTATGATTACGGCAAATCTTTCAGCTCCCCTGAGCTCGCTGACAGTGACTTATTTCTGTATTTGTAAGTGCCGCTGTTTATGATGGAGGAGTTCACCGGACAATAAATAGGATAAAAAGCCAGGCTGAAGAATTTGATTACTGTAAAATCTATTTATTTCAAGTATACCAGTTATTTCTATTATGGGACATTTTAGAAATAATTTTGCGTCTTGAAGTAGTTTAAAGAAGATTAATTTTCCAAGGAAAAAAGCCTTTCTCAAATGCATTTTATCTGCTTCTCGGACAAAGTGTGAAATTAGGAGCTTATCCTAAAATCACTGAAATCAAAGGCAGGTCTTTCCCTTGACTTTAGAGGGTTATAAATCAAATTGGATGTGAATAGCTGAGCAGTACCGTTGTAATGGATAGCTGGTGCACGGAGGGGTGATGGGCCTGGAGATGTACAGTCCCAAAAAGCATATGGGTGTCATCTGACAAAAGACGGGGCCGGGCTTGGTGGTAGAGACGCCATCTGAGAGCTTCAGACTTCACCCTAGACGTTTCTGGATCAAGAAAATTTTTCCAAACCTGGATACTTGTTGTACTCTCTGCCCAGCTAAATTACCAAAACCCTTGAAAAATGGGGTAAAAAGGGAACAAAATAGACAAAGGTTCTTTTTTTTTTACTCTGAAAAAGGAAAATATGAGGGCAAACCCTGTATTGCGGGAGGTGATAGTAGCGTCTTACACTGCTCCACCTGGATCCAAAAGACACCATTTTCCCCCACCCCTAGAAAAATCCAAGCAACTAATTTTCAGGCTTCCTCACATTTCTACCTGGTTGCAGGAGGCTGATGCTGAGACCCCTTCAGCTGTACTCCTACAGGCAGCTGCCCCATGGGCTTTTCCCAGGGTTACCGTACAGCCCACACCTGAGCTGGCGGCTCACGATGTCCAGTCCCAGAGAGGGCTGGAAGATGCCAAATTTATGCACCAGGAAAAAAGGTCTTGGGCTTGTCCATCCCTGTTTCTGCATCATGATCACCGCTGAGGACACTTCTCAGAGGTTTCCCACAGGTCTTGGGACTGTGCTCCTCTGTCTGTTGCCAGGGAGTAATATTGACTGTAGCTGAGGGGTCTGAGCCCAAAATCAACAATAGCTCACCCATAAGGCTGGTCCATTGGGATCCTGTTGCTCACAAGGGTTCCTGATGCTTCCCAACAAAAATTTTTGCATTTCAGTGCCATACTTCCTTTCCAAATACAAAACTCTTGCTATTTTTTGTTGAATTTATGAGGGTTTTTTGTCTGAATTCCCAATGTTAGTCCTGAAAAGAGTTGGTGTTTTATCAGAAACCCTCAATACTGCACACGGACTAAAATTTCCCTGGATTTCTGATTCTTTTTGATTCTCTGCTCTATTGTTCTTTATATTAGACTGACCCTTTTGCTCAGTCTATTCAGTGTACTTGTTTTTCAGCAGCTGCCTGGAAAAAAATCACAAAGAAACCACAAAAAAAACCTCAATGCATCACTTCTATGAGCTATTCTATGGACGATTTCAGAAAGGAATTAGAAGTAAAATAATCAAGAGGTGGCAATTAATAAAACATAAAAATGATCTTCCTGCTAAATAGTTTTTAGTTACATTTTAGAAAGTGAAAAACATGGTGGCCTTTGCTCTAATCATTTATCTGCTGGAATGGATTATTTTGTATACATATTCAGATAGCTGTTGTTGCTGTTGCAGCGGAGTTAATTCTAGCTGCCTGTCAAGGGAAAAGGCTACAATTACTTTCCTACTGCTGCAAGTTTCCTGTTCTGTATGTGTAAGAGATGGTCCTATTAAAGCAGGTCATAATTGCCTGGAAGGGCTGTCCGGGCTTGATCCGTAACAATGCCGGTGTTTCAGATCCTCTTGCAAATCTAAGGCTTTGGTAAAAATATTTTCCTGGGGCAGCAGCAGTCCACGGTACCCATTCTGCCACCCCAGTCCCTTTGGGTTTTCCCACATCGTCGCTGCTGATGTACCGCAAGACCCTGGGCACGCACCAGTATGGACACGGGCAGCTCTGTCTGTGTTCGGGGTCTGTGATCCCCACGCGGTGTGAGGCTCCTGTTGTAGCTCATCTTCAAAACTAGCCTACTCCTACCATGCAAAAGACTTTCTTTCTGTTAAAATTAAGGGAGATGCAGGGTTTGATTCCAGGCTGGGGGGACCTTGCTCCTTTGAAGTCGGTTTATAATAATGGTCCTCAACGGTTGAGATCTGTCTTGCGATGGTCTGACTTCAGATTACGAGGGATGCATCTTCTGAGTGCGCTGCTGAAGGCATCATCTCCCATACCAATGCATATTAATGAGATCCTTCAGCTGAACAGCCCACCTTCAATAAACACCAGTTTTGAAATACCTCCCTGTGAGGCTCAGCTTGATCAGAAAGGATGGGATACTGAAAGAGGAGGGAGCATTTCATTTCGAGGATGAGAGGATGATCTCACGTAGGAACACGCTGGGGAAACCAAGGGGGTAAATGCCACAGTTAAACTTGTGCTGAGCTATTTTCTCAATGAGTCCTAAAGTGTCCCTTTCTTGATCCAGTTGTTTAATTTAGCTTCTGAGTTTAACTGATCAAAGGACAAAGTGAAGCTGAGTAAGATCATATTTACTGGTGGAAGGAACATTTTATTAAATTTGATAGATTTAGAGATAAAAAGACCACTTTTTCCCAAAGAAAACACAGTCACTCATTTATTATTTTTAACCTTAATTTATTAATGCATTTTCTCTCTCCTCAGAAGCTCTAAAATTCCTTCTCAAGAGCTGCCTCTGCTGCTGTATTGTACCTTTCCCTCTGCCTTTCTCCAATTAGTGTGTCTTCCTGTGTACTTTGGATCTGTCCCCTGATCTATTGATATGCAACACTGCCCCATCAGCAGACCCCCTGTGACGAGCTCTGCACAACAAAGCGCGGGCCTTGGCTAAGAAATCTGGATGAAGGCACCTCACTAAAACATTTTGCTTTTCATCATTAGGAAGAAGAACAATGTTCGGATTAGCATTCAGGCTTGGTGTGAGTATAGGGAGAATAATTGCAGATAGTTAATTTATTCAAACTGAATTCCTATTCCTAATTACTCCCAAATAATATTATCTATATAAATCTTGCTTGAAGAAGCATAGGAGATATTATTTCCAATGATTGTGACAAAGAGGAAGAGCTTGTAACAAAGTAGAAGTCTGCTGGTCCTGGCTAAAAATTAGGGGAAGCCAAATTAGCCCTGGGAGCTGATACGGTGCCTGTTGTTCCTCCAACCTTCACCTGCCCCAGGCACCAGCCGTGAGCTCTGCCCTCCCGCCCTCTGGCTAACACTCACCTTATGCCATGGAAAAGCACATACGTGATGTGAAAATTCATTCCCCTGACTGCCACGCTGGAAAAAAAATCCCTTTTTTTCCCTTCTTTGGGACGGTGTGTTGGCCAGGTGGGAGCCATTCTCCAGGGCAGATTCATATGTTGCTCCAGCAGCTCCCATCTCCAGTGAAGCAGATTGCAAGTCCTGCCCTTGCCGCCTGGCAGGACTTTTCCTGCCCAATGCTTCTCCACTCCTGCCTGCCCTGTCTGCCAGCGTAAACAGGTTGCTTATCCTACTAAAAATCCCCAGCTTGCCCAAGCAGCTAAACCCCCAGACCCTGGGCCAAAAGCATCTCAGCTCCATCACAAGCCTGGCAGGACGACGCTGCTGTCACCCCAGGGCCCGTTCTCAGGATGCTCTCAACTCTTCATCAGCAACATGGCAGCTTCTTGCAGGTTGAAGTGTCATTGCTCAAACTCCTGACATTTACTCACCAAAAATGCAGGTCCAGCTGCACCAGGCAACACGTTCCCCACGGTGGTGAGAACCCATGGGTTTCACTGGGTCAATATTGGGGCGCCATCAGCAAAGGGTCAGGGATTAGATGGATAAGCCTCCAAGCACCCACTTCAGACTTAAGCCAGCTAGTACCATGGTAATTAAAAGCAACTTAGTTAAAACTTACTTAGTAAGTGCCATGGTAGTTAAAAGCAACTTAGCACACCTCCGGGTGCCTGGTTTTGCTGTATTTGGAAACCAGAGGCTGAATGAAGGGCTCAGACACCTCTCTGATGCATGGGAAATGGGTTCCTGCTGCCATTGCAGCCTTTGCTGCAAACAGTTCATGCTCTAAATGAAAGGAAAGCAGGAAGGGAAAGCAACCAGATGGCGAGATTTGCCTGTGGCTGCAAAAGTGGTGATTAGCAGAACGAGGAGGAGAGCCTTGGTCCCCTAACCCCCATCCCAAAGCCTCTCACTTTTACGGTCGTGCAGGGTTTTCCAGCACATGGGCGATTTGTCATTACTTTTCCTGTTTGACTTTTTTATTATGCTGGCTCAAAGCTTCTCTCTCTTGCTGATCAAGTCTAAAATAATTATTATAATCTGAAAAATTGTGTCTGTCTTCCTGGGAATTAAATATTTAAACTCTCAGACAAACGGGCCTTGCTTATTTCTGTTAAAGGTTCATGCTCTCGAATGTCACAGCAAGTTAAATGTACCTTGAAAAATAATCTCATTTCTGGTTACTTTACTTTTCATTCCATTTTATCTCCATATAAATTACCCACACTAATTCAATCAGAGGGTTTGACACCGCAGGTCCCTGGGCGGACAGCTGGGAAAACAACTGTCACCTCCGATAGGGAAAGAATGAAAGCGGTTTGGTGAGAAAAGGCGAAGGGGGTGAACACCTCCCTCTGGGTCACACACCGACCCCGCGACGCTTCTCAGTCTTCCTCGCATCATTGCTATTTTGTTATGAGCATCTTCTGTGCTGGGGAGTTAACCTCTCGCCGCCGATGGACTTGCAGAAATGTCAGCACGTTACAGTGTTCCAGAAGACAGAATAGTTAGGTATATGCTCCCTGGGGTTTGATTTTACAATTTAATGAGGAAAATTGAAGGTCACATGTTGTAAAGTCAGGCTGTGCCCACCGCAGCAGCTCTGCGGGTTTTCCCAGTTGCATGGTGGCGAGGGCTGGCTGGAAACTGCCCCAACAAGCCCCAGCTGTGGGCTTGTTGACCAGCAGCTTGGGCTGCGAGAAACCCCCAGGTGAGAAAGTCACTGCAATCACTGTCACAAGCTGTGACTTCATGGCCCTGAAGGGGCTAAGGAGGTACTGGCAAATCCTGAAAGCCTGTGCAAGATTTGACTTCCGAATCATTTCATAAAGCACAGTTGGAAAGTCTCTAGTTCAGTGAAAATTAGCACGTGGCTAGAATAGAATAGAATAGAATAGAATAGAATAGAATAGAATAGAACGGACGGAACGGAATGGAATGGAATAGAATTTCAGCTAGGAGGGACCTACAATGATCATCTAGTCCAACTGCCTGAGCACTTCAGGGCTGACCAAAAGTTAAAGCATGTTATTAAGGGCATTGTCCAAAAGCCTTGTAAAAACTGACGGGCTTGGGGCATCCACCATGTCTCGAGGAAGCTTGTTCCAGTTGTTTGACCACCCTCTTGGTAAATAAATGCTTCCTAATGTCAAGTCTAAAACATAAACTCGGATACTCTGGATACTCTGACCATAGCTGTCTTGAAGCAGAAAGTGTGCTGCTGTGGCCTGCTATGTACATTTAGTGTATCTCAGTGTACAAAGTCTCATGACCAACAGCGTCTCTTTGATCTGTCTGTTTATTCTGTTTGTGGGAGGAAGGGTGCTGCCATTCAGCCATGTTTCCTGGAAGCTCCCGTGGCCGGATTTGGTGAGGCAGGATTTGACCCATCAGTCTCTGGCACTGCCGCCTGCAAGAGGTGTCCCAGCTGGTGGCCCGTAGCACATCAGATATCATGACTGATTTGAACATACTTTACTGGCAAAGACCTCCCAGGAGATGCTTTCGTTGTGCTGCCACAGGATGCTCGAGGTTTGCTGATAACAGACATCTCATTGCTTTGATGCCTTGGCTGGTGGTGTGCTCTCTTTCAGCTCAAAATGCCGCGAAACGGCAAGAGAAGCTCAGTTTTTAGTGGCAGAGGGAATGATCTTCAACTGAAATCACTAAAAAGCCACAGGAATCCTTAAAAAGAGGGTTTTTGCAATCCTTACTTCAGCAGACCTAGCTCCAGAGTCCTCCGCAAGTTTTTTCCTTCCAGCTCGGCACCTTCAACCTGACAGTCCTACAGCACGGCAGCAGTGGGGAAAACGGGTCCCTCCTGTTACCGAGAATAGGCACGATGACAAATTACCCATCACCGTGTTGCCTGCTGCCGCCGCGGCGGGTGCCGAGCTCCTCAGGAGCCGCTTTCCCATCCCAGCATGGAGCAAGGAGCGCAGCTAATTTTAGTCTCACCTTCCCAGAACTGCCTGGGGAAAGGGCGAAGCAGATAAAGGTTCATTTCTACAGGATGAGAAATTGGGTTTCAGTCATCTTCCCAGCTCGAGGGAGCTTGGAGATTTGTTTTAAACAATGACCATGTTGGGTTCTTGCACAGAAGCCTCTGGATGTTCTACCTGGCTCCTGCTCTCCGGCCATGTGGCTCCAGGGATTGACGCCAGAGGCAGGAGTGCTCCTAAGAAAAGTCTTCAGAGAAGCCCTGTGCTCAGCAGCTGCTCGTGTGTGAAAGGAAGAGGAAAGGAAGAGGAAACAAACTCCAGGGGAGAGTTTGTAGACAGAAAAACTCCTAAGAACCAAAACTTATGAACAAAACATCCATGATTAAAAGAGATTTTGAAAGTGGTAACACTGCACTATCTCAATCAATTCATTTGACACCCACTCATTTCAAAATAATTTATCACAATTAAGATAGGCATTGTAACACGGTGTTGAAAACTCTGGCAAATTACACACCATTATGCCATTCTGATGTTTGCAAGCCTTCTTTTTTTTTTTTCCTTTTCTTAATAGAAACACCACATTTACATAAATCATTATTTTTGAGTGCTTTGGAGGCAGATCTCATATTCAGCCAGGGATGCGGACTCCGGGGAGGGGACAAAGTTCTTCGGCTCCTGCTGGTCTTTCACAGGGCATTAAACTGGGATCTGGGGTCAGCAACACGGTGGTGGGGAGCCATCTCCCCGCTCTCATCTTCACCCGCAATCACTTCCTTACTGCTAAATGCCTCTAAAAGCCCAAGCCCTGAGGGCCCAATCCGGCACTGGAGGATGTGCTCAAACCAATTCCCATCAAGGTCCAGTGACTGACATAATTTGATCCATTCCAGGGCTGCTGCTAGACATAGAAAAGCCAGAGGGAAAACAACCTGATGCGTCCCCCAACGCTATTCCTCTGCTAATATGCCCAGGAGCCTTTCTTTTTAACCAGTGATAAGAAAATCCACTTGTTTCTTGAACAAAATTATATTCTGGGGGGCCTAGATGGGGAAGTTTAATAGTTTCTGCTAAATTAAACAAAGCTGCAGTTCCCCTGGCAGCCAGGGTTATCTGTGAGTGAGTGATTGGAGAGAAAAATTAGAAAGAAGTCAGGACGTTTCATTCTGGCTTTTTCCAGAGGAAATATTTCCATCTTGAAAATTACCGAGTATTATTTTTTAAGTAGGGGTGGTCAAAAAGGGTCAGGATCATTAAACAAACCAAGCCATTTCAGAGCACGTCACACAATACCTTTTGCTCGACTTGTAAAAAAATACTTCCCCCGCCCCCAACTTCCATTTCACTAAGGCAAACACGCTGGGAAAAAAAATACTCATATCAGCAGAGGATGACAAATGTGTTTTGCTGGGATTTCTTTTTTTCCCCAGCCCATTTTCCCATCTTCCTTTACTTATTATTAATTAAAGGCAGCGGTTTCCCACTCCATGGCCCCACCTTTCATGCACGTGGGTAGGACCCACACTTTGCTCATTGCAGCCACGCGAGAGACAGGGCAAATCCTTGTGCAGTGTTTTCCCTGTCCTACCCATAAAGTTTGGAAAGCCCTTGTTGAAAAAACAAAAGTGAATGTGTCCTGAAGTCTTTTCAAGCTGTGAATTTGCTCCTTTCTTTAAGCATAAAAAGTGCTCAGGAGGGAACAACATAGCTGGACTTGCAAGTTGCTGCTGTTCATGGGTTTCTTTGGTTTTTCTTGAATTTAATTCCTCTTCATCCACTAGGACTGTAAGCAATGAGAGCAGATAAACCAGGACACCAGGATCTCAGTTACTCCATTTCTCTTAAGTGTTTCTTGGCTCAGCACTCACTTCGTGATGAGCTGTCAGGGAGAAAAAAGTAACTCTTGTTCAGCATCACAACCAGACAAACAATTTGTAAAAAATAATCTTTTTGACAGATCATATTCCTTTTCCTGCATGAAAACAGCTTGTGGGCTTTTCTTTCCCCTTCATTAATTTTTTTTTTCCTCGCAAACGCTGTAGATGAGTTGAGTGGATTTCAGTGCAGTGAGTCAGAGATTAAAGTAGAAAACTGGAGCTGTTTCGACAGGACACGTTGACGGGTGCTGGTTTCTCTGTTCCCAGCCACATCGGTGCCTGGCCATTGCTGAATATGGCGCTGATCGGACCTAAACGCAAACCTCCCCTTCCCCAGATGCCACCCAGTGCTGTCCCAGCGCTGCGCCACTGCTGCGAAGGCACCATTGGGACAGTGTATTTAAGGAAAACCAATTGAGGAGCAGTTTTGGGCCCAGCAGGCTGAACATGCTGCGTGCTGCAAGCACTCGCATTGCAGCTGGGGATGGACACGTGGTGGTGGCCCTCCTGCATCCCTTGGGGGTGGACAGAGGGACCAGAGGGCCAAGACATCACTGGGGTTTGACCATACAAAGTGCAGGTCGTAGGTTTGTGCTTTAGGGCCATGAAGATTCTCAGAGGGCTGGAGCACCCCTCCTGTGAAGACAGGCTGAGAGAGTTGAGGTTGTTCTGTCTGGAGAAGAGAAGGCTCCAGGGAGACCTTATAGATCCTTCCAGTACCTAAAGGAGCTACAAGAAAGCTGGAGAAAAACTTTTTAAAAGGGCATGTGGTGATAGGATGAGAGGTAATGGCTTCAAACTGGAAGAGGGGGGATATTTAAATTAGATATCAGGAAGAAATTTTTCACCCTGAGGGTGGTGAGCCCCTGGCCCAGGTTGCCCAGAGAAGCTGTGGCTGCCCCATCCCTGGAGGGGTTCAAGGCCAGGCTGGACGGGGCTTGGAGCAACCTGGGCTGGTGGGAGGTGTCCCTGCCCAGGGCAGGGGGTTGGAACTACATGATCTTTAAGGTCCCTTCCAACCCAAACCATTCTATGATTCTATGATTTACACGTGATGTTTTGCCCAAGGAGGCTTCAGGAGTTTTCTTTGAGGGTGAATGGAGCAAAGACCCTCCTTCATGTGATTTGTGGTCCATGAAAGGCTGGGGAGCAGGGCTGAGCGCACGGGGTGCATCCCTCCCTTGCTGGCCCTGGCCCTACAGGAAAAGCTGGAAAGGCTGAAGGTGGAGAGATGCCTCTGATCCTGGTAATAAAAGATGAGTGGAGTTGAAAGGAAGACGCTGAGGAGACAATTCTGGCTTTAAACAGAATAGCTAATAAGTGGTTTCAGCACATCTCCAGCTGCCTCCGGAACAGCGGGTTAGAAAGCAGGGGGAAAGGCTTTGCACGCTGAGAGTTTGCTCATTAATAACTCAGAAATGGGTGCGTTGGTCAAGCTGGGCTCTCCCTGCTGCTGTGCAGAGGTTCAGCCCTCCACCAAAGCCCAGGGAAAACGTCCACGACTTGCTCTGCCTGCTGCAAAGCCGGGGAAAGCAAAAGCTCGGGGTCTGTCCCCGATGCGCCGGGGAGCAGTCGAGGTTCCATCCGAGGTTTCCCAAGCCCTGGCTGTGGTGAGCCAAAACCTGGGCTTATGCAACAGACCTCTTGCTCCCAGAGGAGTATTTTTATGCCAGTCTCAGCACAGGAGTGGGAATGAGAGAGAGATTTTTGTGATCTGCCGTTTATCTCTTGTCTGCACAGAAGTGTCAGCTGGAGCTGATGGTGCCCAAAGGTCCCAGAGCAGACCCAGGCAGCCTCAAACCTCAAAACTATGCTCAAAAATCTTCCTCCTGATGCTACATATACGGAGCAGCGTCCTGTGGTACCTGTCTGCTGAAAGGTGTTCGATGGGAAGGCGAAGTGACAGGGAAAAGGCCACGTCTCTGCTACTGATGGAGGATAGTGGGGGCAGCGCCGGGTGCCCTCGGCCAGGGCCGGGGGCCTCGGGGGAGATGCTGCTCTCCCTGATTCCAGACAGCTTTTATTTCAGGTATAAGTGGAGCTGAGCATTCATCAGTGTGAAAAATAATAGCTGAATCGAGTCAGCCTTTAGGCTGGAGGGTAATGAGCCAGGGTCAAACACTTAGGGAAGCGTTGCATCCATTTTGGTGTAATGCTTCTTAAACTTCGCAGAGCCACAGGAATTATTTGGTTCAAACTTAGGGTAGAACTCCATCTCCACCTTTCTTTGTTTCCCTTGAAGCCATTTGCTAAAGAAAAATATTGTTTATCTAAACCCCACTTTCATTTGCAAGATGATCTTTAGCTTTTTGCACTTCCCACGTCACTCTATGAGAAGTGTTAGCGGCGATTTTGATTTCAAGAAATATTTCTTTTTCCTGCCAAATGGAGTGGTTTGAACCTGGAAAAAAAAAAAGATGACTGTGAGCACTCAGAAGTCTGCCTCCCCTGCAGTAAAAGCTGACCGGCAGTGCGCAGAGATGGAAAGATAGCGAGTAAGTCAGTAGGGGGAACTAATGAGGATTTGAAGACAGTCTCTACAAAGATCCTATTCTTGACAATCCCGAAGCTGACATTTATTTACATAAAACATATAATTGAAATGTCAGAAGAGAACAATTAAAAGCATCAACTGACATGAATGTCAATGGAAGCGGTACTGCGACTCTCTGCTTTCTGTGGAAGGGGAAAGATGGGTCTGGGCTGGTTCTCCCTTTTCATTCATTTCCCTAATCTCTTTTCAATGCATCGAATGTCATGATCTACTAAATACAATGTGTGGCAGAAGAAAAAGGTTTTAGCCTCCAACACATCAATAGATCTTCCTCCAGCAGCGTGGCTAAGGTCTCATACTTACTGGGCAAGGATGGCTTTTTTAGAGTGTAAATGACATTTTCCCACACGTTCGCAAAGGACAGGAGGCATCAGGGTGGTGGTCCATGGGATGCCCCGACATCTGCAGCCCTGCAGATGGCCAGGACAGGGTCTTGCACAGCAGCAGCAGTTAAACATTTATTAAAAAACATTTGCAAAGTGTTAATGCCAGAGCTGGGTCCCTCCAAGCAGGATTTCTGCAGCCCAAGGCTGGTGCAAGGGCAGCTCCAGCCTGAGCTGGGGCTGCACACCCAAAGAAGGTCCGAGAGGTGGAAGACAAGCAGAAAGGACTGCAATGAAGAGGGCTGCACATTCCCTGCGGGATTTTCACCCAGTGGAGGTGTTCTCAGGTTTCTCCTGGACTTTTGTGGTTCCCCCTCAGTTTATTCCCTCCTCCGTAGCTGGAAGATCCTCACCTGGTCTCTCTGCAGCTGGTCAGACAAGGTCACGTAAAATAATTGCAGCCTGTACTCAGTCCCTGGTCTCCAGCCCGTTTCTTTGCTGTAGAACATCCTTTTATTGTACCTGACCTTCAGGACGCGGTTGCAATTCTATGGCAATGATAACAATATTCAAGAGATGATCCTTTTGGCATTTCTGGTTGATTTTTCACACATTTCAGAAAAAAAAAAAAAAAAGAAGAAAAAAAGAAAGAAGCTTTTCTTACACCCAGCATCGGTGTTTTCCCAAAGAGACACCTAATGAGACCGTTCGCATGAGTGATCTGTTTGTCTGCTCTATCACATAACTCCACACCAGCGCCCTCCTGTCGTTATTCAGGTTTCCCTTATCGTCATAAGGAGATTTGCAGCGGGCTGATCATCAGAGGGCAGTAAATTGGGCCGAAAGCAGATGTTTCCCACAAAACCCTTAGTTCATCGCAGCGTGCGACGAGCTGCAAGGAGAACATGACGGTAATCAGAGCTGGCAGCAAGCAGTGGAAAATGTATTTGTAAGAGCTTTGATTAAACTGTCAGACGGATTTTTGGAGCAGATGCAAAGCATTTAAACATAGGCCATTTAGTGGTGGGAGGCCTAATTCTTTTAATTTAAATGCTGGTGTAGGGGAAAAGCTATGGAATGTATTTACCTACACACATCTTGTGCTGTGACACAAACGGAGAATTAGGAGGCTGTGTGTATAATCACAGAGGCCTGATGCTCGTGTTTCTGAAGGATGCTCTTTCGCATGCTTTGAAAAGTTTCCCTTTCTTCAGCACCGGAGTACAGCCATGGGGAAACGTTAGGGTAACAGGAGGAGGTGACATTTGTGACAAACCCAGGCGGTGGCTCAGCCTGGGCTCGCCCCCAGCCCGTGGACCAGCTTGGTTCAAGGTTGGAGCGAGGTGTGAACTAAGCTCTGGAAAAACTTGCACCAAGCAATGAGGAAGGTAATTAGAAATCATAAATGATTTTAGAAAGGTTTAGCCAGGTGTTGTCCCAAGGAAAGGCCAAAATTAGAGATGGTGCTTCCAAACGTCGGTGCTTGCAGCAGGAGTGAGGCTGGTGCCTCTGCAGGGGGGTCCCTGGGCTGTAAGCGGCCAGCGTGGCTGGTATCCCCAGGGCCAGTTGCCTCTTTGAACCCAAAAAAGAGTGGTGGGATGCCAATTTAAAGGGTTATATTAGTGGAAATGAACAGTAATGACTACCAACCTGTTGGCACATAAGGTTGGAAATAAGTGTCCTGTTTTGAGCACCCTTAGAACAAAAATCCTCTCCACCTCTGCCTTCACAGATGCATCCCACACATCCCAGGCTGGGCACATTAGATCATTCAGTCTGGCCATTACTTTATAAATAAAAACAGAAATGGGAAATGTAATCTCCCTGCTAAACAAGGTTAATTCCAAACTTTTCTGCTTTCTCAGCATACGTGGATTTTTGACGCCGTTTTCACCTTACAGGGAAATCATTAGAAGGACACTGAAATAACCCCCTGTTGCTGCAGCGTTTCACAGGAGGTGCCGTGCCACTGCCAGCCCTCCTGCTCTCCTCCCTCAGTTGAGCACCTCGGCTGGACTGCAGCTCCCATGCCTCCCGCCGGATGGGATCTTCAAAATTCAGGAAAGCACTTAATTCCCGGTGATTTTGGTGGGACTTCAGTGCACGGTAAGAACTAAGCCCGTGTTAACAGACACTCCAGATAATGCCACACAATGCAGTAAATTTACTTACATTTGAGGGATCCAGCCTAGAAGGGGATGCTGATGCGGATGGGAGAGGTTTGCTGGGTACGTGGGCTGGCCCAAGGTAAGGAGGGGAGGGAGCAGCACAACGCACATGGGAGATCGGGCTATAGCACCGGCAGAGTCAATTCGAGCTGCATTTGCTGGGTGACTGCCTGCTCTGTCACAGGTTGCAGCTTGGAAAAGCATCAGATTTGCCTGTCGTTAATTCTTTATTTTATTGAAGGAGACAGCTGGAAACAGTTTTGCATCATCAGCTCCAGAGACACAGAGACCTTGTAAAAACCATTCCTGCCTGTGAAGCAAACTGAGCGTGTAATAACTACAGTGACCAAACAGCATTGTCGCAGCCCGGAGGAGGACAGAAGAAGGGGTGTGGGAGAGGGGTGAGGTTTGATCCTCCCCAGCACAGGTTTCAGGGCACGGAGCACAGACCCTGGGGAAGTTTCTGTTTTAGACCCACAAATCCCATGAGCCAGGAAGCAATAATTTGAAATTAATTAAAGATAAGAGCTTGCTTGCTCAGCTTTACCATCTCTCAGCACAAGCTGAGCTGCACAGGCAAAGCTCTGCCCTCCTCTTCTTTGGAAGCCCGTAGAGATTTAACACAAGGTTTTATAGCTGCTCACTTGTTTTTATATGAAGCTTTCCACATCTGTTTGGTTGGGGGGGTTGAATGAGGCTGTTCTCCTGGGAGGACAAGCCCTGTTTGTGTTATGTGAGCGATGAGGGAGTTTGCTGACTCCCCCACATGCTGCCTGCAGCCCGTTCCTGAGCAGAGCTGCCACTGAGCAGTTCGGTAGTGATGGCCCACGGAAAGCAAAATTGCCCCTCCTGTGCTTTGGGCAGCTCTCGTTAAATTGCTCTGAGATTATCCTTGTCCTCAGTGCCTCAGTCCATCTTCTGCTGTGAAGCCTCCACAGCTCTTGCAAACTCCACTGTAACTCAGTGCTGTTCTCTGTGCCAGAAATAGCACGAGGATGCTGTCCTGCGAACAAGGAATCCTCTGCTGAAAGTGTAAAAAAGCTGTTTGCTGCATTCGTCGGTCGTGTAGACACTACAGTGAACCTGCCAGCTCTCTGATTTTTGGCAACAGACTTTGGTCAGTTTTTAAAGGTAACCTACTGCCAGGTTTCCAGACAAGTGACCACTGTGCATGGGCAGAGAAAGTCTTTCCAGACTTTCACAGAAAGTACAGAGCAGTTTTACAACCAAACTGGCCTTCACAAAAATAAATTGGAATTTGCAGACTGAGATAGATGCATACAGCCCCGCATTAATCTCTTGCACGCTTGAACCCATTCGGATTTTAAAAGCCTCTCCTATGAAGAGCTCATACACTGCAGCAATCATAAAAATGATCCTCTATTTACAAAGCCTGAAGGCAATCCTTAATCATGAGCCCACATCTGAACAAGGCACTCCATCATTATGGGATAAGTGTATGAAATGGAAATACAGCCAAGGACTTCGGTGGATTTCAATTTATTCAACATATAATCCCGCTCTGCAGTTCTCAGCGCAGGGGATGCTTCCACATCTGCACACCAAAAGCTGACACAGACAGCTCAATGTGTTGCCCGCAGCCAGGACCACACGTGTCATCACCCGGGATGGGCTGTCCCCAGAGCACTGGGACACTGGGCAGCTCAGGGACCACTGCTGAGTGCTCCACCTCCACCAGATGTGCCCCACTGGGGACGAAGAACACCCAGTCGCTTGTAAGTGGGTGTAAAAGGACTTTGAGCTGCTTTGGTGGGCTCATACTGCAGCAGGTAATTTCACTGCCTGGCAGAAGAAACGGTCCCAAAATGAACAGATCGCTCCATATTCCTGAATACTGGTGTCTCTGACCAGCCTTGTCCTCTGGAAAAAGCAGCTACAGATTAAATTGTAGCCTCTCCCTTTTGCTCTCTGCATCCCACCTCCCCTGAGCTGCTGAGTAGCCTTGACTCAGTTCTGGCTGATTTAATTCCCTCCAGTAATGATTCACCCAGTTAATAGGTTCTCGAAAGGAGCTGGTTAAGGAAGGAGAAACTGGAAACATTTCCAAATAAAGAAAAGCTCTTACATTTAGTCTCAGTGGTTTTGTCACTTTCTTCTGCCGTTCCATGTCTGGGACGAACCCCGTGTTTTTGCTCAATCTGTGAACGCAGTTCAAACGAGCTGTGTGATATTTGGAAAAAACCCAATGATCCTGTTGTCCCCCTTTCCATTTTCTCTCCTAAACAGACATGAAATGAAAAACTTGGGTGGTAATTCATGGGCTAGACACCGTGTTGCCACAACACATGGCTAATGCTGAGCTCCGCAAGAGTCCTGCTGGCTCGAAGCTTGATTGTGCTGTTTCCTCTGTGACTCCCATCAGGTTTTGAAAAATGTCTACATAGTGAGAATCGCTCCAGCTAAGTGCAGCCACAGCTAAGCAAGAGTTGATTACAGCCCTACAACTGTCAGGGACCATATCTTTTTCCTTGCCATGCTGATAAACTTTTCATCCTGGCAGCATGGATGGCCTGGAGTGGCCACAGTCCCTCCTGGAGCAAAATCCCTGCTTTGGAGGAAACTTCTTTCAAATGTCTTGAAAACTCAAAAAGAAATGTGGGAAGTTCATTAACCCCGCAGGAGGAGAAAGCTCAGTGTCTAGGCAGGCTTCCACCTGGTGTGCAAGGGGCAATGGAGAGGCTTGCTCGCAGAGAGGGAAAGGTTGCATGAAGACCAGCAGGCAGCAATCCCGGCTCCTCGTAGCCCCATTTTGCCTCACACCATCCAGGAGGCAAATTCTGCACCTCACAGGTTCAGCAGCCAGGGAGTGTCCGCAGGTGGCCCACCTGGGAAGGACATGTTGGCCAAGTCCTGCCCAGAGTCCTTTGGGTGCCTAAGGGTCATGGTGGTGGTTCCCCACCTCCTCATCCCAAACTGAACACAACACAACAACATCCCTCTGCCTTCACCCACTTGGCCAGTCTGTCTTCTCCCCAACAGCAACTGGTGTATTGGGACTTTTCAACACATGCATTGATGCCTCTCATCCCTCTGGAGGGGGCCTGGCTTAGATCCAGAAAGCTTTAGGGTAACAATTTTACAGCCCTTGGCTGCTCTCTGCTCCATCCACCTCCTGCCTGTCCTTTGGCGGCGAAGCCAAAAACGTGTGATTTGCAGGTTGGGTTTGTTTCGCTGGTACAATGTGTTTTGTTTACAGCTCTCAAAATGCGTATACAGAGACCTAAGAGCTCTTTCATGATTGCAGCCTGTGACTGACACATATGGATGGGAGTTACAAGGCTTTATGATCCCTTCCTCAGTTTTACAGATTTGAATTTATCCTTGGGCAAAAACTGGTGTCATAAAATGCCAAGAATCTTGGCTCAGGAGAGCCCACGTCCTGTACCCTCTCGTCCTGCAATTACCGGGCAGATAATGTTCTCAGCCAGGGAACGTCCATGGGAGCACGACGTGGCCTGACTAAATGCCAACAGAGCTGATGTAATCGTTCGCATGCTGGGGCTGCACTAGCAAAATGTGCTACAGTCTTGTGCACGTCGTATCTATATAATCACAAACCAAGAAGCAGGAGGGAGAGCTGGGGGAATGACAGCTGACTGGCTCATTGACATTCTCCTGGAGTCTGGTGACCCATTTCCTGGCTCTCTGTGTTTCCTGATACATAGGCTGGCGGAAAAAGTGTGAAATATTGAAAAGCTGAGGGTGAAAGAATCATTAAAGCTTGGGGAGAGGAAAGCTCCCCATGCTGGGAAGGACAGAGGCATTAGCACTGATTTCAATCTGCAAAACCCAGATATTTTCTGTCTGTGGGGTGCTTGGAAGTGCTGGTCTTGATCCACTTTGTGTAACAACACACGAGGTAGGCTGAGCCGGGAAGGGGATGGATTCCCACAGCCTTGACCTCTCAATGCCTCAAGCCTGAATCAGAGCTGTTTGCTGCAGCCCGTGGACCTCCAGCTCTCCGTAAGGCATCAGAAGTCGCTACCGGCTCCCGTCAGTGCCCACAAGAAAGCCAGGAGGAATAAGCAGGAACTGAGAATATTTAATAATAATAATTAGTAAAATTTGGGTTCATTTTTTCCAGTAGCAAGTAATGTTCCCTTCCAGGCTACCTGTGTTTCAGCCTTTGCTATTCTACAGTTTCCTGCTTCCCTGACTACTGAGCAACAGAAACAGGGTGTTTTCTGGGCATCTCAGATGGTTTGGTGCTACTTTGGTTTAAAGAAATTAAAAGCCATTGATCTGAAAGACATCTTTGTCCTTTAGCATGCAAGGTCACTGGCAACATTAGAATTTTGAAAGGATAAAACTATATTTTAAAGAAATAAGTGAAATTTCTCACCATCTTCAGATTTATTTCCTTTCTGGAAGATTTTTCTTTAAACCTCCCAAATTACCCTATGATGGACATTTCGGTCTTCTTGATTAACTGTGCATGTGAAAAGGTCATTCAATTTTTCTTCCCTGTCATTATGTTTATATAAATCCTCAAAGAATCAGCAATGAAATACTTCACCTTCCCATTTCTTTTAAAAATAAATAATTTTTTTTTACCCTCTTTCACTGAAGATTTCATCCTTTGCCGCTGCTGTTCTACTTTCGGAGTGGCCAGGCTTGCTGAAACTGCAGTCACGCTTGAAGCAGAACTTGGTGCAGCATTTGAGAGGGGCATAGATGCTCTTCCATGGAGACTTGACTTACAGTCCAGCTCCTTTTTTTTCATTCTCCAAATCGATAATGAAAGACATTTAAAGAGAAAAGATAAAGTTTCTCTCCATATATGAAGAAGCATCACAAGCAGAAACATAGCATGTTCGATATGACAGAATTGTAAGACATAAGGGAAAGGAGAAAATGGGGGAACCAAAGAGGAATAATTCTCCAGCAACTTGACACGCTTCCCCATTTCCAAACAACAGACTACATGCAAACAGGCTAACTCCTGCGACTGTGTCCAAAACAAAGTGTCTCCTCGCGTGTTCTGCATGTTGGGCAAACTGAAGCACGCTTCCATAACCCCTGTTTGGATCTGTTACCATTGTAAGTGTTTGGGGTAAAATCCATCTCTGCAGGAGTGTGTGTTACTGCAGCAGCTGATTTTCCTCACAACACAACAGTAGGATGGGTGATGCAAAAGTAGAATTTTCCTAATTCCTATCAAAACCCATGGGATTGAAATATTGTCTTAGGAGCCAGGTATCTGAAAAGTTTTGTCAACATGGGCTTGCTTCAAATAGGAATTTTCTTACCCTCTAGTCTTCCTAAATACTCAGCTTGCTTACTCTTCCCATCCTCCTTTTTTCTTCTAAATAAAGCTTAAAAGGGACTTGTAGGACTAAAGTGCATGTGCCTGGCACATGTAACAAGTAGTAGTAAGCAGAGTATCCCCCTATACACATGACTTTTTGAAAGAGGGATGCAGTAGTGGGGTTGTCATAGAAACAACTGCATTCATCACCCACAGCATGGTAAGAACAGACTGTTGTTGCCCATTCAGAGAGGAATGCAGCTGGGATGTGATCCTGAGGGGCCGTCACTCCTCCTGAGACAACAGGCACTAGTGGGAATTAAAGGCACTCAGCATCTCAAAGGCTGAGCTCTCATTCCGGTGCACCCTGGGTGTTTCTGTCTGGATGAAGACATTACAAGGCTTGATGCCGGTTCCCCTGAGCAGACTAAATGTAGGAGTCCCACTGAAGCCTTTCTTCAGGCAAACTTTCTTTGCAGGAACTGGATGCAAAAGCTTTCCACGAGGTAAACTAGTTCCATGCACTTGGTGATGAGCATGTTCCCAGAGAAGGGAGAGCACAAAGCTTCTAGTAACAAAGGAGCTTGGAGTGAGCAGGTGCTGCAAGGTTGTGTGTTGAAGGCAACCTTCCTCGCAGGCTTTCATAACCCCTCTGGTTAATTGTGGGCTTAAGCATTGGTTTAATGACTTGAAAGACAACAGATCAAAGTACAGTTTGCTCACAATGTGGATTGGACAAAGTCTGCTTGGGTACCTGGGCACGTGAAATATTTTTTATCTGTTAACATCATATATATAAACTCTGAACAGAAGGACAAATGACAAATAGCATGATAGCTATTTTCCAAACAAACTTTGAGAAACTTTGAAGACGAATATGTTTATCAAATGCTACTTAGTTACTAAATAATATCCAATGATGTTATTAATGGCAAGTTCAGCTCAGGTTGGTTGTTCATGGACATATTAGCCGCACTGACCTTTCACTATTCAGCCAGTTCTCCTCATTCCTGTTCAGCTGGGATTTGTTTCTCAATGCTGTGAAGATCATCCTGCCACTTTGGACATGGAAAAGGGGATCTAATATATGGATCTAATATATGGCCTTGCAAACAACCCTGCAATGATCCTGCAAACAACCCTTGTGCGAGCAATTTTTGGATCTGCTTTAAAGGTTCTTCATTGCTCCTGTTCTCAGCCTGCCATGGACCCAGTGTGCGACCTAGCTATCGGATACATCCTAGGAATAACATAGACCACTAATCAGCACTGTACATGGCCATAAAGTTGTTACTGTGTCTGTAATTACTGCTAAGACTGATGTTGGGATTCAATTTACTTTGAGGGGCCAGCAGAACTAAGAGACTACCCAGAAATTACTTGGAAAGATTGCTCAGGAAAAGATTTTAAAATAATTTCTACTTCTCTGTGTGTTATTTTGTAATTACGCTGCAAACTACCTTAAACAGCATCTTGAAGAACAATAGAAAAAACTGCTCATGTTCAGATCTCTTCTTTAAGCCACAGCTGGTGTTACTGGCTGTCCTTGTGGCTAGTTACCATGTAGATTGAATTAAAGATCAATATTTGAAGCAGGTATTGTTTGTACCATGTGTCAGGGGTCCAATGGCAGAGACAAAGTTTTCTAAAAAATCTTACCTGGACATCTCAGTGCTGGTGTCTGACACTTAGGTATTAATTTTTTTTGTGACCTGTGACACAGTACAAGAACAAAATTATTAGACAGTTGTTCAAAGCGTCAGTCTTGGAGAAAATAAATTATTAATGATAAAAATACCACACAACTGTTATCTCCCATTTCTCTGCAACTTCTTTGTTTCCCTTGCATAATGTTATCTGCTTTTAAGTAACAAATAAGTTTCTAATGGGTCTTCATTCCTGTTTTTTCTGGAAGTCCCTGTACCGGGCATTATGAAGGTACCATTTATCACACCATTAATTCCTTCCTCTACCTGTAAGCAGATGAGAAAACTCTCAGGCTTTCCAGAAATTAAACCTTGTCTTCATAACCAGAAATCTCTCAGGATAATAAACAAAAAAAATCCTAATGAAGTCAAGAAAATCTACACTTTTCATATAGATTAGCTGGTAGAGTTCAAGACAATTGGAAGCTATAGCTCACATGACAGCCAGCTAAAACATCTTTTTAAATATTTCCTGGTAAATCCTCAGCTTAAAAATGAATTATGAAAACATAATACAAAAACATATTTATATGCTAGAGTAGTGGCTTTAATTATTTTTTAAAAATCAATAATCAAAGAAAAAAAAAAGTACTGAAACTTGAAGCTATTCCATCTGATTCTCACTCTTACAACTTGCTTGTATTCATCTATTACCATGTGAATAGGGCAGTGATTACACTCCTACTAACCCTATTAGGTTTACCAGAGCAGAATTTTCCTTGATTGGCCTAAAGCAAGGGCGGACTAATTTAGTTCACAAAGGTAAATTAAACTGATAGGCTTTAATTAGGGAAAGCTCCATTTACAACCCAATATGGGGCATAAGGTTATTTGTACTCAGCACAGTCTCAGGGAAGATGACAGCACTTTTCTTTTCCTCTCTCTAATGCAAAACTCTTGAATCAAAATAATAATTTTGGGTCCTGGACTGCATATTGTCCTTATCCTATCTTCCATAATCATAACCGAAATTCCACTTTGATTCTCCTTTTTTTTTCTTTAGTGGGTGATTAAGGTAAATTTGAACAGGTTGCTCCTTTCTGTACTTTCTGAAAGGTTTCTGTGAATATTCTCATTAGTCTAAAGCCTGTTCACTGTCTTATTTTTCCCTCTGTTTTATGTGTACACCAAGAGACGTACGTGCGACCAAACAAGCAGCACTGTCTAGAGGGTGGGGCTAAATGACCAAAACTCTTTTAACACCACAGCTCTGAATGTTGGAACACCCTTTAAATCGTTCTATTCTTCTGGTGCAGCTAAAATCAGTTTTAAACACAAGCATGCAGTGATGTAGCTGCATACAAGGTGTGTGATCCACCGATTAGGCTGTAAGATTTGAGCATGACAAACAGGCTCTAGAATATGCTACCAAGAAGAAAGGTGCTGCAAGCGTTTTCAGAAAGGCAGAATGAAGGCGAATGTTTCCAGTCTAAAAAATAATCTTTAGTAACCGTTTTAAGTTCCCTGCACAGGAAAGCATAATAGAGCCACGTTTATTTTTTTTAATCTACATGCCATTTCTAATAAGGATTCAACATCTGGACTATAAAAATATAATCATGAAGAGAAAATCTATTACAAAAGCAAAACAAAACTCTCGAACACAGAGTCTGTAACACAGAGGCTTGGGTCAAAAGCCCTCACTGACGCAGCGGGTTTTCAAAGAAATGGTAGTAGCTTTTAGCAGGAGGGCAATTGCCTAATAGTGCTCTGCACATCCTGAGTTAAGATAATACAAATAGCTGCCTGTGAGAAAAACAGATAGGTTAATGGCCTCTCCTGCTCTGGTTAACCGAGCAGGGCTATTCAGAAATGTACGTTGGCTAGGGTTTTTTTTTGTGTGTTTTGCTTTTTTTTTTTTTTCATTCTCCTTGATCAGCTCCTTTTTATAGGTAAAAGACTGTAACACAGGAAACCATAATGGAACTCTGTTCTATGTCATTTTTTCCCCTTTTCTGACACATGTCACCTCTTTAACCAAGTGGCCTACTAAGCTAATGGACGAATGACATTTGTTACATCGCTCTACTGGAGTAGATGAATCTGATGTGTTCTCCATTATGGGTAATAGTTCAAACACATACCTTGCTTCCAGGGAATAGCTGGAACAGATCAAGAGCTCAATTCAACATCCAAGTGCTTAAGTTGAAAGTCACGATTGCTATTCACAAGCTGTTTAGGTTTGGGTTTTTTTCTGAAAAAAACTAAATTTATTGACTTGAAGGTTAAAAACCTGTGGACTCATTTTCAGATTAAGTAAGCAGATGTCATGGGCTGGGAGTGCTTTTGCCAATAGTCAGATTGTCATCTAACCTGTGCAAACTTTTTTTTAACTAATAATGTTTGAGCAGCTTAAAAGTCTATCATCTGTTTCCTTGCTGATCATGTGATCTTCTGTCAGACAAGCAGTTTTATTACTCTCATTTCAGGCTGCCTGAAGATGCTAGAAAGCTATAAATGTTATACCTACATTTCTGTATATTATTACTATTACTCACAATAAATATTAACATATTCACTTTTTAGGGTGAAAACCCCGAATATCACATACTGTGCAAATTATGCATATGTGATACAGATAAAGTCTAGATGTAATGAATTACCTTTGAGTTGTGTTTTAAACTCAATATAAACATCTGTACTCAGACTGAACTTTTAAAGGCACGACTCAAAGCCCACCATGATACAATACTAACGCATTTTAAACCAAATAGAGGAAAAATAACAGTGAATACAGTACTTTTGTGTATAATATTGTCCATGTATTTTATATGAAAGATTCTAGATTACATTTTTCTTCCAGACTTTGCATAGTTACTACAGAGATTACTACTGGTAACCTGCTAATTTAACAACACCAGGGTAGCGTGTGCGATAGGCCATGCACTTTTGCCTATCAATAAAAATACTGTTTGTTTTCACAGCTATTTCTTTTTCTAAATTCATCCGTGTGTCTTCCAGGTTCCTCACAGTCTGTTCAGATTCCAGCAGTTTTTTCTTCAGGGAATTAATGGACTCCTTTAGTTCTTCAACTTCACTGATCAACCTGAACAGAATTACATTAAGTAATAAAAAAAATGAGCAGAAGCCAGTCTGTGTTCAAAAAGACACATAAAGTGTAATAAGAATAAAGATCAACAGCTATAGAATCATAATACTCAACAACAAAGGAGCTCAGAGATACTTGGTCAAAAGCAGAGTTCACTTTCACAGCTTCTGTACAGAAGTCTCTCATGATTTAGATAGTACCAAGAATGTCTTTTGCCACTAAGCACAGTGGAACCATCCATCCTCACCTTCTCCCACTCTGTAGGACACTTGTACCAAGATTTATAGGATGAAAATTGTAAGGTAAATCACCCCGTTCGACTGGATCAGCATTTTGTTAAGCCTGTTTTTTGATATCTGTTCACTGGTATAAAACTCCAGTATTAAAGATGGTGCTTGCACCAGAGATCAGAAAACAGTCTTTACTTTAAAACCACATAAGCTTATAAAGAAGCAGTAATGCATCATTTTAAAAAAGCAACAAACCATTTTTAAAGCAGCACATCATTCCAACTGAAAGTCAGTGAAGGTCAGGTGCTTTACTGCAATCTACCTGCAGAGAAGGCACATATTTACTTCCTGGGAAAACAAGATCCCTGTGTGCTATGCAAACGGAGTAACTACAAACAGCGTTAAGTCTGGCAATTAAACACATGCCCATTCAGCAAAGGACTTGCATGTGTCCCTCAATCCCTTTAAAGGCAATGTACATACTGCAAAGCTTCCACAGGGATGGTTTGCTGAATCAGGACCTTAAGTGTGCCTGAGATGGTATAAAGCATTTGGATTAACTATAACTTCTTCCTCACTGTATAAAGTACAGCATAGTGGATTTAAATGGTAGGCAGCTTTGCTACAAGGATGTTGTAAGCCTGCAAAAGCTGATTCCTCACTTTTCCTAAGGGTAGGAAAACGTGAAGCAGGAGAATCAATTACAAAGCTTGTAATGAGATCAAAGCTGACAAATGTGACATTCAGACCTTTAATTTGAAAGGATTTGTTGACCTCCAGTTTTAAAATGGATTATTACTGAAAATCAAATGCCACCAGCCCAATGGTTGGTAGTACTGAGGACCTGTCTCAGGCTATGAATATGTGCAGCCTATTTACATTCTCAGCACTTGAAGCATAATTCGTTCAGCACATAGTCCACCTTGTGGTGAATTTCTGCTAAGAGCAAAAGGGTTGCAAATGACCCACATGCTGTCAGATTTTTTTGGGATCATCTAAATCAGAAAGAAACCACGCAGTTCAGAGAAGAAAGCATAGAGACAAAAGGCAGCATTGAGTCTATAGATTTTCGATTTATCAATACATTAAGTTAAAATGATATTTTCCTCACAGTGATTTCAGTCAGTTGAATTATTTCTGACTTATATCAGAATCAAACACAGTAATAAAAGCTAGAGGCCATGTGTTGCCAATAAAAAGTGGAAAAGTTTTCTAACTTCACTGTTGGATAAGATGGACACCTTGGAGGACCTGTTTAATCCTGTTTACCTGAATTGTGCTTCATCTCTGCAGAGGTCTACGTTGGGCCTAAAAGACCTGTCATACAGCCTGGCTTGAGCAACTTTCATCGGGGCTTCTTTGTCTTTGATAGCTTGTTTGAGAGCCGCAATGTTAGCTTCTTGATATCCAATCTCCTTAAGGATCTAAAGAGCACACCCAAGAAAAAGAACTGTTTAAAAAAAAATACACATTGTCTCTGTGTGTGCTATACATCTGTTCATGGTCCTAGTGAGCCAGTTCATAGTTTTGATCTCCTATTTGGCCACAATATAGAAGAAATAAAAGTACAGAAATAGAACAACTCTTATCAGCTACTAAGCTGACATGAAATAATGTTCTGTACCTGACATGGATTAAGACATTTTTCCTAGAGGATAAATCTACTTCTCAAAAGAGGCTGTCACAACTGTAGCCAGCATTTCGAGAATAACACTTACTTTTTTCAAATGATATTCTAGTTTGTGTTTTGTATCGTCCAGCTCCTCACAGTGTTTGGCAAAAGCCTCGTTAACAGCAGCACATTGCTTCCTCATGTCCTCAGATGTGTCATGAAGAATATTGTCAATCAAGGCACGAAGATTGATGGAAGCCAGTTTTTCTCGTTCTGCCCTGTAGATGTTGTCGTGACTGAACTTGGCCCATGTCTCCGGTGTTGAGGCACTGGAAGAAGAGGTGAATGGTATACAAATTGAAACCTCGACCTTGTTCAAGTTGCACTTAAGAAGACAGCTTGAAGCTGGTTTTCTCCCTGCAAAAGTGTTGTCAACCTCTATTTGTTTTTGCTGTTGCATGCAGTCTAGGCTTACCATGAAGGAAGAAGACTAGTCCTTTATAAAATTAATAAACTCTCGTTCATCTTTTGGCTTCTGAGGGAAGTAATACATAACACAAAATCATCCAAAGTTCTTCCATCTTTAGCTAATACTACTAAGGCAAAAAAAGTATACATACACTTTTTTTGTGCGAGCACAAGCAGTTAAGTTACCAGCAAATAAACACATGAATATGTTCAAGCTTTACAGTCTGTGTCTACTTTGAAACAAAAAGAAACAAGATCTCTGGTTACACTTTGCCCTGTTGAGCAGCAGAAGGAACTACATAGCACTTGGGACACTGTGCCATATGAGCATTGCCTGAAAGGGGAAGGGGAAGCAGTGAGATTTATTGCAAGTAATAGTAATCCTCTCTGTGTAGAGGAAGCAGCACATGCCTTTCCCGAAAGAATGACATGCCTGCCGATGTCAAACAGTAAGTCTCAATAGGATTTAGATCAGGCTTTAAAAGTTTAAAGCAAATTATTTCTGAGAAAAGCTACTACAAACTCAGTCTGCATACAGCAAACCAACTTTGCCATCAGTGGTGTGCCATGCTGAGGTGGTAGCACTACATTTACTATCCATGTAGCTATTTTAAAGCTATGACATCGTATGTTCAAAGCAGCAGCAATCACACCTTTAATTCAGAGCAGAATTACAGCTTTCACTGATGCAAAGGTTGTATTGTATCTTGCCAGGATTATTTGTGGAGGATAATGATGGTAAGAGCTCACCTCTCTTCAAACTTCACTGAGCTAGGATGGAACTGGATGTTGGTGCTCTGGTTACTGTATTTTCCACATTTATCATCAATGTTGTAGGTTTCAACTTTGTCTGACCAGTCCATTTCACAAAACTCTTTGTGATCTCGGTTTAATCTGAAAAGTCACCATTATCACACATCGTTAGTGGAAAACAATGCAATTAACAAAACTATATCACAAACATTTGTGAAACTAGGCTCTGAGCCTTTGTCTTTCAAAGAACAATGAGAACATAAACTTTGATTTTTGTCCTAAAAATCCTAACCAAACACTCTCACAACTCTCCGCTAGGATGATAGGAAGCCTAATGTGTTAACCACTACCCTAGACCTTCTGTTCTGTTCTGTTCTGTGCCCTGTGAAGGCTTAAGAGCTCTTATAGCCGGAGACAGTGGAGTTGGCTTTGGATTTTACATAATAATCCTAAAACACAGAGGATTTCTTCAGTAGCGGCTACAACTACAGTTATTATGGGGAGAACAGGTTGGAGGTTTGCCCAACAGAACATTCTTCCTATGATAACTCATCAGGTAGTGCTAATAGAAGACCCATCCTCCTCTTTTGCTGCTATATTGAGCCTGACTCAAACTTAAGACCTCCATAAAGTGGAGGTCTCCTGTATCATTCTCTGAGCCCTCCTATCTAGCTTTTCAAAGACTGTAGCACGTAGACAACGTAACTTGTCCTTGGAAGATGGAGGTACAATGATATTCAGAGTTAAAACTGCTGTTTTGTTGTCAATTAAATGAATCACACATCACCAAATTAATTAGAACGACTTCAGCTTACAAAAGACAGCGGGTCGTTATCAACTGCTAACACCGGATGTCACTGTCACCTAAGGAATTAAAAAGACTGTGCTGGCCAATGATAGTACTAAAACGATCTTAAAACAATTACAAAAAACGAAGCCTAAACTCAGTGGATTATTCTCACACTCTAATTGACATAACAGAACCACTTTAAATTATTTTGCATTTATAGACATCCTTTCTAAAAACAGTATTTCATTTTATCTGGTAGAATAGCACAAATTGGAGCAGATTACAAAAAGTTAAAAAACTAAAATATCAAGGTTTCCGGCAGCTAACTCCTTCATACTGATGCACCTTAGGATTCGGGTAAAATCTTTCCAAAGGGCTTTTTATACATTAAAAGCAAATATTCCTTTTGAAATGCAATGAACATTCATACTGATACAGAAGACAGAGTGAAGTTTCATATTTTAAGTTCATACTGACATCTGGTGGCAAAAAAACTCATCTTGAAAAGGTCCTTTGATCAGATAAATTAGTTTTAAAGGTTCTATACTACAAATAAATCACCAGGTGCAACAAGGTAGAGTAATATCCAGATATGCACTCAAGTTTAGTGTTGGAAAATTGGAGAACCGAATACACATACTGAAAATCAGGGCTGAAAATCTACAGCATGGTTTCAGGGTATGGCTCTTACCTTACTTTACCCTACTTGAAAACCATGAAGTTTCATCACTGAGTACCTCTTTTCGGGTTTAACTGAAATTCATGTGGCTCATAAACGCGGCCTGAGTATGAACTTATCCACTGGGCACTGTACCCCTAGATGTCAGGAATTATCTGACTATATAAATTAGCTGCTCAGGTATCGTGAAAAATGTCTTACCGTATCTGGTTGCTAGCTTGCATCAAAGTTCTTTTCAAAAGCTCCTGGATATTTCTGATGAGTTCAGCTTCCTAGATAAAAACGTTGAGAATTCTGTGATATCCAGTGCAGTATACGCTACCCTGCAGAGCAATTTGATTTCAATGTTGTGGATAAATACTTAAATCTTCCACTCTTTACCCACTCTTACCATATTATTGCAAGACAAAATCTTCTGAGGAGTTACCAGATATGGAGGTAACTCAGCTACAAGTCTAGGGCAGCAGCAATACTTTGAATATTTCTAAAGCCTGGGGATTCATTATTTTCATATTGCATGTATATTATGAAAAAAAAATCTATGTTCTATCAGATTAAACAGAATATCTGAATTACTTGCACAGCCTTGAAGTAGGGGAAAAAAGGCACCAGCACCGCGCTCAGGAGGAGACCAGAGGCAGTGCCTCGCACAAACACAAAGTGCCATTTTAACCCTGAGCAGGACACTCTCTGTCCCGCAGGCACAACCTCAGAGGTCAGGGGCTGCTGCCTTGCACCAGGATGTGATGCAGCAGATCAGCTTCTCTGGCAACACACTGGCTTCCACAACCTGCTGAGTCCTTGCAGATACCTTCAGAGCCTGCTGCCTTGTTCTGTAGTAAGCATTTTTTATCTTTACGCCAGGCAGAGGCTCCCCATCAGATTCCTGCAGATCTCCAAAAACACAGTTTGTCTGAAATACAGTGACAAGGTGGTATTTAACATAAAGGATTGGCAGTATCATAATCTTCTGTTGGTCTGACTCCTTTGAATGCTTTGTATTACCTAAAAATAGAAGTTACTACTCTATGATTTAAACAGTCACTGTCTGCTTCAGCAGGTATAGGAAAGCTGTCATAACATTAAACCCAATGACACTTACAGCTTTAATTTTTTTACTAGATCTGTTTATTCCAGAGCTCATTTTGCCTCTGATGATGGACAGTATCAAGGACTGCAGAATTATCTCAAATACACAATGTTGTTCGAGGGGTTAATTTCCTCTCGGTTGCAAGACATGACTCCGCAAAGTCACAAAGCTTTGCCTCACCTTGATAAGGGATCTGATGTCTGAAGTTTCAGCGCAAGCTGATTTTAGCAGGAGTGTTCATTTCAACACAAACGTGATCAAACCAAAACCGACCATACTTTCTAATAATCTCTTGTTGAACAAAAAGTACTGGTGCTCATTTTTGACTGCAATAATGCTGCTGTAGGGATTAACTATCAATGCTCTATGAAGTGACTTTACTGACCTGGTGATTACATATTATTATATAAAAGCCAGTCCAGCAAGCATTTTCTTTTTTATTATTTAAAGGAATTTAATATTTGAGGCTCGGATACTAAAAAGAGCTTTTGTATATGAAAAACTCCTAATTAATTTTGCTGGTTTACATCAATGACAGTCATCCAATGACAACTAAGGGAGTATATACTTACTAATAAACTTTATTCCCAGAACACTGCTGGCACTCGTTGATCCTTGTGCTGTTTTTGACAAATAAAGGAGTGCGTGTATCCCTGCAGTGTCAGTTTCTCCATCATAAGAAACCAGCAGGGACCATAAAAAAAATCATTTTCTTCTAAATGGAAAAGGACAGTCATGATTGGAAAGAAAATATTATTTTTAAGGCTCGAAAAGAGAACAATTCAAATAAGGGAGGAAGTCTTAGAATAGCTGAATTGTCAAAGTAAAAATTCAAAAGGATTTTAAAGGGCTAGAAAGATCCAGCACTCAAAATTACATTTGTAGTAATTGATATTATTTTGTGTTTGGAAGTCAGTTTCCATGTAAATAAAGAGCCAACCAGTTTCCTGTGAGTAATGTGCACAATTTTAAATGAGAAAAGTCTTCCTTTAGCAATTAAGGTCTCTCACATGGAAAGAGTGAAATAATGCAAAAATAAAGAATTCCCTTGTTGAATGACCTAAAATAAAATTTAAAAATGGATTCCCCATTGAGGAGATATGCATTCAGATATGACATTTAAAACTGAAGATACAGTTCTCATAATTAGTGGCAGTCTAAGACTAGTTAAACTGAATAAGCAGGGATAAATGATGATGAATTTTCAATGCTTATCTTCTAAATCATTTCTCTTAACTTTTAAAGCAGTTAAAAAGTCAGATTATGTGGCTGGGATGCTCTGTGGCACTAGGCTGAAGATGAAGATCCTTTCATGTAGGTTCCTCACTCCTAGCTGTATTGTTGCCTACCCATAGCTGTGGCTGGCTCAGGGGATCAATGTGGAAGAAGGTCTACACTGCATGAAATGTCTGCCAGGTAGTGCTACCTGCCGAGGAGCAGGAGCTGGGAATCTCATACACCATGGGGAGGACTTATAAAATGCCGTATCTGCTCCTTCACATTTTGCAGAGTAAATTCCATCAACACCCATCGCAGAGAGAGCTGCAGCCGGGAGCACAGTTCTCCTGGGCTTTGTGATTTCAGCCATAAAAATGGGGGTGATTCCACATTAAAATCCTGGGGTCAGATCTGGGATTTACCAAGTGGCAGAATCGATGACCTTTATTTCATCTGTCCACAGAATTCTGCTGGCCATTCATTTCAAGGCCCCGACTGTATTAAGAGAGTAAAAGCATGTGAAAGAGGTTTAGTAGCTAGTAGCATCTCTGGTTCAGATGACAACATTAATGTAGATTTGCACTTCTTCAGTTCGTGAGAGGACTTGGTGGATGAAATGTCTTTTTTTTCTCCTTATTTTTCCCATCTATGTCTTCATGTGCTGTCTATTAAAATGAAATACTGTCAAATCTGAAGTGATCTTGGCTTCTCTTCAGCTGTCTTCTCCACGGTTAATACTAATAATAAACCTCTGTTATTATAAATGGTTGTCAATTAACAGGGAGAGAACATTTTATAGTTTAGACACCATTTATTTTTATTACAGTATTCAATGTTTATGATGCAAAAGTTGGATTTTCCTCAATTCTAGTGATAAAACCATCCCAGTTCATGACTTTGTAAGTGTTTAATTAATGGTGCAAAGAAAATGTTTAAGTGCAGATGTTTGTGCCTGCCATGAATTTACAAATCCTTTTTTTTTTTTTGCAGTTTGTCTTTTTACATCAGTGACTTGCAGATGTCAGCAATGTCTAAATACAGCACCCAGGGCCAGAATAACATAGTGAGAGAGCAGCTAAGAGGAACTGGTAGAACCTCATGAGAGAGGCTGTGCAGTCGCCCTTGATTACAAATCCAGCTGCATCCATCCATCAGTAACAGCATGACACCAGATGTCCACACATCAGCACAGCAAATAAAAGCAAGTTAGCTTACAGATCTCACTAGATTTAGACCCCCAAACAGCATGTAACGGAAAGACTGTTATTCATTACAGCTGGGAGTGAAAGCAGGTAACAGTCTTCAAAATCTCCGCTCTGTGAATGGCCTTTTTCCTGATGGTCTCCAAGAGTCATTTCAAAATCAACCATCTGCAGATGTTAAAAATAAGCACCGCACTCTTAACTGAGTTGTCTATGTACAGGACTGTCCTATTCTGCACTGGTTCACTTGGCAAAACTACAGATCATGGTGTTTGGAAATAGTATTCTGTTGTCTTCCTTGCCCCATTATTGCAGTTAGCGGGAATACGTACATATGTATAGTTTTCCACTTTTTTAAACTTTAATTTTGCACAGTTGACAGGATCTTGGCTAATGCCTTTGTCTTCGACATCGGGGAATAGCTGGGGCTGACTTCATTGTTGAAGCAAATGCACAACAAATCAACACTCTGAGTCAAATACAGTTCTAGGGTAAAAAACCAGCATAAATATAAGTACATCTGCTTATGCCACAGTCATATCTGGCACTCTGTTAATGAATGTGGACACTGGACATGCAGAAATAACCTTGAAATGCAGAATATATGCAGTTGAAACATAATCTATTTACAGTACAGCACCATGTGGCAAGTCTAGGGCTTACGTTTTCAATATTAAATACAAGCAACAAAAACATACTAAACTGTCATTAAACTGATGCAGAGGGGATTCAGAGGAGATGTCATATAGGTTATGAAAGTCAGACCTCATACAAAACAGATGCATGTACTGCTTTTTCTGAATTCAGTTATTTTCAGTGCAGCAGTGCAAATAAATAAAACTATTCTACTTGAGAGATTTTATCTTCTTTTTAGTCATCAAAGATCCTTCTTTATTGGAAAAAAACAATTGTGTCCTTCAGCTTCTTTTTCTTAACCAGAACTGCATAAAGAAAAGATTAATATGCTGTTAAGTGGAGTCAATGAACTTCTGAGTAACAGCTGATTTTACTATGCATGTGACGAGCTTTCACTTAAATACCCTCATCCCTCATTCCAGCAGTAGCTATTTAGTGATGGTATCACAACAGATGAACTAAATACGATTCCATGCTGCCAAGCAAATGGGACAGATGAGTTGGAAGCCAGAATCCTTAAAAAAAATAGATGTTTTGCCAAAAAATAGGAAAACCCCAAATCTTATCTGGATGCATAAAACCTTCATCAGAGATAGTTCTGTTTTCTTTGTGAATCATCTGAAGTGATTCCTACTGATAATAAAAGTGCAATTTCATGCAGAGATTCAAAACTGCTTGTATTTGATGTTGTCTCTTTAAATGTCATCTGCCAAGGGGCTGCTGAAAGGTGGTTATCTTAGCAGGATGCTCTGGGAACTGGAAAATTTCTTCATTGCTGCAGAAAGCTGAAAGCAGGAACAAAAACTATGTCCTATGAGAAGCTTTTCCGTGACTACGTGAAAGGCAGTTCCTAGTCCAGACACGCTCTTCCCTCAGTTGCAGATTCCCCCATGCTCCGGTCCATGGGAGCTGGCAGGAACACAGCAAAGATACCAGAGAATGACGCCAGCACAAGCCTGGGATGCTAGTAGGAGAGGAATAATTTCAAAGGAAGGAAAATGCCCTAGAATATCAATTAACTGTGTAATTAAAACTGCAAGGAAAATAATGTTTGTTTCCTCACACAGCTGACTTGTGGAAACTATTTCTTCCTTTTCTCAGTTTTTGCATGGGAAGAGAATAAATTACTCCTGATCTCCCTTGAATTTCTTAAGAGAGTTAAGATTAGAAAGTGACTGGACAAGTAAGCAACATTCAGAAAAATTATGTCACTACTTCAGTGATAAAATTTGCATAACTCCTCCAAATAAGCAAATGTTGTAGCACAGAGCTACCAGTGAACTGGGCCATTAACTTGGAAATCTGCGCAGTGAACAGTCAGAATTCATGGCAGAGCAGCTCTAAGTGTCAAGAATTATTAGTCAGTTTTGGAGAGAGTAAGAAATACAAGGTACCATCTGATTTCTTGCAGTGAAAGAGGTATAGAGTATAGCTGCATCTTAAACAGATCGCAAAGCTATTTGCTGGCTATTTTCTATTTAAAAGCTATTTGCAAACATTCATGCCATAAAATCTATTCCTCTGTGAAAATGGGAAGGATTTCCTCTGATATTATGTACTCCTCTTCCTTCTGCACTGCAAAGGTCATTGGCATGGCAACAAAATCTTCATTTCTCAAGAGTCCATCTGCTGCTGGTATACACGCCTCATCTGAACTCACATCATTCTTTTTTGATGACATCCCACTTGGCTGTTGACGGTCTGTCGTCACATGCAGAGAACTACAATTTCAGGTGAAGAATTAGCAGCAGCAGCAGCAGATGGACTTCTGAGCAATGAACAAACTATTCTCTGAAATCAGGAGAAAAGAAATACAGGAGAGAAATCCTGACAGAAAATGTAAATTGTTCATTTCACAGACTTCTCTAAAACATCAGCAGCCAATGAAAATAATTTATTTTCTGTAATCTAAATCTCGCAAGAATTCACACACTGAAATATCCTGTACACTAACTCTCACGTTTATATTTTTGACTGGAACAACCTCTTAAATATTGATTACAATTCAGCAATTGTATACAATTCCTATTAAAAATATTGCTAAAATACTGTCATCCCATCAACTATGTAAGTCTCTCCAATATTTTTCTAACAACAAATATTAATCATCTGGTTTAATCAGTAACTCATCATGAATCAACTTTCACAGTATATTGGAGGCTGCAGGCAAATAATCATTAATTTATTTGTGGGACACCAGAATATGCATCATTCGAGAATGAAAAATGACCCAGAATCTGTTCTCTGTAACACATGCAGCCAAAATAATTACATTAGGTTTGAAGGCAATCTACGTGCAGTGCTGGATCTCAGTGACAGATAACAAAGTGTCAGCTGGAGTAGAGAGTCCTCTTATGGGAGGAAAAGGATCAAGCAAATTTCAGGAATCTCGGGCTTGTTGAAGTCACACTGTCAGAAATACCATCTGTCTGCGCCCCCCCGCTTGCCTGGAGCTGTCATCTCATGCAGGTGTCGCACGACTACGTTGTACAGTTTGGAGAGAGCCGTGCTGCTGTCCTGCAGGATATTTAAAATGATGGTTTGTGTTGAGACACTGTAGTTCAGTGTTGGATCACCACCTTGTTGTGAACCTTGGCAAGACTACAGCATCAGACTCCATAGTAAAAGCTAATGGCAGAGACTGCCAGATTTGGACCGCTTGAGCATGGAAACAGGCAAGGAGCATTTCACTGGTCATGAATAGTCTGCTCATGGGGTACTGTGTTTTTAAATTGTAACCTGCAGAGCTGAGGGGACTTTAAGCCAACTAGAGGCTGGAAGAAGTTTAATGCCAGAATAGGGTGCCCATCTTGGTTCAGGAAACCTGTTTTGATTTTGTTTGGATCTGATCTGAGAGAGAAGAGCTGGTCTCCTCTAGTCATACTCATGTGATTTTAATACTTTTTAAACAGAGGAAGAATTTTAAACAAACCTTCTTAAATCTATGAATGACAGACACAAAGTCCAGGCTGCCAGGAAGGGGCACTAGGCCTCTGTGCATTGCCAGAAGATACTTTCATGAGCTGCAGTTACCACCTATTGACCAAGCTTTTCACCGTTTTAGAGACTAGGGCAGCACTACGAGAGGGCTGCCAACAAACATTAACATCCTAACGTCCTGCTCACCTTCAGCAATTCTCTCTCCACCTCATCACAGACCAGGTCTGGGGCTTGCCTCCTTTCCCGACACTGCAGGTTGTCGGTGGCAATGGCATAGGGCACCTCAGTGGCATCGAGCGCCCTTTCCAGCCTCAACTTCTGGGCTGCCAGCAAGCGGGTCTCGGCGTCAAGGTCCTCAATCTTCCTCTGCAGTTCGGCCTTCCAGAAGTGTATGTCTTGCAGGCGCTGGCCCACGGCGGCCGTGGAGTCCTGCTGGGCACGCTGGGCGGCAGCAGCAGCGTACCCAGCCAGCTCCTTGGCCTCTGCCCGGCCATGCTCGGCCTGCTCGCAGCCGGCGAAGGCCTTGTGGTACAGCTCGGAGTTGTTCAGGTGCCACTCGGTGGGCAGGTACTTGGCGGTGCGGAAGCCAGCAGTGGCCAGGCCGCTGGAGGAGTCGGTCCCCGTGTTCAGCGCCACCTCGTACACCTTCATGGGTAGGTCGGAGGCGGGCACCGTCTGCGGCGCCGGCTCCTTTGTCAGCAGGACCCTGGGCTGGGCCATGGCGGCGGGGTCTCCCGCAGGGTCAGCCATGGCTCCCGGCTGGGCCGCGCCGCGTCCTCCCGTCGCCGGGGCAACGGCAGCAGCCAATGAGGAGGCGGGTCCCCCCAGTGCGAAGGGAAACCCGGGGCGGTAGCGGGGGAACAGCCCGCCCCTCGCTACCGCACGGCGGCAGCCGCCAATCAGAGCGCGGATCCGCCCCGAGGGCGCGTTGGATAGGGCAACGCCGGCTGACCGCGCCCGCCTCCAAGCTCCTTGTTGCTATGGCGACGGGGAGACCCAATGGGGAAGTAGCGGGGCTTGGCGGGGGTGTCATGGCGGCGCCGAGCGGCTGCGGGGCCGGGGGCAGGAAGATTTCCTGACACAGGCCATGGTGCCTGTTGTAACCCTTCTGATTCGCATGCGCGACTGTGTCGGTGAGAACAAAGGTACGCCGAAGCCTCTACATTGCGTCCTGGCTCCCCTTTGTGCTGAGGAACTTCTCGTTTCCAACCGCCGCTTCTGCGCCGTAACACTTTTTCCTGGTTGTTTCAAAATACAAGAGGACCCTGACAGGACTTTAGCCCGGTTCCTGCCCAGCGAGCTGTGGAGGCGAGGGGGAGGCCCTGCGTGCCCCTCTATGCTTGCCCCTCGGCCCAGTGAGCCCCTCGGGCCGGGGGTGAGGCCCTGTGGAGGCCTCGGGGCCTCGTGTCAATACCCCATGTTCATTCTTAAGGCAATTTGTGTGACTCGGGCCTCGTCATGGATCAGGTGCATGTGAAATCCAGCTGCAGCAGCACCCCCTGTTTAATTTTCACCTGAGGAGGTACAGACTTGTATATGCTTCAATATGCTTCAATTATATTAAATTTGGGGGGGTTAGCATCACTGGGCAACAAGGCAAGGAAATGAAAGGAGGTGCTGCGAGGGAGAGGCTTCTCTTGAGAGCCCTTGGAGGAAGGAGGGGAAGGTGCTGGAGAGCACGGGGACAATAGAGGGCACTCTCGTTCTTGCACTGCGACAGATCTCTGTCTTCAATGTCATTTTGATTTAGAAAATCAAAAGGAAGAAAAAGCCATGTGCACTGCAGCCCGCCCCGTGTCATCCAGGCTAATCGGCTCCTTGGGTGTTGAGGAGAGGGATGCCTGAACTCCGTCGAGGTGAGCTCCGCAGGTAACACACACACTACGGGCACGGAGTAATGACTCCCCGGCTGCTGAGAGGTGCTGTTTGCACCGCACAACCTTCTGCAGAAAACACTTTGCTTTATAAGAGTTTGCTCTAAACCCACAGAAAGTCAATGGTAATTTTTCCTACGGGGTCTTGCACTCTTTAGAAAGATCGAGTGCTTGTCCCTGATTGAGAGCCTGCATTCAAAAGATGCATTGTGCATGGGCTGCCAGCTGCTGCCTGCCAGCCCATGCTGGCTCCCAAAGGCTCCCTTCCACAGAGACAGTGTTGAAAATGGACATTCAATCCTAGCACAGATAAGAAATCCTTCATCTTCCCTTTTGCAAATATTATAATATAATTGGCCCTCCAGCTAAACAGCAACAGTCGATTATTGCTTTGCAGTGCTGGTCACTGGAATGACACCTTTTGCTTTCCCTTTGCACTTCATTTCTGTTTCCTTTTTCATGCATCTTTCCTCTACCTGTAACTGTCCTATCTATTCCTTTCCTTACGTTATCCCCAGCCAGTACCTTTCTTTCTCTTTCTTCTGCTTGTGGCCTTCTCTGCATGATGATCTATGCAAATTTTGCATTTTTAAAGTCCGGTAAGTCTACAGGAAAAGCCCTGCTGAGCTATTCAGAGTGAAAGGCCTTGGTATGGAAAATACATTTTTTGAAAATAAGGGCAGCAACAATTTGCTATTAAGTAGCATTTTTCTCTGAAGGTTTCAAAAGAGCTTTTATTAGCGTCATCTTATCACAGCCCATTCTGTGTCACCTAAGCAGTTTTGAAGGTGGGTCAGTTAGGGCCACGATGGGATGTCGCTGAGGTTGCAAACTTAGCAGATGAGTTCTAGGCCCTAAATATGACTAGTAACTTATAATCTTTTCCAACAGGGAAACACTGCACAAAAATAGGAAAGTCTTCCTGACCCAGTGCAAGGATTACTTCAGTAAGCAGTTTTAGGGTTGTTATCCCAACTGGTCAATGTTTCCAAGGAACAGACAGATTTTGGAGAGTATACACATCAGGCTGTGTTTTGTTTGGGTTTTTTTTTGTCAGTCTAAGCCTGCTTTCAAGTGCACACAGATGCATCATGTCCTAACAGGCTGCATATCACATTGTTAGAAGAAATAAAAGCAAAATCTATTGGCACCTGGAAGATTCAGGAGTTCCCTTCATTATCCAGGGCAGACCCAGGGACCCTGTGTTTCAAAGCCATTCTGACAGCCGAGTGATTTAATATGCCACTGTAAGAAATAAATTATTAACAGCTATTCAAGATGTTCTCAGAGCACCAGATGACAAAACATACTGGAATAAAAGAACAGAAATGTTTTTCAGCTCAAATCTTTTGACATGCAATAGATTAAGATTTCTCGTGGCTGGAATCCTTTTTACAGGAAACTGGTTCCCCTTCCCACAGCAAACGCTCCTGTTTATGTCAGGTGCCCAGTGAGCTTTTTGGCCTACTGCTGCTGCTTCTTTTTTTCCTTCTTTCTTTCTTTTGTTTGATTTTTTTAAATTAGCATGAGTGGCCAAGGCAATGTTGTCACTTGGATCCAGTCTTCGTGTTTGCAACCTAATTCCTTCTATGCTGCTGCCTGTAGGACAGACTGCAAACTGCTCGGTGGAGTAGTATAGGTCTTGTGTATGGAGAAAGGAAAGGTTTCCTCTCACACCCCAACAGCTGGGAGGTTCATGTCTTGTCTACAGCACAGAAGTACTGGAAACACTTTGTCCAAAGAAGGTCTGGGTCCTTTAATGTATCCCTCCTCCTTGTAAAGGAAATCAAAAGCTTGAAAATGTGACCCACTCACTGCCATCCATATATCTCTGAAAGCAGAGGCCAATGCATGATACAGTATTCTGAAAATTTGTTTTTCAAGCTATGCTGATGCTTTGTGGGCTGCACATGGGGACCTGCTGAAGGGAGGAACCCAACTTACTTTCTTGTTATAAGCTTAACAAAATCTCAGCAGAGAGCAGCTATATCATGGCTGCTTTCTTGTAATTAATAAGCATAATTACTAACTGAATGTTGTCCCATCAGTGGAGAAACCAGAAACAAGACCAACAAGACTACCTGTCATATATTTTCTTGGAAGAAGGAGCTTTGTTCTCATATTTAATGTAGGGAAACCTTGCTAAGAATGGAGACCACATCATAAACCTGCTTTAGTTGGCCAGGTATAAAGAGTTCTACTGCAAACAGGCTACAGATCACCTGGGATAAATACAATTTACTCCCCTTCTTCCAGCTCTGTCCCAGTTTCCACGGAGAAAATGGCTAGATGTGCTGACTGGCAGGGAGACGTGGTGCCTCTGCATCAAAAGCAGTGCAGTCACTTTTCATATCTCTGTTGTGAAGTGCCAAAAGATGTTTCCTCTTTCTTAACTAACGTAGTGGGGTGGGCAAAGAGAGCTGAACCACTTTCCTGGGCGGCTGGACTGGCTGTTAGGCTTTGAAGTGCTCACTGCTAACAAATAACCAGCCATGCACAAAGGCAAGCAATCAGTCACACAGTCAGGAAATACCATCTAGCATTTAACTGTAATTCAGCATTTTGCAATGAGGGGGAAAAAAAATAGCTAAAATGGAGTGGTAGTACATTAAAGTTTATATGGTACATTAGAGGGGCATTGGCCTGAGCTGCCCATTCTCAGGACAGACTTGCTTAAAAAATTGATCTCCCTTTTTTTCTTCACAATGGACATTCTCATGATGAATTGTCTGCGAAGCAGCCAGGGGTTGCTTTCACTGTATTTTGGATCCCAGACCCCAGTCCTGCAGTTCGGACTACTCCCATCACATAAAAATTCACACCAATGGCCCTAACTGGTGCGCTGTTTTACATCCAAGAAACACTGCGTCCAAGGATCCTGATTTGGTTTTCTTAGCTCTGTATCAGGCAGATATTCACAAAACCTGTTCAATTTATGTAGTTTTGTCGTATTTGCAGCTGTTTGAATGCTCCAGTTTCTTGAGACATTTAATAGCCCTTGAAGCTGTGGGTCTGCCTCTCTGAAATGCAGCTTTTAACCCAGACTGACCAAGGAGAACTTGCTGGCAAACACTAGCCAGGTCCGAGCCATTAAAGGCACAGAAGCTAGATGCCAGGCTCTTAAATCTCATGGCTTTCATGTCTTCTCTTGGCTCAGCCGAGTGCAGCACCTGATTCTCCATGTCCACACTGACCAGGACAAGAAATCTTGGGCTCAAACTGGGCATTGGCAAGGAGGGCTGTGTGAGCTCCAACAAGGAGGGCTGGGGCAGAGGGAGGACAAGAGATGAACCCTGTCTTTCCCAGGCCATATGGCATTGCAAGGAAAAGCCTATGAATATCATGGGCTGGGAGAGCTGCTTCAGAAGAGCCCTCTGCTTGAAACAGAGGGCCAAATTCTCCTCGTGGCGACTCACTTGTTTGTTAGAATTTGGCTCGGTTTTACTGAGAGTAGAATATCGATTTTCTTTATTTAATATAACATCACTATACTTTTTATCTGCTGGCTGCATACCCCAGTGATGAGTACCTTAGCAGGGTGATAGATAGAAAACACAGTGCATTCATCTAGATGATATATAGGGAGAAAATGTGGTGAATTAGTTCAGAGAAGAGAAAATGCAGAGAAAATACAGTCAATTATTTTACATGAGGCAGTGTCTGGTATTCACAATCCCTGCCTAAGAGCAACAGAACACATGAATAAAAAGATTAAAGAGTTCGGAAGTAAAATTTTTGTTTTAATATCAACATATGGGCAAAATGTTACATTTCAGCTTAAGAAATAAACATACACTAGCCTCAGGAGCACTGATGTTCAGCAAAAGACTGAGACCAAAGGTTATCTAAGAATACAGGCATTGCTTTTATATTGTCTCATATCATTGAGATTAAAAATGTCTCTACTGTTTTGAATCTAATCACCCCCTCCTAGAATTTGATAGATTCAGATAACATTAATTATTTGTAGCAGTATTAGCATTTCTTTGTAGAAAGCAGTTATTTCACAAACAAAACAAAGCATAAATTGAGCCATTTCAGCATGGATGAAAACACCATTTAAAGCTTCATTTGCCAGCCTTATATCTTGGAGGCAGACTGTGTTTGATTAGATCCTTCCAGCGGGTGAGATCAGTTTGAGTGACAGCTATCTACGCCAGATCGACGCTGTGTTTATTTGCATTTTCCACCAGCTCTGGGAGTTTGCACTTTCTCCTTCCTGAAATCCATCTTCATGGGGCAGCATTAGACAAATCATTTTAATTATGCAGGGAATGGAGGCTTTTCAGAAGGTCAGGGTCTCCGTGCCGACAGGTTTGATTAAAACCAGACACGGGTAAAGAGACCAGAGTTAGATGGAGAGCAGCGAGTCTGGGCCAAAGGGGAGAGGGATGACAAGTAGAGATTGTCTCACCTCCGCGCCCCGCTGACGTGTCCGTCTTCCTGGAGGTGGCAAGCCAGGACCGTGTGGCAATGAGAAAAGTGAGGATATTTCTGCTTATACCACAGCAGGGATGTCAAACTGACAATGTGCATTGTTGAAAGACTTGGAGATTGAGGATAATTAGCTAAAATCCCTGCCTTCTCCTCTCCCACCCCAGTCAGAGCTGCCGTATCTTCTACAGCAGTAAGGAGCTGATTTACGATTTGGGATCTGCTGCCCTCCCATTAAGCCAGGCTGGTCAATGAGGAAATTCAGTAGCAGTGTTGGTCCAAATCTGCGCCATGGTGTGACTTATTTTGGCAAGGAGCTGCCTGCCGTGTGCTGCCAGGCATGAGGACTGCAAGTGGGAGCTGGTGAGTGCCTGGTCGGGGTCTGGCTTGGCAACATGGGCACCAGGCTGCTGAAACAAAACCGATACCGTCCTTACCCAGTTCTGCCAGGCCCCTTCCTGCTGCTGGCAGCTCCATGTACAGGCATGGGTGGAAATAGCTCTTGCATTATTTAAAAAGAGAAAGCAGTCTGGTTGTCCAGACCCTCACTGGAATAAACTGGTTTAGTTCCAGTCGGTAAATGATATTACATTGATGTTTACCAGCTGAAAATCTGATCTCATGCTTATAGCAAGACAAGGTTTTCTCTCTTTAAAAACTTCTCAACTTTTGACTTTCAAATTCCAGTTAGCTATTTTCTTTTGATACAGTTTTTTCTTATTAGACTCGCTTATGCTCATCCAAACATCATCTTGGTGTCTGTTTTTGGAGCATGTCTTCCTTCCAAATCAAGCACCTGGCACGTGAGCGTGGGTCCCATTGGTAAGTGTGTGGGTGTGGGAGCACAGCACTGACTCATGATTAAGTCTTTTGAGTTTGTTGAGTCTCCTTCACCAAATTGCCTTTCCACGTGAAGGATATGGTGCTCTGTCCCCTAGACCTGCGTGAATGATGAGTCACACACATTTATTTTTGCTTTCCAACAATTGCTATCAGTCAGGGAAGAGTGTCCTGTGATTCTTCAAAATTGAAATCCATGTGCGGTTGCACCAAGCTCTTCTGCAGAGAGCAAATCTTGGGCTCTTTTTGGTGTTTGTTTTTTCTCTTTTTCTAATTTATTCTGCTTAAAGGAGCCACGTGGTGGTAATCAGACAGTGTACTGCTGACCTTACGGAGTTCAGCAGCCATCTGTTTAAAATGGAGAAGTAAAGAATTTCCAGAGAAGCCTTTTATTATTCTCTTGGTTCAAGGGAATAACAGGAGTCCTCAGCATGGACAGCAGTTTTACAGCACTAACAAATGCCACGGCTAACAGGAAAACAATCAATTTATCACCCAAGGCCGCTGCTTTCTCTGCATGGAGCCCGGAGGTTTGCTGCGGTTTGGAACGATAGGCCATCAGTTTTAGTTAGCTTCATTTTCCCAGCTTTTTCCAACTTTGTAGTTGAAAACAAAGTCTCCCCTTCAGCTTCATTCTCTTTCTGCAGCCAAAATGTACATCTGCAGGCAAACCAGAAAGCGGGGATTTTGTTTGAACAAGCTCAGGCCTGTTTAGGATTTTGTCTGGTACAAACCAGGGCCTTGATCCTGCACTGAGACATCCTGGGAAGATCCTTGTTCTGGCACAGAGCCCCATCAGAACCATCCGCCCTCCTTATGGGCTCCATGCAGCCAGCCAGTGCCTGAGATTTATGATGAATGGCTAGAGTCTGTCAACATCATGGGATACATTAGCATGAATTGTGCATAAATACTTGCATAAATTAGCTGAGGAATTTGTATTTTAGCGAAATAATTTCCCTCTTGAGCCTTTCTGTTTTTCCTTCAGAGCCCCCTCAATGGTGAGTGTGGTCATCTCCGCGACTACTCCATGGTCTGATCTTGGCAGGCTCCAACAGTAAAACTATGCCAGTTAAAACAGCCAGGGAGCTGATGCTAAAGGTTTAATTGTTTTTCTCAGCATGTCTAAACGTGGTGTTAATAATTTGTTAGTAAATAAGGAGTGTTCCTCCTCATCTGCTGCATCAGTACTGAAGAGAAATTCACTGGAGCCCCAGTGATGGTGTTAGGTTTTGCCCCATAAAGGAGGGATATTGAAGAAGTGAAGCTGCTACTTTTTTTTTTTGCAATATATAAAATGTGCACATGTATAAAAAGTATAAAAGCCCGAGCCTGAAGATCTTTGCAAATGGAAGTAGGAAAATGTTTGATTTCCTTTTTAAACTTGAGCTGAGGTTGCTCTCTATGCTGTTCATGTTGTCTTCAAACTGGGAAATGAAGAACAAAAGTCTTCAAAAGCAGTGACTTTGGTAAGTGGGAATTTCAGTACACGATAGTATTGAAAAATCCTTTCCGTTGCAAAGCTGAAGCATTTCTCCTAAAAAGCACTCCTAAAGCAGCCCCTGCTCCCACAGGGGCAAACCAGTCTGCGTCCAGGCAGAACCACTCTTGCTGCAGGTAGTTTCTATGGGTTTGTGTCTTTGCGATCTGCTGCCAGAGTCTGGACACGTTACTGCTTTTCCATATCTCTGGCAGCACTAATCAAAAGCACAATATGGTCTGAGAATTTCACTTCATACCAGGGAATTAGTCAACAGGAGAGAAAGCTGATAATCTGCACCGTGCAAGTTCTCACCTCCTGCAGCACCTTGCAGTGAGTCACTTGGAAATGGCTTTTGCTGAGCTGCCACACTTTGCTGAGCCGTTGTTTCCTATCAGAAATGTTCAGTGCTCGAAGCCTGTGTGAAAAGGCAGCTTTCAGCAGAGGGGAGCTGAGCTAGGTGACAGCAAACGAGTGCTCTGGGTGACATGAGAGCGTGGCTCAGGCCGTGGTGGCAGGGACACGGTGGGGACAACAGCACAAATATTTGCACAAATAATCTTATGGTCAGTGCTTTTTCCAGAATTCAAGACTCAGACTGTCTAACCAAAACAGCAACGCTGCTCAGTTCAGCCCTTCTAGCTGTTTACTTTTATTCTCCTTTTCTGGAAAAAAAAAATCAAAAAAATATGAAGCCCCATAAAACTTCCAAGTATGGAGGATGAAGCCCCGAAATGTTCTCAGGAAAACCAGGCCCAGACAGAGACATGAGTGATGGGGAATTAGAAATTAAAAGCCGGAGTGTGAATATGAAGAGGGATCTGAAAGTAATTTTCTTAAATACATAGAAAAATCTAGAAACCAGGTTTCCTTTTAGGAAGCTGAGCATTACGATCTATTACTTCAGTGTGCATTTCACTTGCTAGAAGGTATTTAGTATGAAAATTCACAGGGATATGGCAGGACTTTCATAGTCACTAAGTGAAAGAGCTTTAATGAAAATGGCATTTATATCAGCACTAAAAGCTTTTTTTTTTTTTTCTGTCTTTTGTTGGTGGTTGATTATATTTGGGTGGCCAGGCTCCAGCTCCATCAGACCACTGTCTAGGAGGTGAGAAGCCGTGGGGTTCAATATGCAGTTAAAATTAATGTGTGTTTTCGGTTTAATGACAACAACTTAAAATTTCTGGAGCGTGTTTATCTTCTAAGATTCTTCTCATCTCAGCCATTGAGTTTATCTTCATAAACTGCAAGGAAAAATGGAAAAGTAATGTCCTTGTCTTAGGAAGGAATTTATTCAAATTTTTAAGTTTGAGTAATATTCATAATATATATTACTCTCTTCTTATTATTAGCAAATCTGACATTAACAGATCTTATGCAAAGCTATTAGTAGTTGGTAAATATTTACTTAGCAGCATCAGGACATTTCAGCCTGTGTCTTTTCTCATGAATCATTTTTCATAATATCTTTGTATTATTATTCTTGACGCCTGATCGGTCCCCTGAATTGCCAGCGCTGTCTCTGCTCCCTGTTTCCTGGCTGACACCAGCAGCTGACTTTCTGGCACATTGTTTTGGGTGGTAAAACTTCGGTTCTAGAAGTCCTGAACGCAGGAGACGGTGAACATTCTCCATAACTTCCAGATACTTATGACAAAATATTAATAATACAATGTTCCCTTAGGAAAGAGCAAACAAAAACCGGTGTGTTTCCAGATCAGCTTATTTTCTCAGATGCTCTAAGGCAGGGGCAATCAGAAGTGAAGTTATTCAACAAACGCCTGGACCAAACTAACTGTAATTCTTTGGAGAAATGTGGGTGTATCTCTGCTGGGAAAGTGAAAATTACAGACGAGTACATTGGGTTCAGCAAAGCTCAAGGTCTCTTTTCAAACAACAAGTCATGCGTATATGAGCTAACCCAGAATGATGCTATTTGCCTCTCTTCGTCTGCTAATGACACCCAGTCAGCTCTGTCTTGAGTTGGCTCAGCAGCTTGAAAAGCTGCTGTAGATGTCAGGGGAAAAGAACCCGAGTCTTGGATGCTCTGGGGAGGCCAGTGTGCTCCTTCAGGATTTCCAAAGCCATGTGGACGACACTGGGCTGTGTTCCCAGTGGGAATGGTGAGAGGCAAGACAGGCCCGATACCAAGCCTGCCTCTGTAATTCACTGGCCCTACATATTCCCCGGAATATATCTTACTTATCATACCTGGCTCGTTTCCTGGGACTGAGTCCAAAACTGCTTCTGATCTTGACTGCTGGAGTATCAGTGTAAATACAGCATGCTGTACACCCTCCAAGAGCAGTCCCCAGTGAGTCGACTGTGGTTATCCCAGACAACAGCCTGATATTAAGATAGCCCATTATCAATGGTTTGACTTTTAGAAAGCTGTCTACATAAACAAAGCCTATTTAGCTTGTGATTGTGCCCTGGAGGGTGTCCTACAATCACTTTCATTTCCCCTTTTGCCTTCAAGTGAAGAGTCTGTCCTAGCGATGAGAGCAGAGACCAGGAGCCACGGCTTGGATCCACTCCCAGCTGAGTTACTGCGTTGCTGTGTGGCCCTGGCCATGGCGCGGCGTTTTTGTTTTTCAGTCCATTCAACTAAATGATGAATATTCTGTCTGGAAATGGTTGAGAGAGACTCTTGTCCCTACAGAAAACTGCACAAGAACGGCTCAATAAATGGTAATACAAGAGAAATGAAAATTTAATGGGAATTAATTGAAAACAAAACAAAAACCAAACTTAAATTCTTAAGAAAATGTTGTACGTGATTTTGAGATCTTTGCTTATTGACAGCGGTCACCAATGTTTTTTGCTAACCATCCATAAGATAGATTCTGCTTTTTTCCTCTTTGTTCTCCTATGAAAATTACGTTTGGCCAGTACTTCCCATGCAAATTTTTGCTTCCACAACAGAAGAATTTTACATGAAAAAACATTCTGATAAACAAGTTTTCTCTCTTCTTTTTTATATCATTCTCTCCCATCTTTAACAATGGATCAGTATCTTTTACAGTACATAGGTGATATTTTAAAAAGTTTGTATCCTTTGCTTATTTTCTGAAGACCCTAAAGGCCCTAAAGACACGTGCTGGTGAAGAACATCCTCAGCCCTGCTGGATCTGCGTCCCTGAGTCCGCTCACCCACTGTTCTGACCGGCAGCGAGCGGGTCTCCAAGGCACCTTCCCTCTTTTAGCAGAGATGAGCTTCTCAAAGTGATACCCATGAGCGCTAGCCAGAATTTCATTATAAGATTTTCTCGGATGAGTGGACATGTGCCAAATTAACACTTTTCCTGGGGCCGTGACTATACGTGGGGACCCATATTGTAGCGAGAGGCTTTGGCAGTTTTTTCCCCTCATTAGCAGTGATAGTTAATTTGCTGTTCCACTTTAGTCACTACTGCTGTCAGATTTGTTTCATCTTCCTGTTATTGCTCTTGTAATGGGCTGAGCCCCACGAGGAACGTGCTGTCTCACATGTACCCCTTCCATTTCGCAACCTGGGACGTGATGCTGCCCACCTCCCAAGTGGTCTGCAGTGCCTCTGTGCTCACACCTGTGTCTCTTTAGGAAACCCTAGTTATTTGTACAGTCCATTTATTTATCTCTGAAGGCAAGAGAAGGATTTCAGAGCTGTAAGTTTGTTTGTAGTACTCCCACAGAGGAAAGGGATTTCCTGCTTCATTCCTGGTACGTGTCTCCTTCGGATCGCGCAGTTATCATCTCCAGGCAATGCCGGTTTCTCACCTCTGCTCTAACACTTCTGTTTTCCGGCACCTGAAGTTGCAGGAAGGTTTCTGCATGACAGATCTGCCATCGTCGCTGCTGCTCTTGGCTTTGAGCTGCTCTGAAGCGGGTGAAGTAGAAGCGAGAGTCTGGCCATATCATCGAGAGAGCAGGCAGCGCCTTTAGACACTCCCCGCTCCTTGGGCATACCCCATTCTGGAAAAGACAACGTGGGACATAGCCTTCCAGATCTGCAGATTTTAAAGCTGAGAATATCACTGCCGTAACTGAACTGGGGTTTGTGTCTTCTATTTTTAATTCTTTAATTTAGGGCTTGTTTACATTGGAAAATTAACCTGGACTAACCAAAGGCTGGAATTTAAAGTGGATTCATTCAGCTGCATTCGCTTCTATTTGGACAGAATTACAGAGACCTTTATTTGGTTTGTTGGGATTTGTCTCCAAAATGCATTAAGATAAACTAAATTAAGTCCATTATTGTTCAAAAGAAATATTTTATATATGCTCATTCATTTTAAAAGTTCTTAGATTAATTTTGCAGAAAATGTCCCTGTGTAGACACGTCAACATTCCTAATAATATTTGGCTGAAATGCAAGATAATAGCAAAGTCCGGGCTCAAATAAAAGGGATGAATCATCTCTAAATCACATGTTACGATATAATAGGATAAAGGACAATTGTTGTGCTGGAGAGAAGCTGCCATGCACAGACCAGCTGTAGGGTCATTTCGGCCTCTGAGACAAGAGCAGGGAGAGTCTGAGGATCATCCCCTGCGCATCCATGGAGGGTAACGCAGCCTGACTTCCAGAGCACGCGTCAACCACAGTTCTCACCACCACCCTGGATGCTCACCTGCCAATGCAACAGAGGCAGCATTTGATTCATCAGGATTTGTCTCTTGGGGCCCCAAAAATGAGCACAGGATTGAATCAGACCTCATCCAGGGACACATGAAGGCGAAGGTGTCCTGTCCCCCACTGGACTGTAAGGTACCCAAGTCCCACTGTTGGGTGGCAGTCTGTGTCCAGCATCCTTTAGGCCATCGTAAGAGCCATGGAGTCACACAGTTATCCCATGCACGCAGCTTTAAAACCATGGGCACTCTATGGAAGCCAAAAAAAAGTTACTTCATATTTGCATTAGTATATCCCAGAATAGGAGGTGACTCCCTCTGCCAGCAAAAAAAATTAAAGACCAAAATGCCTACCCATTACTTAAGCACACATGGACCTATTTTTATAGCCTTCATCTCCTGTGCCCCTGGAAAAACTGTTCCTTGGAAATTACAGTAATTGTGTTATTCTCTTTGATCTCCACTAATAAAGCTATGGACTATCACTCAGCAGGAGCTGTTTCTCTTAGTTAGAATCTTTCCAACGGTACTTACATTAGAAAGGCTCTGGGGAAATTTCAGTAAATGCACTTGAAAAGAGCTCTGCAAAACTGCTTAGACTTTCTGTAAAAAATATTTCCCCCGCATTTGCTCAGCACACTTCTCAGCTTGTTTGTTTTTCTCTTTATTGCAGTTGTTGTTGGACTGAGGTGAAGCCTAGAGAAAAGAGTTGTGACTCTTTGTCAGGAGATTTTACGGCAGCTGGAGAACAGAGCAAAAGATTTCTGAATCCCAGGCAAGTCACTGTAGAAATCACACTTGAGAATAACAGTGTCTTGCTGTTCATATTTTACTTTCCAACCTTAGTAAGGAAGTTGGAGGGGTGAGGGATATCCATTGGTCTTCCAGCAGGGTTCCCTTCATGTCCAAAGCGTGACGTAAGAGCCCCCAGCATCCCTGATTACATGCCATTATAGAAAATACCATTTCATTCCCAGGAAGGGCAGCATGGATCCGACTTAAAAGTAGCTAAGTACCTCACTCTCATGGAGATCAGTGTAAATTGGGCCTGCTACATTTAAAAGTCCTAATCCCCAGTTTCATCATGTATGCAGGTGATAGGAACTGTGGCCCTTTGGTATGGTAGCCATGTAATTGCCAAGTACTGAGAGACCTGATGGGTTGATCCGTTCAGAACTGGTGCTGCATAAGGACAGCAGCATCTCAGTTCTCCATCCCCTTGGACAGCAAGTGGCTTGTTTAGGAATTTGGCAAGTTGTTAGATTTTACTTTTTATTCCTCAGGCTTTAAACACCACAGCCGGAGCTTAAGATCAGCTTGGCAGGTCGGGTCAGCAAGCCAAATATCAGCCTGCCTCTGGCACACACAGGAGTGACAGTCATGTTGTGCATGGGCAAGTTCTCACACGTGGCTCTTGGTGAGCTACAACACGCTGCAGTCACTCTATAGAGCTGACAAATCTATGAATGGTTGTCAAAAGATGCAAAGAGAAAGCCAAATGTCAGAGCCGCTGGGCACTGATGGAATAAATCTGACCCTTTAAAAGCAATTCTCCATTTCAAAATGAAGCAACCAATGAGTTCCCCAACCTGTGACATCTTTTGGCCTCTTCTTGCTGTTTTAAGATGAAGGTGGCAGTGGCCTTCACACCAAATAGAAAGGGTGTAAAGCATATCCATGGACCTGCCTGTTGCAAAACTGGCAATTGAAAACAAGACTAATTGCACCAGCTGGTCTATTTCTTTTCTTTTTCCCCTCCAGCTAGAAACTGTAAAAGCTCAAAAGACCAACTGCACAACCTTAAAGTCATATTTACTGTGTTTGGCATCCTGCCACAGGCGATGGGAATATGGTTCTGTAGATGTTGCTAGCTGACTACTGCTTTATATTTAATGATCTCATGGATGTGCAAAGTGAAGAAATATAATCCCCAGTGAAGACAGGGGGCAGGGTTGGTAAGGAATAAAAAGCCTCTTCCTCTAAACTGGTTTTGATCTTTCTATGGGCTGGAAATGAAGAACAGTAATTAAAGTGTAACTGGAAGAGATCAGAAAGCTTTTAAAATTAATAAAACTTGTAACAGGCATCAAGGATGATCATATTTAAAGACTACACAGGCTGCTGTGTCAGTCAGCTCTCAGAGTGAGCACAAGCTCACTCTACAGGTGTGCCAGCCCTGGGAGTGCTGGTGTGCACATGGGAGCAGGAGCTGTGCTCCCAGCCATGCTGCGAACCTCACCTTCCTCATCTCCTGCTGGGTTTTCCCTGCTGTAATTTTGTGGACCACACCAGGATTATTCCAGATTTACTCTCGTTTGTCAGGCCTTACCTACAAGGGTGCCAGCAGGTAATGCTGCCTTATTCCCAACTCAGTCCCTCACCTGGAGCTTGCATTTTATTTTTCACCACTCAGTTATTTTTTAATGACGAGACCATCACTACATGACATGCCTCCAGCAGCTGATCCTTTACATGAAGAACCTCAAGCTGCATGAATTGGCAACATTGAAAAAAAAATATAAAATAAAGACATATCATTCTCTCCTGATCTTTTAAAGGCAAGGACGTCCTGTGTATTATTTGTAAAGATAATAGATTAATTGTTCAGCTTGGCATTTTAATTCAGCCGTTGTCCTTTTAAACACAAATGTGCTTTATATCAGGAGAGAAGCAGACAGACTGACCAGTGCCTCAGAGACTTTGAAAGAAGTCATTTTATAACAGTTTTGCTCCATGCTGGTAATATTTTCCCACAAGAGATAAATGTTCTTGTTCTGGTCCTGTAATGCTCACACCAGAAAAGCCAGGCTCCCTCGCTGCAGGAGCAACAGCTCAGAGGAGGGGACAGAGACCTTCATGGCTACAGGTATCTCAAAGGTCTGTGCCAAATGTCTGTTTTACATTTTCTTTATCCCACTGTCTGAAAGACTGTGAAACACATAAATGGCTGATGCACGTGGGCACCACGAGTGGGTCTCCTGAAAGGGGTGAGCAAAAGATTCACCATGGACATCAGAGAACTTGCCCAGGAATAAAACACCTTTCTGCAGTGCTCTGACATCTGCTTAGGGCACTGCCACGTGGGGCGCAAATCTCTAGGTTGGGATTTTTTTCCAATTTATAGAAGTCCTGGACAGAATTAATACAGTTTTCTCAGCTCTGGAGCTGACCTTTGGGAGGGTGAAGAGAGGGAGATGTTCCACCTCTTCCCTTTCACCACCTGGATACCAATGAGAGCTTAAACTCCTTCTGGATGAAAGTGCTGTGCAAGGAAAGGACAGATAGCAGCCACTATCTCTGACTATGCGACATCGAGAGAGGAGGATGGGGAAGGAAAGGATGTTTCAGCCCTTGACTGCCATTTATTCCAGCACTAAAAGAAAATGAATTTTTTAAATCCTTATGCTGAAATACCTATTAAAAAGAGTACTAAACTATAGCAGAAGAGTGTCTGGGAGACAGGGCTTTTTTGGATTAACCCAGATGATTTTTTTTATTTATTTTTTACTGCAAATGAACTCTCACTGGCTTTCTTTAAAGGTCACCTTTTTTAAAAAAACTACTGTGCTGGGAAAATGCTTTTAAGTTTCATCTGCTTTGTGTGTGTGCATTTTCTAAGCACTGGGTTTATTTCTTATTGAAAAATGGTCTTGGATCATCTCTGAGTTGGAAATTTTAGTTTATTCATCTGGTGCATGTGAGAAAGAGGCTTTTTAACTCTTTAGACCCTTTTTTGTTGATTCCTCAGCACCATGTCTTTGGATCTCAAACTGTGAACCAAATCCTACCTGCTGCACTTTTTCTTCACCCTACCGCCCATCCTCTGCCCACCAGAGGCCCTGAAGCTCCCTGTCTCATCTCCTTGTGTCTCTGCCTTGATGCACTGAAGGGGTTAAACTATCTCTCTCAGTTTTGCTTGATTGCTAACAAGCTGTTATTACCTCCTCCTGGCACTGTCAATACCAACAGTTGCAGAAGGAGAGGCTGTTTCTCCTGCAACACCCTTCATAGTTGGTGGGGAAGTCTGGAGGTGTCCGATAGACATGGACATTTTCGCCTCTTGTGCTCCTGACTATAATCAATCCATAGACTATGGATGTTCATGGGCAAAGTAAAGCTTTCAAAAATTTGACTGCAAATCTAAAATGTTATTGCATCCTTCTACACTTTGGTATCTCTCTGAAGAAAAAGCTATGCTGACAAATAACACCAAGAGGAGAACATTCACGTAGGGATGTACCAACTCGCTTTGCAACCTTAAATCCTTATTAGGGATTAGCTCTCTGGCCAACACCTGTAGCCTGAGGCTTACTAATAGACAAATAGATTTTCAAAGGGTGCCCAAGTCAGCTCGTATTATCCAGTCCTTGTCCGTCAGTTTTAGATGGCTCAGGAAGAAATACAGCAGGACAAATGCCCATGTGAAAAACTTCAGTTACTCTTTCTCCCAGGAGGTCACTACTTGTCCCAAACCCATTCAGTTGATGCCCCCAAACCCATTTGCTTTGCCAGAGCCCTAGGCTAGACTGAGAATTGCTCCCCTGCACAGGATGTTTCTTATGCTCTTGTGCAGAATTCCCTTAAAAAAAGCCATATGAAGTAGCTTCCCTGAACATATTGCACAAATTATGTTTTTATTGATTACAAAGCAGCACCAGCTCGAAAGGACACTCCCAGGATGCTCGGTATGCAAGTATCTCACATAATTCTTTTAAATTTATCAACTTCCGTCTTCAAACTAGTTAGATTTTTGCTTTGTTAATCACATTAAAAGGCTGTTCCTGAACCTCATGCCTCTGATGGCTAGAATTATACTTCTGATTTCCATCTTAATTTATTTATAGCCAGCTGATTCATGTTGCCACATAAGTAATACTAGAAATATAAAAATAAAAGAATGATATTTAACAATCTGTCTAGACTGAGGACAGAGAACAAGTCAAAAATGCCTATTTTTATTGTTAACTAAGCATATGATGGTATGTTTTACTAATAGGAATTTGCATTTCAAGAGCAGATGAGCCGCCAATATAGATGTTAGTTTACTGAAACCAAACCACTTCCCAGTCAGTAAGGTCATGTACGTAGCCCAATGGAAATAGAAAACATTGCCGTTAAACCCTGCTCTTGCAAATGACCTGGCTTTTCTTTGAAGGCTCGGCTGGCTGTGCAGTCTGGTGAGCGCTCGGGCTCTGGGACTGCCTGTCTGACCTGAGCCGACCCTTCTGCCATCTCTGCCTCTTTCGACCCTCCTATCTCCGAGGCATCAAATTTCTGTCATACCACTATTCTTCATAGCATGAGTAGAAATCAGAAAGCCATTGATTTCACCAAAGGTATCTGGACCTTTATCTGCTGTTTTGCCTTCAAGAGGGCAGAAGTTGCCATAGGTGCAGCCTTCTTTATTCATATGCTTGTAAGAATAGATTGGCTCTTATGTACTGGATTGTACAGCAATAAAATCCATCTTTCTTGCGGAATAAAGTTCATGTTAAAGCCAAATTCCAGATGCACAGAAACTCCTATTGTCTCCAGGGGATATTGTCCACCCCAGCAACTTGAAAGCCAATAGGCTACATCTGCAACTATTTCATCTTCAAGAAAGTCTGCCTTCCACAAGATTATGCCTATTTGCAGCTATGAGAAGATAGTTACTTGTTATTGTTTCCTAGCAATAGCATGTTAGAAATGTTGAAGAATTTTATTCCACAAAGACACATTTGAGAGGGTATATTATCCCTCTCCTCTAGAGGAGGAAATGCAGTGTAAAGCTGCATAGTTTTCTTGTTTTGCCAGCACTACTAAGTTGCAATCAAGCTATCATCATCCATGTGATTCAAAGTGTTTCTTGTTATTTGAACTTCCCCAGGGAATGGTTTACTCCTCGCACTGTTTTGCCATCTCATGGTCCCACCTGCAGTGGGAGGAGGTGTCACAAACAGGAGGTGTCATCCACAAACCAGCGCAGCCCCGACGGCTCCTTAAACCTGGGTTGGACCTGGCACAGCTCGTTGTGCTGGAGCAGGTTAAAAGCTGGTGATGCCCAGGCACGGGTTCATCTGGATGTGGAAGAAAACATCACCACATTCATGTTCCATTTGTTGAGAAGATGTACCAACAAAGACTTTCTCTGTGCATGATTTCTGAGGCATATGATCTTCGCAGGGCGATGCTGACCCTTTGTGCTGCTAGGAATATCTCTTTGCTGCTTGGCCATATCTCCTTGCAGAGCTTGGTCATGTGCCTCAGCTGCAGCTTGGGACACAGGCATGCTCATGGGCTGTTTCAGAGTCCTGGGGAGCACATGAGGGCTGAAGGTGGCTGCTCTGCTGCATGGCCATGCTGCAGGTCACAGGGGCTTAGGAAACCCAATTTTTTCCAAGCCAGCACAGCCAGGTTTGTCCTTCTGCTTGGATTGCCTTAGCACCATCACTGTTGCTTAAAACCTTTAGTGCTTTGCCCCCTGTGCTGAGCCAGCTGGCTTCCCTCCTATCCAATGTGCCGTTGTCGTGTTTATCATGGTCATGGGCTCTGCACCGCCCTTTTGGCTTATCACCATTGCACGGGAGGATGCAAGGAACAGCTGCCAGGGCCAAGTGTGCAGCCAGCACCCAGGCAGACGTCAGGACTGCCATCCGCCTCCCCATGGGCCCCTAGGTGGGAGCGCTGCCTGGCAGGGTGTCACACATGGCCAAGGGCTTATCTCCGTCACTGGCAATACCACAGTCACCTGGCCCGCAGGCATGAGTCTCAAAGCTGGCACCCTGCTGCTGGAAAGGCTGCAGCATCTCACACACACTCCATTTTTTTCCTTGGCACATGTACATATCTATAATATGGCATATGTTTCTTTTTCATTTGATAACAAGAGACATCAAAAGATGTATATCGATTTATTGCCTACAGAAATGCACACTGTAGTATGGCTGCAAGATCCCACTGAATCTGCTAAGTCAATAGTTCCAGGCCCGTCGCAATGAACAAATGGAGAAAGCTGTGAATTAATAACTTCCCTGACCTCCACCCTCTGTGAGGCCGAACAGCCAACGGAGGAGTTAATCCAGTAATCCATTTTAGCATCTGGAAAACAGCACACTCCCTGCCAGACCCTGGACCTACAAAAAAAAAGCGGAGAAGGAAAAACAAACAAATCTTAGGGCTGGGGACGAGAGGACTGAAATAGGGGAGGAGAGGGAAGGACTGCAAACCAGCAAGGAAGGTGACAGGCTCATTTGCAGTCCCTGGCTGCGTGATGCTTTCATCTTTCAAAAGAGGTTTGGGGCTTTATTTGTTCCACCAGGATCAGCTGGGCTTTGTGAGCACTCACTGCTGGTTTTTTGCATTGCTCAATGCTCAGGGGAAACTAAAGCTTCTTGCAGTGACCTCAGCCTGAATTGCTTCTCACCTCTGGAGCGAAGTCCCTGACCTTTTCCTGCCAGCTCAGCCAAGGGCACAGCGAAGCTCCCGCCTGTCCTGGGACCTTGGAACGCTTTGGCAGCCACACAACTGCCGCTGATTTGGGAATTCTGCTTTCATACACTATTCTTAGTCACTTTATTACTTTACCAGACTCTAACTAATCAGCTTGAAATTTCCTCTGTAAGATTTAAATTAAAAAAAAAGAGGAAAGAAACTGGGTAACATGTTCCAGCTGCTCAAAAAGAGAAGAAAGGTTAAAAAATATGTTATATTCTTCATTTTAAAAGCAAGGCAATGCTTTGCTTTGCTGTGAACACTAATAGTCCAGCTTTCAAATCCCAGTGTGAGGCTCAGAGGGGGCCATGGATTTGCTATTCTCCCCCCTGTGAAATTTGCCTGTGTTGGGACAGAGCATGAGCTGCTGGCAGACAGCTCTGCGCCGGGCTGGAGCACTCCCCACGGGCAGCAGACGATTTTGCTCTTTTAAGTTGCACCCTTCAGACCAGCCATTGCTGGGACACGAATAGACACCCCTCCCACTGCACGGCACATAAAAGCACTTAAAGGAGGGGGGGAAATCACCTTTTTGGGGTGATTTCCAATGAGATGCTTAGAAATTGTGGAATAGCTGCTACCACCTCTTCATAAAGCCATCTGCTGAGCATACACAAATGTGAGCTGGTGAATTCAATATCATAGATTTTATTAAAAATCCAGGCAGTATATGGAATTGGACAGAAGCTGTTAACAGCATGAATGGACTTTCGGTAACAGACAGAGCCCAGCTGCTTTAAGGAAAACCCACTCCATGTGCTGGGCATCAACTTGTATTATTTTGATTTTGGATTACGGTACTCTTTAATTAAAGGTCCTGACTTTATAATCCAATCAATCTAGATAAATAACAACTCTCTTTTGCAGATGAAGTTGTAGGCTTATCACTGCCCAACAGCCATATTTTAAAGACGATCCATAAAATTACACAGCAAATCAGCTTACATAGCATCTGGTTGCTGCAGCTGCGTGCAGGCAGAGCTCTGCACTTGTGCTGACAACTGTATTTCAGCGACACCGTGCCATCCTGGGCATACGTCCTACCCAGCCCTTCTCCTATTACCACCATAACAAAGTTCCTACTTCCTCAGCAGTATTACACTGTCTACTACTTGTCCCATTCATCCCATGAAATCTCTATCTCAGAGTTATTGTAATTATAAGGGGGAACTTTCAGTGCTGAAGGATGAAATGTAATACAATTAGTAGACTATTTTACCCGTTCTTCACCTTTTCCTGCCAAATAGCTTTGTTCTAATGAAGGGTATCAAACAACCATTTCATTGTGATTTAATTGAGCGGTTAGTTGTGCCACACAGACATCAAGGAATGGTTGCGGGAATGCTTTTCAGGGATGAGTGGAAAATGCAGCATGCTGGATTAGCATACATATTTGTAAGGGATGAATCGTGCCAGCCCTACCTTTAATGCCTGCTTGTTTGCATGAGCCTCGCTAGACTCAGCCTTTCAGCAGTCCACGTAAAAGTTTAGAGCCAATTACAAAAGCAGCACAGGGGGGTGCGACACCCTTTCCTTGGGCTGGTTGGGCTCGAGGGGTGCAGAGGAGCAGTCAGGATAGGAACTGCTGTTCTGAGGGAGACTCTGAAGCAATAATGCAAAGAGCTTAGGAGCGATCCCAGACCTTATTTCCACTCCTGCATGTGGGCAACCCTTTTCCCACACCTTGCAAAACTGCATTTTCTCCATAGAGCTTTGCAAGGAATTTGGCAGAGATGAAAGCGAGGGCAAGTCAGGCAGCCGAGGCAGGGCTGAGTATGAAACTCCAGAAGGTATCCGTAGAGATGAGACAAAAAGCCTGTGCAGACCTATCTAAGCTAAACTTGCCCCCAGATAGCACCGCTGTCTCATTTCCTGGAATATATTACCTAGGCATAGCTGACAAAAATAAACAGAGGAAAAAAGACCATTCTGTAATGCAGTCAAACCTCAATTGCCCATTTGTTTTTGTCCTTTAAAAGAGCTAATAACATGGTAATTGGTGGAGATATCTCCAGGGCTCCATAAGTGCAAGCAAGGGAGAAATTTTCCCACCATGAAATAGAGGCATATTTTTCTAGAGAAGAGAGGGGGGTATTACCCAAATTAAAGGAATCCGTATAGATTTCTACCTGATGTCCAAACCAGTGAAACCGTCTTCCTTTGAGTGTTTTGGCTTTTAATGGCTCAGAGATTTTTGGTGTGATCATGGTAGAAAAGCATCCCTGGAATTCACTTCTTGGCAAGGAAGGATCCAAGCCCACAGGAGCATATCAAGGGTCAAAAATACATGGAAGCAATTTCTCCAGCATAGCTACTCTTGCTTATATGATATCTAGCTTTGCCCCATGACACACCAAAGTGGGAAGCGCTGCTTTTATGTCCCAAACCCTGTAAAGTGAAGAGCCAACCAAGTGGAGAATATTCAGCTAAAGCACATTTTGTCTTTTAAAATAATACCCCTGAGCTCCCTTGTCTCCCTACTCCTGTCATCGAATTTGCATTAAAATTCACCTGCTTTAATAAACAGCAATTGTCACCCAAAATTTTGGGACACAAACAGCAAAATTGCTTCCATCTTTCTCAAAATGTCCCAAGCAGACTCTGATTTTTTGAAATATCTGTTCATTTACTGAGCCTTATTTTATTTTTTAATTGTCACATCTCTAACTGGGGTCCAAAAAATATAGAAACACCTGGAAATCAGGTCCTGAAGTTCATTTCCTGCATTGTTTGGGATCTGACTTGGAGTTTCTTTGGCTCTTGCAGACTGAAGGACTCCAGGGGAAAGACAACACCCTGTAGATGCACGGGGCGGCAATCCTGAGAGTTGAAGGTACGTGCCCAAATTCCAGCAAGTGTCTCTGAATCTTAATCTTAAAAGCATTTAACAAAATCACAGCCTAAAATTGTGGAGGGCTTGAATAATCCCACCAGCAAATGTGTCTGTGAAGCACTTCTGTCTTGCAGTGCCAGTGCCAGGAAGATCCCGAGGTACAGGGGAAGCATAAACTTTTAGTCCTCCATTATCTTGCACATTAATTAGTATTATTTAGAGCCTGATCTATGCCGCTTTTGTCCTTTGCAAAGTACTTATGGTTTCATCAAGATCCAGGAGCTATAGAACAGTAAATTACCATTTTATTGAAATGATTGGCTTTATCCTAAAGCAGGTTCTTAAAGAACAGGCTTTAAAGGTTAAACTCTGTGCCAGGGTAATATGTATATCACATTCCCGGGTGCCTTTTGTGTTTAAAAATCGACAGTTTCCATCTGTGAAAAGAGGAATTTAGACATGCTGATACTCTGACATTTAAATGTGAGCAGTGGAAGATAAACACAGTCTGACATAAAGTAAATGGGGTGATATTAGGCAAAGTTAAATTTCAAATATTCATGCTTCTGCTTCTACCTGCTGGGGTACTGTGTACCAGGAGGAGCATTACCATGCATTAACACTGTCGTGTCTCTGGGGTTCGTTACAGCAGGTCAGCACAACACACCGGTGAGCATGATCTTTTCAAAGCAAAGGCCGTAAGCTTGTTCAAAACCTTTTCTGGTTAGTGATGAGTCTTACATCCCGATTTTGCAGCTAGCAAGCTAGGCTCAGAAGAGTTTTAGGATGCAGGTCTCCATCATGATCTTAGCTGCAAATGATTTTACAGCAGCTCTGGATTTGCAAGGAGCGACAGGCGCAACTTTTAGCACTAAGCTTCCCTGCTCCAGCCTGTGCCTGTACCTGCAACCCAAGCAGGTCGCTGTCTAGACACAGACACCCACTGTGCCATTCTCCAGCCAAGGGAAAGTGCAGGTCTGAGTGGCAGTGAATACCTTAGAGGGCTGCCTGTGACAGGCTGTGGGCATAAGCAAGGTGTGTAGGGCGATGTAGTATCTTTTTTCCTTAAAAAAGAGATCATTCCATCTCTTGGTATAGCAGTTTCTGTAGTAACCAGTGTTTTACAAGTGAAATGCAAGCACGGAAAGATGTAAATTGTGCTAAAAAGGGTAAGCTAGTGAAACAGTAAAGTGGTAAGGGGATAGCTCGATATAACATCCCTTTGGAGTAGTCCCAGTCTGGACTGCTTTTGGTGTTGACACTGTCTTGTACCCAGATGGCCTTGCACTAACCCAGGAAAACTTGCATTTGTGAATATTTTTTAAATCTCTGGCCCCTTCAGTAACCTGATCCCCCACACAACTGTGTGTGACAGAACAGCTCTTTGGGATATTGTCTGACTTTCTCTCTTCAGAGCCCCAAGGGTGTGTGGGCAGGTTAAATAATGCAAAAGCAGCTGTAATTACGCTGTGCAGTTTCTCTGGAAACATTTCAAAAATATTAGCACATTGTTCTTTTTTTGTTCTTTTTTTTTTTTTTCCCCTGGCCTCTTTTTAAGGGGTCTAGAACAAATCTAATGGTTTAATGAGATATATGACAACATACGACATGAAAGAGATTTTTAGTGACTTTCATTACCCAAACTCAATTAGAGGAGAGTAATCAGCAAGTCCCCTGCCGTGAGAACTGTAGAATGAAACCATGGCAAGATGGGACAGATGCAAGAAGAGAAACTCATTGCGAAACAAGAACAGAGATATTCACTGCACCCCCCAAAGCACCCAATGAATGCTGAAACATAAAGAGTGCAGCATTAGCAACTTGTCGCTGCTGTTTTCTTTTCTAAGCTGGATAATTAAATATAAATAGTCCCTCAATCTATTATTTTAAAAACTATTGTTTTAATGTCAGATAAAGTCCTTTGTTTGCTTGTTTTTTGGGAGGAGGAGGAAGAGAAATAAAGGCTTGTTCAGCTTTTGTTCTCTTTCTTTTGGTCCCACTGTAAGATACTCTTGGATTTTGCAGTGTATCAGTGCTGGTTGATGCTCGGCACAGGAATTTCACAAAATCTATGAAATCTAGGTCTGCTGTGGCTGGTTCACACACATAGTGGGGGTCCCACACTTAATGTTGGGAGGAGAGGGTGCACATCGGGTTGTTACATACTTCTCCATTTCTGATCTTGCCAGCGTTATCCACTGCAAGCTGCTAAAACCAAAACACATGTTCATTTATCCAACCAAGGCCCAGAGCCCACATGTTGCAGTAACAGAGGACACAGAAAAACTGCACAGATTTGCAGAAAGTGGTGTCACAAGCATTTCTATGGCTGGTGTAGGAACTCAACAGCTCAAAAGAGGGAACAAAGGTAGCTTTAAACCATGTCTGCTCCTCTTCCTCCTCTCTTCATGTGTCTTTTGTGCCTGTTCATGTAACACATGCTGAATAATAACAGGTGGGCAAACCATGTATCTAAAGCTCAGACGATCTCAAAGACAACCGTTCCAGCAATTCTGCATCTCTGGCTGGCTGGCCAGTCAAATGCACCCACGCTGACCCTCCAGTGTCTCTTCTCAAAGGGCTTCTCACATCAAATCCCTTGCAAGGGGCTCTTGGCAGCTGGTTTCCCCTCTCCTCTCCTCTCCTCTCCTCTCCTCTC
>VYZM01014696.1:784063-795264 GCA_013398915.1 Dromas ardeola
TCCACCCCTCTCCTCTCTTCCTCCTCCTCCTCCTCCTCCTGCTTCTCCTCCTCCTCCTCTCCTCTCCTTTCCCATGTGGCTGTGCCCAGCCTGTGGGATGATGCTGTCCTGGCCTATTGTTCAGATACATGGCTTCTTTTGACTCTTCTCCATTAAGCAAGGCAGGGATGGAGGTTCTGTGTTTCCCTCTTCCCAGTCCCACCCCCATTGGTGTGGCTGAGCTGCCTGCCAGCTCCTATGCTCCAGTTTCATCTCTGCTCTCACAGATAGACCGCAGCCTCTTGGACAGTGCACATTGTGCCATTGCTTTGTTTGGCTATTTGGTGGCTGGAGCTGTGCCTGCTCAGCTGCGTGCTGGCCTCAGATCCAAGGCTCTGTCATAGCAGGCAGCCTGCCTGACCTAGCCTGGCCTGTTTTAACTATTGTTAACTTGTGTCCTCTCCATCCTTCCTTTACTGGATCTTAGCAGACAGACCCCTCTGGAGAAGCAGCCAGCACCTGGCTTTCCTGCCCATCAATCCTTCTAGCAGGCTCCTGTCTTGTGCTATGAAGGGTGCATTGCAACGATCCCACAATACAAGAATTCCCTGTCAGTCGCCTGTCTTTACGTCTTATTCAGCTGTGTGAGCACCAGGGAAAGGCATCAAACCCCCACCTCCTCCAGACCCATTTCAATGCTGCTACAGCCCATTGCCTGCTATGGACTACACTTCCAAAACCAGGGCTGCCCAGGGCTCCTAGGGTTCTGGGAATGCCAGCATTGGGCTGCATGACACCGGAAGAACTGAGGGTCATTAGAAGGATTGTGCCAGTGCATTGGGTCACACGACAGCCAGAGCCCCCAGCACTTCTCCTCGCCTGGCAGGGAAGAGCCCATGTTACCATACTGCCAGATCTGTGCTTTCTTACAGCAATCCTCCCAGGCAGCCCCTCATCCTGCAGGTCTCTGCACTGAGAGCGCTATGCAAGAGCAAGGGAGAGGCACCAGGACAGGGAATTGTGCTGGGGGACATTCTCTCCTCTGCCTATGAAACTGGAGAGCTGAGTTTTCATAGGCTGTTTTCATTCATTAGACACTCTGAACTATTTTGCTGTCTGACGATGGCTGGAGGCTGATGCCTGGCCAGACAGTACAGTCTCCAATTTGTCTCTGGCACACGTCTCTCATAAATCTAATTCTCTTCGCGAATGAAAAGCAATACACTACTGCTAACAGAGGTAACCAGGTAAAGTACTTTGAAGAGGCATATGATGAGTGAATTCCCCCAAACAGCTCAGTCAGTGATGGCTATACACGCTAGCACACACTCAGATATACTGCAATTTTACTCATGTTCAAGGATAATCTCCATTAGCAAAATGCATTCATGTCTACGGCATAAATTATTTTAGTGGGAACATGTCAGTTCGCAGTCAGATGTTTTTGCTGGCTTCTGCAGGGTTGGCTCAAGCACTTTCCCAAATGGGAGGGAAGAGAGATCAATTTAGACATGTCCTTGCATTATTGCAGGAGGGCAATAACACAACATCATGTTGTTCGCCACCACTTCCAGGGAGCAGAATGTAGTCCCTGCTACAAATCACTGCTTCTTACTGGGGTAGGGGGAGAAAAAACTGTCAGCTGCTGGGAAATAAATAGCTATTACTTGCTGATCCATTTACGTCTGGAGATTCCTTAAATGCGGTAGATTCAATTCTGCCCAAATGAGGAAAGCACGTGCAGGTTACAAGAGAGACAGATAACTATTAATTTAAAATTCCAGGCAAGACTTTTGCTTTTATTACCCTCATTATATTTTAAAGACATAACCAACAGCATATGTAAATTAGCACCTTAGATTATTATCAGGGAAAACCCTACTGCATATATAAATGCATAAATGCAGCAAGCACACTAAGGATATTGTACGTGGAAACTGACATCCATTTAAAGGCTTCCAGATCACTGAATTAGTTTCATGGGGCTGACTGTAACTGGAGTTTGGCTGAGTTGTGCTGTCAAAGTGACCTCAGGGCTCACTGTTGTTGAAAGCGGCAATTCTGGTGCTCCCTCTGTCCCCATTCTCTTCCCCCAGGGCTGCCTACAGGCTCCTGCCTCCACTACAGATCAGAGCCTTCACTGGAAAAGCCAGTGAAGTTTTCTGCTAGTTTAGTGAGCTGAACCAGCTCAGTGAAAGGTCTCAGGAGTGCAGGGTCAGGCACAGGAGGAAGATGCTAGAGCTTCCCTTGGCAGCAATGAGATATTAGATCAGCTCAGTCGTGATATCAAATGAAGTCTTTCTGTCTGAGTTCTGGGGTTTAATCACCAGTGCAAATATACAGCACTCCATGCCTTTAGCCCGCACCTTGCAATCCCCCTGCCTACCATGTGGACTTGTAGGAAAGTGTGAACTGCAAGCACAGAGACAAGCACAAGAGTTTTAGCCCTGCAGAAGGGCATTACAAAGCATCCTGCATTCCCTAAGAAGTGACTTCAACTTTTTCCCGTAATGTTCCTCGACAAGATAATTTAGACATCTTACCGAGCAATGACATCCATCGCAGCACTCACCCAGCATCCTGGGTTCATCTGACACAGCAGTCTTCCTTCAGGATGTCTAATTCAATAAGTAACAACACAAAAGAGTGGATGCTGCGGAAGAAGATGGTATACTCAGCAATGCTGACAGATACAGCAAGACAAAGGGGAGTCTTTTGATGGAAAAGCTGAATATCAGCTGTGCTATGCAAGTTTTTCAGTAAAGAACAAATATTATTATTCAAAATTTTTACTATAGAACAATCTATTTGCATTAAATTCAGTAATAGTCTCGCTGGCTTTTGGACTTTTGGAAATTGTTCTAGTGGAATTATATTGATTATTGCATAAAGAACAATGTACAGAAATAATAGTATATTCTTCATCAAGTATCATATCCTTAAAGCATTGTGATAGAGAGGTCTGCACAACATTGTGGCTGAAGTGCCAAAGGTTAAAGGCTGCAAATGCTGGTCCCAAGTGCAGGGTGTTGGATAAGCCATCTTGGGGCAGAAAGGAGATGAATTGGGTACTTGGGTCTTTTGCTAGCATGTGAGGTGTTTTTTGGATAATATAAATAGAGCGTATTGCTATGACATCTAGCATTCATCTGTCAACAGGAAATACTGTGATAAAACTGATGAAATAAAAATATCTCTGTAAGATATCATTACAACAAAGTGAATTTCATTAATTGTCCTGGGATTAAACATAGACCAGCTCCCAAGACCCTGTCCCTGCAGATCTAGCATGGGCCACGGCGGCTGACTGCAAGGCAGGCTGCTCCCACAGAGAGCCTGAGCCGGGGGTAGCCCCTGTGCGGCAGAATATTAGCAGGTGAAATACCAAATGAATGTCCTTCAGTTCATCTCCGAGCAAGTGCTGCTCATGAAGGCACCGCTCACGAAGCTGGTGGTTTAGCAGCACACCCGGCATCTGCTCGCTGGCACTGATTGCTGCACAACGACGTCTATCTTGAGAGGCGACAGGAAATTTATCTCCCAGCACCTCATCAAATCAAGTGTAATTCCTGACCATTTGCCAAATGGGAGCGATAACTGTGCTAAGTGCCTTGCAGGAGAGTCTTCTCTGAATCACGTGTGTGGATCATGAGCTCCTGTCAGCTGCAGTTATATATGAGTTGATTAAGCCCTTGCATAGAGGACTGCTGCTGACCTGCTGAGAAAGGTTAGAGCTGTCTCTATTGCACTATGGACATTTTCTACACACGGCACATTAACTTCCTGGATATTAAGTAGCTGCATCACGCCTTCAGGTTGCCAAACATGCCACTTGGCTCCTATTAGCTAATTTCCCCTGGGCTTTGTGATCTAGAAGAATTTGGTACTTTTCAGTTGCTCAAAAACATCTCTCTCCTATTGCACAGGGCTTTTCCCAGAAGTCTTAGGGTGGGGGAAGCTCAATAATAACCTCTTTCACATAATCCTAGGGCCAATCTGTAAATTCTCTACTCCTCATCCTTTGTCCCTGAAAGGGCCCAAAGACAGTCGGTCCATCTATCCCAGCCTTTGCATTCAGGGACTGCAAAGGACTTCGCAAGGCCACTCTGGATAATGGGTGAGGGAAAAAACTTCATCGACCAAGACAGCTGTGCTTTAGCTGCAATGAAACACCTACTTTAAAAATGCTCATCTGGCCATGCAGTTTGCCCACTGCTTTATGATTAATCATGGGACTTCAAGCCAAAGTGATTACTTACCATACAGTGCAACATGGCTGACTTTGCAAAGCCAGCATACAATGCTTGGAGATTTTCCAAAAGAGGTGAATCCTTTTAAAATGAATGCTGTGTATCTAAAGGGGTTCATGTAAAATACTCATAAATATATACACTTACAAAAACTAGTTAGTGCATTGCCATGAGCTCAGCTTTCCATTGGTGCCCTTAAGCTCTCGCCAGAGATTTGCCAAATAGCACTGAATTCATAGTTGACATTCTCTAGCTATTCCCTTTAGCAACTGGAGGGATGTAAAGACAGTATTGCAAGGTAATCCCAACTAGTTGGTTAACGCATACCTGGCAAGCTCTCAAAGCTAGTCAAGATATAATGAACAGGTGGAAAACATTGCCAGACTATTGTATATTTTCTTCTTCTGCAGGAGTACAATGACAGCATTATACTTGCGAGGTCTGGTGTAATTCCCTTCCACATGCCTAGGAATCCTTTCCGTAATTGCAATAGGAGCTGGAATGGAGCCTTCGTAGCAAATCCCAAGGAATAAACACAGGCCCACATCTTGGGCTTTGTGGGATGGCGGAGCATATGGGGTCCCATTAAGAATGGCATATTCTAGCTACAGTGTTGCCAAGAAATCCAGGTGATATTTGTTTGCACTTTGGCTTTTGGCTTTTGGATGAGAAGAACAAATCCAGTCTTTTGAAAACAGTTGGCATTTTTATCTGTCACTTCTACAAGCAGATCTAGCATTTGTCAAAAATATGTAACAAAATACTTATTAAAAATGTCAGGTAAAGTAAGCTCTTCCTTGTTAATGTGGATGGAGACTTACATACGTGAGGGAATTGAGTAGTTGTGTTTTTAAGGGGCAGGTGGTTTTGTTTCTGGTTCTGCTAATTCACTGTGCCTTTGGGACATGTTTTCTATGCTTCCTTCTTTTCCCATCTTTTCTATTTAGACCATAAAATGTTCAGGGAAAGGATTGCTTTGCCTTGTATGTACTCAATACCCAGCGCTCACCTGAAACTCTTCATGATTACTGTGGATCAAGTATGTAGATCTACTATTGTGTCTGCAACAAACTGCCAGGGGTTGTACAGCACTGAGGACGAGGGTCCTGCTTCTTGATGAAGTACCCACAAACCATAATCATGCAAGAGATAAGACTATTTTAAATCTGGATTTTAAGAGGTCAGGATTTGACAATGCTTTGCTATATATCCACAGTAATGAAACAACAAACACTACTGAAATATTTCAGAGTCCTCGTTTGCATAAAATTAGATGCTTCCCCTTCCCTCCCTGTCAAAACTTCAGTGAAGAGGGAAATCTCTGTGCCTTAGGAAACTTAGCTGTGAGTGCTTTGAGCTACTCCAGCTCTTGTGTTATAGCTTTGTGCCTACAGTCACAATTAATTAATATGTGTATGCATTATCTCCTACCAGGCTGGCTGGAAAAACACTTTCTAGCTTGGTATGTATTTCTGCTTCATTGGCAGTGGCTTCCAGCCTCACATTCCTTCTCTAAATATTATATCTAGTGATTTAATTTATTTACAGTTAGTTCAGCTGCCAAATTGATGGAAGATGACAGAATGGCCTGGTAACACCAGTGGAGAAGCTAGTCCTCCTAGCAATTACTTATCCATGCCAGAACAACACTGAAACATGGGTATCAAGTTTATACAGAGGTGGCATTTAGACCTTAAAGTAATAGTTGCCTTTAAAAAGGCAATGAATTAAGTTAGATGATTGACTGGATCAGACGGATAAATGATAGATGATGGTACACAGATTTGGCAGAGCATCCCTGATTTCTCTTTCGCAGCTCTAAGTGTCACTGTAAATTGTTTTTAACATAATTTTGAACCTCCAAATCTGGCAATGGGTAATAAATCAGCTTGAATCCATTAGCAACTGGCCTTATGTGTGCATTCTGGCACTCTTTTTTGTGCCCCTTTGGTTTGAATATGGCTACCATTCTGTGAAATACAGAAGGAAATTTAGACATGATAGAGAAGGGGAAGCATTTAAGAGACTCAAATACAATTATGAGAAAAAAAACATGTAAGTGGGAAGAAATAGGCATGAAAATCTGCCAGGAAGATACAGTCAACAACAATATATTAGGATATTGTTTATTGATAGAGAGCAAAGTTTGGGAACTGTTTTGATTCCAAGTTTTTGGCCCCTCCTCTTGCCCATATTTTGTTCCTTATCCTGTGCCTCCAGGCTCCAGCTCCCATGCAGTGAAGGCAGGTGATGTACAGTGTGAACTTGCAAATCCCTTGCTCCCAGCCCCACACTTTGGCCACATCTCAGAGTCAGGAGCATAGCACACGCCTCTGAATATCAGCCATGTCCTACTGCAGACCACCTTCACTGGCTTCCTGCTATGGAAAAGCATTCTCCAGTGCAGGGAAAGTCATGTCCCAAGAGGTAGCATCTGTGTTCACTAGGACTTGTCTAGCAGAGTCATGATACCCTGGATGGGTTCATCTCACCAGCTGTAGGTGCCCAGTTAAAGTCTATCCAAAAGGCTCCTTCCAGAGTGTCTGCAGAGAGAAGTAGGTCCATGGAGTAATTAATTTGGCCCTAGAAGGTGTCCAAGACTGGTGGGTTGGGTCTCCTTCAGGAGATGTTGGTCTTTATGAGCTTCCGTGGAAGCCTCTAGCTAGCTGGCTTAGATGAGATGCTTGAGTTACAGATGGCAGAAGTTAGGCAAGAAACTGCCAGGTGACATTAAGGCAGGTATGTGGGCAGGTTTTCTGAACTACACAGGCACTGACGGATTCAGATACTTGGTGTGGATTTTAAAAGCACTTTCCCATTCAGCACCCATTCCTGTGATTTAGTCTTGCCTGGCTTTGGAGCATTACTCATACTTTTGAAAAACCATAGATCATACAAAAAAAGGATCCTTCGGTCTGCAGAGATAATCGTTGCTCAGACTCATACTTGCTATCTGTCCCAGCTTGTTCCAGTGCCTCTGAGCTTTAGGGTAACACCACACAAAGGATTACAGATATCCCTTCTCATTACAACAGTGCTACTAGAATTTCAGTCATCAATCATGCTTGCTCCAGAGTCTCTTTATGCTCTGAAGCTGATTAGCTGTTGAAATAATCCAGCTTTGATGGCAAGCAATGCTTTATTAATATTGCAACTGACTGCTTTTCTCCCATCATTTGCTTTTAATGGATCCCGTGCTTCTTTGTTCCTCCTCCTGCCTGTGGAGCTCTCAGAAAGGTTTGGTGACTAACCATATGCTTGGATGCACGTTCGTTGCATCAAAACAAAGCCTATAATGCAAATGCTGCTGGTTGTGTTCCAGTTTTAGGATCTCTTCAAAGCGTAAGCGTGATCTGACAGTCTTTCTTCTGCAACTAGGCGCTACACAGGGATTTGCTGTATTCATCTGCGTAGGGATGTCCTGGGTCCTAGGCGGGCTGTAATTCCTTCACATGGTCTCCATCTGTTCTATCTTGCATGAAGAAGGACTATCCCCAGAGCTGGTACTCCTTTCTCGTGGACTCAGCAAGGTTCTGTGCCCACAACTCATGATCTCAAGAAGAGATAAGAGGATCAGCAATAAGCCTACTTCAACTAGAGGGGATTGATTTCAGCAATAGTAATGAGCACACCAGAGAGCCAGAGAGACACAGCTAATAAAGGCGTACCAAATAATTAGCAGCACTAACACGTAGCCCCTCACCAAGCCTTTTCCCTGCCCACACCCCTAGCAACAAGCCACAGGTAAATGAGAGGGATAATATGAAAAGACTAGATCTGCAGCCATTAAAAAAATCTTTTGTCCTACATCAAGTTCTTTCATCCTACATCAGTTGCCTCAAAGATTTCCTTTAGATGTAGCAAAATTAGAATTTTTTTGCTATGTTTGTTAAGTAGCACCTAAATGGCAAAATTTGTTGCTGAACACTAAGCAATAGATGTTAAACGACTTTAAATTAGCGTAAACCATTGCTGCAGCTGACAAACTTGCCTTCTCCTGGACCTGCCAATTGCTGGACAGGTTCTGTTGTAGACCCCAGGTTTCATCTGATGCAGGCAGGACTGGGCCCAGGGATGGGTTCCCCTTGAAACTTCACTGGACCCTACAATAGTTTTGCCTTCCAGTTGTGAGACACAACAGCACTTCTGTACAGGTTACCACATCACAGAGGAGGCGCTGCTGTCACCGTCTTATATTTGGGGAAGCTGTGGAGAAAGGTGACTGCTGCTTCGTCAGGCAGACCAGTAGCCACAGTGGGAATCTCCTGGGCTTTAGCTCTGCTGTGCTGCCTGCCCTCAAAGCACTCACCGTATCTTTAAATCAGTTCCCTCTTAAACCGAATGACGAATTATGTGTTTAGTGAAAATATTTAATTTAAGAGTCTCAAAACTTTGTCAACATACTTGAGAGTGTTTTGGAGAAATAAAACTACCCAGTGATATGATGTCTCGTTTATATGTAAATTGTGAAGAAATTAAGGAAAGCAGAGGACTGCCATTACAAACATTACATAGATAACAAATATTTTGCGTATTTGCTTCCCTAAAATTGTTTTGCCGTGTTTCAGTTGGGTTTATAAAAAGAAACAAGTATTTTGGGTGTGTAACTTGCTGGCCTGATTCTCAGAGCTCAGCGTGGCTTCAAAATCAAGTTCCTTTCATGTGCCTCAAAGCTGGGCAGCAAGAATCATCAGTCTTTTTTTTTTTTTTTAAATATAAGCCTTTGATATTAAATATGTATTCAAACCTCCCACTGATACCAAGAAGAGCTACATGCATATATTCCAAGGTAAAAGAACGCTCTCAGCTACAGCTTGCCCAGTTGTTCTGGTTCTGAAATGAGACATTTTTGCAATGTTAAAAAAAAAGGGGGATGATATTCGAGAGATCAAACCAGATCAACACTTCATCTGTGGTGGAACTGGAAGGTGCGTTTGCAGAGGTGAGGGGGTGGTGTGTTCTACCCCAGAAGGACAACCTGTATGAGTTGCAAGTCTCAGAATAGCTCCTGACGGAGACCAGTGAAATCTGTAGGACACAGATAATATGTGAAAGCGCTACCTGAGGGAAATAATACCAGAGGAAAAATGGCCATAGCAAACATGTTGGGTTTGTCAACTGTCACCATCAGTAGCTTTCCAGGGTTGTCTGTCTGAGCAAAACAAACATTTCCAGATTGCAGGAGTGGAAAACTCATAATAGATTCAGGTTATTGTCCAGGGCAATGCCAGGCTGGGCTATTTTCATTTTCATCTTCAGATGAAATAGAGTAGAGAACAAGTCTCTGCCAATTTAACTTCATCATAATCCCATTCAGTTACTCCTAGTACATATGGGAGGTTGAAGATCGCAGCCGTCAGTGGGGTGATGTGTTGCCAAGAGCAATTGTCTCTTCGTATCTGGTTCCAAAGGCCAGAAAGGTTAGCAAGTCCTTTAAACTATCACTGCAGCATGATGGCTCTGAAGTTAATTTCAGAGATTATAATCACACCAGGCAAATACTCAAAAACTGGGCATGCCTGTAACCTCACTATGCTATTCTGGCATTGCCTCAAAATGGGGCTTGTTATGGTAAGAGTTTGGTACAGAGTGCACAGATGAGCCGTCCTGCCCTGGGTATACAAAAGAACCCATTATCTCTTAAAAAAAAAGACAAACAGCTTGAATTGATCGGCTGAGTGACTACCGTCTCACCAATTAACTGTGTGCTGGTACCAATCAATCTTTGGCAGAAAGCTGCCAGTTCATTTCAAGTGTTGCTAACGCAGAGGGCCATTTTAGAAAGGTGGTGACAAAAATGCACGATCAGAAGTCACTGATTTTTGTTGCAACTGGAATGTGAAACAAGAAGGGCAACGTGCACCCTTAGTTCTGTTCCGGAGAGAGCAGGAGCAAGAGGAAACACATCCCATACCAGGATTTTTTAATAAACTGTTAATAAATGGAAAGAGAAATTTTAATGTGGTAAACAAATGGTATAAATCAAAACCCAACAAATTCCTACTTAGTGGGAGATCACAAATGATCCTGTAAAGATGCAGTAAACACCAGAAAGGTGAAAAGCGATACAGTACTGTAACTTTATAATTGTATACAGATAGCCATCACTGATTAACTATTTATTAAAACATCTCTTCATCTCTGATTAACACGTTATAAACTATTTATAAGCACCTTTGCAAACACTGGTGCAATCGATGATGATTTGCAATTATTTATCCATTTGTTATAAGAGTTGTCATCATCTTTAACCCTGCATGCGCTATCCATAGATGCAATGTTAACAAAAAAAGATGGCCAAAACAAAAATAAAGGTTAAAGATTGTAAGAGCAAGTAATGAACATACTGTAGTACTATAGGTGAAGGATGGAGGGAAAGAAGAGATGTACAGCCTGTCTTTGGGCAAAGTTACCAGACACAGGTAATGCAGTTACAGATGCCCAGGTGATGCAAAGCCCCATAAAGCAGTTGTGGACTCAAACCCAACCCAAGTCACCCTTGTCCATGATTGTGGCTGCAGGACAGACCCAAGACAACGTGCCAGGGATCTCTCCAGTGGTATTCCCCAGGGCTCAGTATTGGGGCAGTTCTGTTTAATATCAACAATCTGAACAAGGGGATCAAGTGCACCGTTAGTAAGTTTGCAGATGATACCAAGTTGGGCTGGAGTGTTGATCTGCGTGAGGGAAGGAAAGCTCTACAGAGGGATCTGGACAGGCTGGATCAATGGGCCAAGGCAAGTGGTATGAGGTTCAACAAGGCCAAGTGCCGGGTCCTGCACTTGGGTCACAACAACCCCGTGCAGTGCTTACAGGCTTGGGTAAGAGTGGCTGGAGAGCTGCCTGGCAGAAAAGGACCTGAGGTGTTGGTCGACAGCCAGCTCAATATGAGCCAGCAGTGTGACCAGGTGGCCAAGAAGGCCAACAGCATCCTGGCCTGTATCAGCAATAGTGTGGCCAGCAGGACTAGGG
>VYZM01014696.1:795645-813334 GCA_013398915.1 Dromas ardeola
TTCTTCACTGAAAGGGTTGTAAAGCATTGGAACAGGCTGCCCAGGGAAGTCGTTGAGTCACCATCCCAGGAGGTACTTAAAAGATGTGTAGATGTGGTGCTGAGGGACATGATTTAGTGGTGGACTTGGCAGTGCTAGGTTAATGGTTGGACTTGATCATCTTAAAGGTCTTTTCCAACCTAAATGATTCTATAATTCTATAAAGGATCTAATATTTGCCTGGGGAATGAAAATACTGCACTCGTGACTTTGGCCTCTGGCTTTCTATGTAAGTGAGTCTCAGTTTCTCCTGAATGTCACTAATGGTATTGGTTTCCTTATGAATATTGCCTTAGATTTTTTTTTTTTTTTTAAGTCAGGTATATGCTGTGTGTTCTGAAAATCAAGAGTCTGTTACTACCTGCTTTTGCCCCGTGCTCCAGGATTGCATAGATATTATTAATGACCCCAACTATCTCTGGAAAGGCAACAGGTATTTAACAATCTTACACAGGTTATGCGAGTAGCATTTTTCTATTGAAGGGTGATGATTTTAGTAAGGACTTATGTTTAAAACAACCAACAATAGAAGACTGTTTTATTGTGGTGTTCTTCAGCACAATAAAATTCTCTGTAACACAGAGGATGTATTAATTATGTAACCTGATCTGGAAAAGTATTAAAGTACTAAATTAAGAATCAGGTGAAGACAATCCCCACTGAGATGCTGACACAATGTCTAAGCATATTAACACTGGATATCTTACTTTTTCCCCCAATATCTTGAGAGGATCCTATTTCACATTTTCTTTACGTGGAAATGTAAAGAGTAGAGGAAGCAACAAAGACTGCAGCAGTATCAGCAGGATTCAATTAATCCAGCTGGCATGATGGAGAGGCTCTTGTCAAGCCAATGCAGGAGAAATCTTTCTGAGCTATTAAAGAAAAAAATTCAAATCAATAGGTGACCCATAGTTTCAGGTATCCGAGAACAGCTGATCAAGACAAGTCTGGCTCTAGGAGTGGATGCAACAAGCAGTTCTCAAGAGGCCGGAGATTTGTCTCAGTCTTTTTGTTATGTCTTTGAAACCATTGAAGTGTTTAAGCATGAGATGGGTCCTGACCATGTTAATGCACAAGTCACTGTGGTTATTGGCCAATAGTCTGTCCTTGGCCTACTTTGGAGCAGAAGTCACTCACTCACATTCTGGTCACAGCAAGTTATCTCTGTCCAGACGACGAGGAGTGATCCAGGTGTGGTTTTCCATAAGCAGCACTTAAATTCCTCCGAAGACAATGAGGCAGTTATTCGTGTTTCTCAACATAATGAGAATCCCACTTAGGTATCGTTTTATCTCAAGTGTTTAAGGGCTTTAGTGAGTCTTTAATAACAGGCAGTCTTTAAATGGGTCTCATAGGGAAGACTCAATTGCATTCCCCAGTACAGACAGCAAATCCAAAGATTGCTATATTGTTTAAAGCATTTCTAAAGCCCTAACACAAGGGTTTAAATGGCGCTCAGGTGATGGAGAGGGCTTTGGACAAAGCTTGAATTTCATCCCCAGGTAACTATAGCATTGACTCTCCCGTGGTGAGGTTTGCCCCCAAGGAGGGCAGCAGCATGAACAAGGCTGGAGGCCCACTATATGAGGGTGCAGTAACACATCTATCTCCCTGCCTGCCTTATTTCTGCTTTCATCAGATGGTTTTTTCTCTTCGCACCTTTTTTTTCTTCATTTAATGATATGTATTTTAAGGAAAACAAAACACTAGAGTGAATTTAATTACAAGGAGTTTATTGACTTGAACCTCATTCACAGCAGACTCCTAACCCCCGTCATCTTTCTGACGAGCCAGACGAGGCTGAGAACTGTTTCTCCCTGTTCTGAGACACTCTGACCCCGATTTGATTTAATTGGTATCTTGCAATAATCGAGTACTTGCCAAGAGCCAATTTAAAGGTGCTACCATCTGATTTTTTCCCCAATAGAAGGATTAACCCCATTAGCAATGAACTGCAATGCTGCATGTCCGTAACCTTACAAAAGAACATAATCCTGTCTCACTCCACCAGCTCATTTTTTCTTCTGTGGTAAATACAAATCATTAAGAATCTCCGCATTCTTCACCACAGTTTGGACCTGTTTTTACCCCGGGCGGTCAGAAGCAGGTGGTGATCCCAAACAGGGATGAACCGCTGGAAAGACTTGCCAATTCCTTCTGGTTTCTCTTTTTAAAATGGCACGGGTATTATTTCATTGCTCCTGGCTTCAGGTTGTGGGTTGATGCCCAGCTCTAAAGAGGTCTGAGAGGCAGCAGAGCAGCCATTTTGCAGGGACACTGCGAGACGTGGCTTTCGGTCACCGTTTGGGTTATTTCCTCTCCCTCTGGATTACTGCCTCTTCCTCCCCAGCCTGTCTATGGGACGGGAGAACAAAACCCACATTTTCCTTTCAAAGTCTATCAGAAATCGGCTTTGCATGTTTTAAGAGAGCGGGTGTGGAGCAGCTCTTTGCTCTGTTCCCCTCAGACCAACCTGAGAAACATCCCCAGCTCCCCACCTCGGCCTGGCCCTGCCTCCCTCCCCGTCAGCAGCTGTCCTCCTTGGCCATGGCTTCGGAGCGTGCCCAGGGGACACCGGCGCGCGGCCGTGATTTGCTCAGGCGGCTCTTTTCCTGCAGCTTAAAAATAAACACTGAGATTTCAGTTTACGGGTTGTTCTCCGGCCGGGCCGCAGCCGGTCTGGCTGCTTAGCGCTGCGATGCCAGTGGAGCCGGAGGGCCGTGGCAAAGGGAGGGAGCGGTAGGGGAGGCCTGGCTGTGGGGTTTACGGAGCAAGTTTTTAAACATCTAAGTTGTTTCTTAAAAGCTGTAAGAAATAATGAATAATTAGGAGAGATGGAGATACTCCAATTTACTAATGAAATTATATGCTTTGTAGATAAGAACAGAGACACATAAGGATGTCACACTGTATAAGGAACAGAAGGTAGATGTCTCCAGCAGGCTAATTTTACACACTATAATGCCTTCCTTATCATTAATAACACCATCCTACATTTAGAAAGCGCTTCTCTTCCCAAAGGACCCCAGACTGCATTATAACTGTCGGCCTAGTCCTGAGGGCAGATACATTGATACCACTTTTAATAAGAAATTTGTCAGATTCAAGCCAGAAGAGAGTGATGCCTTCTCCCAAGGCTGAAAGGCAGCCTCTGCCAGCGTGGGGGAAAGCAGCAGCTCAGTCCCAACATCTCACAGCCAGTTAGAGGAAGCTGGCTTGGAAAAAGGCTGATGGAAAGGAAAAGCCTTGTGCAGAAGGAGAATGCCGGACTTGCTGCTGGGCTCCTGGGATGGCGGCAGGACCCTGCGCTTCACTGGCTCTCGGCTCGGAGAATCAATTAGCAGTTGAGGAAAGGAAGGTGTTGTTGGTAAATATTATCTAACAGGAACCTGGTACCAATGAGGATCATGCATTTGATCTGACAGGGGGATGTGAGTGGAGAGGTAGCACATGGGAGGTGACACATAGATGTCCACCCGCTCTCTGCAGTGCGAAGTGCCAGAATCCCCAGCCAGTCTGCGAGGAGCTAGAAGTGTGAAGATTTTGTTCTCGAATCCCGAGAATGTCCATTCAGTAAAATTAAAGCAACCTGCCGCTTCTTGCTTGCCAGGGGAGGGTGTGGGGTTGTGGAGCATGGTTGTGATGCCACCAGGATCTTATGTGGGATTCTCCTGCCTTCAGTACGCCGAAGCTGAGCGGCTGCACTGAGTGTGAAAGTTTGCCAAGGTCCAATTGAAATCCTGCCTCTGTTAAACATGAGCATTTTTGCCACTGATTTTAGTGAGGCCACAGTTTTCATTCCTGGCCCTTTTAGTTATTGGAGCAAAACACAGTAGAAGACCCTAACTACTGCTGGGTGGAAAAAAAAAAATCATGTATTGGTTTTGGCTTGAAAGTTCCAACATTTGCTTGTGAATTTAAAATAGAAAATCTATTTGCCATATGTTCGATTCCAGAAGAACTAAGTCTCTGGAGAACCTGCTTCCTTGGGTTGCTTTGGATGGAGAGGGACTGCTTACAAATTTCTTTGCTTTTCCCTCTTCTGTTTTACTTCTCACATTTACCATTAAACTAGCATTGACATTTCTGTGCCATCTGGCTTTTTTTTGGTTTTTTTTTTTTTTAAGGGACTGAGGGAAGAAAGATTCAGGGTAAAACCAGAGTTTGTGTTGCTAGACCAGCAGTCAAGGAAGTGAACAGGGGGAACCTACGCTGAAATGCTTTGCCAAGGGAGTCCAGGTTTCAAGGAGAGGTTTTAAGTCTTGCAAAAAGGAGAGGAAATCTCCACACGTCTGAAAGGTGGGTTAGTTCTGGCACAGATAGACATACTCTCCACAAAGGCTGCTTCAGCAAAGAGGGACAGTGGTAGACAGCCCAGGAATTGCTGACATGCAGGTTACTGTTTTATTCATCTCTCAAGAGACCAAGAAATATTCAGACAAATGAGGTTGTCCATTTTAAGGACTAGAAGGAAGTTTGAAGTCCCCCTGGACTTGCAACCTCACATGTTTTAAGGTAGAGGTTGGTATGTTTGAATGAGGCTACTGTGAAGGGAAAGAATTGGACTTGCTGGCTAGGAGATTTCCCCCTGCTCCTGTTGGATTCATCAGTTCTTGTTAGGGTTTGGACAAGCCTGGGAGAGGCTATTTCCAATTAGGAGGAGTTCTCAGCCTGGAAAACAATGAAATAGGGTTTCTTGTGAACACTTCATGCAAATAGTTTGTGGCATTCATAATCTTATCACACAGTTTCTTGCAATGTCTCACATTTCCCAGACAATTGCGTTTTTTTTTCCTCACACCAAACAGCTTAAAAATTCAGTCTGCCCTTGCTGACCTTGTGCAGCTGAGGAAAGAGGTCATGGCTGACATTGTCAGCTGCAGTGATTTCAGACACAGTGTCTGAGAGTTGTGTAAGCAAAAATTTATACTTTTTAATTTGGTTAGAAGAGTATGTTAAATGCCCAGAGAAAAAGCCTGCATTGGAGCCTGGCCAACTGGTACACATTCAAAGTGTCTTCGGCAGGGGCAGAGCCGGGGGCTGACATCAGCCCGGCCAGACAAGACCACGCATGCATTGACACACAGATCACCCCCTGCCTCACTTCTGGGGTGACAGGAGAAGAAGACATATGAGCCATGAATAAGATCGTATATTGATCCTTCGCAGCATGTAATTTATGTAAATTGCACTTAATGTATGTAGATAGAACTGACATTTTCTCCTGGACTGTCTATCTCCAAAGTCTTTTGCAGAATGATCAGATTATGACTCTGCATAGCAAGAACGTCTCTTCTCAGCCCTGTAGACTAGATATTTGTTTGTTGTCGGCACGAGCAATTTAGTTACTAATTCCCAGGGTTAATATACAATGTCAGGCCGTTACACTCTACTGTATCACACTTACTGAATAACATTACATGTGGTTTATATTTAATTTCAACTCCATTTCTGATTTTGCTGTGGTGGAGTTTCATGACTGAACAGCGCTATGGATATTATCTGCTGTGTTTGTATTTCACTGAGTGGCTTCTAGTTCATCCTTTGCCTGTCTTTTTCTCCCCAACTCCACTATTGCTCTTGTGTACACACAACTGTCTCCAGGTAAATATTTGGTAATCAATGTTCTTTGTCTATTACAGGCCAGAATGAGACTTCTTACTCAACTGTTTCACAAGTAATTAAACTACATAACAACAAGGGAATTTAATCTTTTTCTACATATTACTATTTGGTTGCCATGTAATGCTTCCTAAAGAGATATTGTAGGCTGAGGCTTAACCTGGTGTTAAGAAAAAGAGCTGTAGACCTACATGGGGCACGGCACTAACCAAGCCCTTTAGGATCTAAAGGACTGCACAGAGATTTAGAGGACCTGAATGAATGCCCAGCTGTACACCAGGCTTTTCTTCATGGCCTTGGTCAAGTCATTCAAACTATAAAGTCCTGCAGCAATTTGGGAGTAATTTCAAAAGTGATGTCAACACTTAAGAGTTCACTGAAGTCTCACTGGAAGTCACTGGGATTCATTACCCTAATCCTTCATAGACTGAGACATCTGAATTTCATCCAGATTTCTGTATTCATCTCTGGACATAGGGATCTCACTATCCAAGTTGCATGGGGGCTTGTTGAGCAAGGCTAACAGCAGTTTTGCTGGTAGTGGGCAGGGAAGGGTGGCTGTGAGAGATGCGCATCCAGGGGCTTCTGTCCACCGTTGCCCAGAATGAGACAAGACAAATCTTCCCTGGCAGCATTGAAAAGCCAAACCCTCCCCTGCCGTTCTAGTGCATGAAATCAAGCGAGTAAAATGAAGGAAGTTTGTCTCTCCTATGAAAATCAAACCTAAAATATGTAACAAAGCACAATAAACAGGGAAAAAACAGGGCAAGGGTAAAGTTCTGCAAGCTCAGCACTGCAAGATGGGGATTGGAGGGAGTGTCTGCACTCAGATTAGGCAGTTCTGGGTTTTCAGCCTTTTAAAAGTTCTTTCAGGCTTCACAGTCCTTATGAAACAAGTTATTTCCCTCTTATCTGAGTTCCTGTTAATTCATGTTGTTTCCAGTCCTCCATGCTAGGGAGAGTGTTTGTGCTGGACTGGGCAGGAGCAGGGCAATTGCTGAAAAGGCTCCTGTACGTATTAACAATAATAATGAGCACTTTATAACCATGGTTAGTACTAAAAGACATTTGACAAACACTGGACTTGGAATGAAAGGCTTTTAAAGCCCCAGCCAAGCTATTTGCAATTAGAACACAGTAATGTACATTCATTTTGTATGTAAGTTGAGCTCACAAAAATCTCCTTTTTTGTCCATTAACAAAACCACAGTATCCCCATGAACAAGTCTCCTTAATCTCACAGTGCATAGTCTGTGATCTTATCCTTAGAAAAGCTGTGCAATGTCATGCAGCTCCAAGAGAAACAAAAGCAAAGTCCAAAGTAATATGGACTCTCTCCCAGAATAAATAGCATTGATTTGGGGGCACACCAACATTTGAGGGTTGTTGCAGCTTGAATGAAGTCTACGGTGTATTTAGATCCCAGAAAAGTGCAGAGAGCTCAAATTCCTCCTGCTTCTGTATAAAAATGAACAGAAGTCAGAAATAAAGGAGTTGAGCATCAGCAGAGCAGTCACTCCGTTACCTCTCCCTGTCTTGAGTGTCTGTTCATGTAGGCTCAAAAATAGAGAGCAAGAGGCAGAGCGCACAGAGAATAAGTGTATCTGGCGAGGCTTACTGCCTGCTTTGCCTTTGTTTCACTGTCCTTATTAGAGGATTGATTTTTTTTTCTGATCTCAGAAGTGTGTATGAAAGATGCAGGAGTCAATCTCTACTCCCCAAGCACATCACCCTGGAGGGACCAGGGTCTGTGTTCAGACAGTGTCTTCGGGCTCCCTCCTACCAGCGCAGGTCATGTAAGCCATAAGACTGAAGGAGTCCTCCTGGGCTGTGGTGACCAACCCTGCCTGTGTTACATACACCTGGTCATAAATGCATCCTGCAGCCTGCTCTCATTATTGCTGTGAAGAGACTCTCCAAAAAGCCACTCCTCTGATGACTAAAAACTTTCTGTTTTCCAGGCTAAGTCTGTCCTCGTTGGATCTTATGTCCTTTAACTCTTCTTACACAAGGTCCGCCATGCAACCATCATAGTACAGGGAACGGTTATACTCTGCCTTGCCTTTCCCTTTTGACATTTCCAGTGTTTTTCTTCTCTTGAAAAACATGCTGTCCATACTCCCTGGTCATGCAGTAGCAGCTTTGCAGGACTGGAAGCAAACGTTCCAATCTGAATAACTTTCCTGAATGGAGCCTTATTTCATTTTCTGGTGGCTGGGCCACTGTGAAGGCTTGGAGCCAGCCAAAATGAAGCACTGGGCAATAGAAATCAGGCAAGCTTTCAGCTGTTTAAATACAGTTCATCCTGCTCTTTTGGATAAGCTGTGTTGACTCCATTTCATAAACTAATATGCCTGGATCTAACCAAGTGAAGAGTTGCCCAGCTAGCCTTTGGTCACAGTCATTGTATCTCCAACCCCAGGTTGACCTCCAAGTATATGCTTGCAGAGATTGTTACTTCTGTAATAAGTAGCCAAAGACAGATTGCAAAGAAGGCAGAGAAGAACCTGACTCATTCCCATCCTTAAGCAAAACATCTGTCTTGCTGTTGTCAGGTGAAATCAAGTATTTATTTTTGCGCATTAAGAAATTTAGAGAAAAAGTCCTTGTGGGGAGGGCTGTCAGCTCCCCGAGGAAGTTATTAGGTTGGACTTAAAGGATTTATGGGAAAAAGGGTTTTAGCTGCCCCCAGAGCACCATACTAGCCCTAGTGTTTTTTCAGCTATTTTATCTGACTGTCCTTACAGGTATTTCAGGTAATTTACCTGCACAGCCAGCCTCAGAACTGCTCTTTGAACGCAACTGCTGTTATTTGTGAAAGCATTACTCTCAAAAGCAATATTTCATCATTACTGTAAAACATCCCTGCAATTATCAGAGAGAGTGTCTGTAGGAATCTTATGGGAAACATGGTGATGCCAGAAGCAAGCCCCAAACCCTAAACTTGGTCCCATTAGTGCCTGGTGTGACATGACACCGTCTTACCCCAGCGTGAAAGGACTAAGAATTTGGCCTTTACACTGTCATGTGTGCGGGCACTGGATTAGCTCAGATGAGTCTGGGCTTCTTAAAAGCACATTGCTTTTGGACGAAGAACACTGCTTTATTTCCAGCATAACTCCAAGCAAAGAGTATGACCCGATGAGGAATTTCCCCTGCCTAGGAGCTAGCTCTTACACTGCTTTCCCTCCAGCCTTTTTCCCACTGGCCCCCAGCTCCAACACTCTGCAGGTTTTCCAGACGCACTGGGAATTTAGGCTTGTGTCTCAGATGATCACTATACAACCCACCTGGCAACTAAAGGGCGGCAGCTTTAGAGACATCATAAGGGAAAAAATGGGGAAAGGTGATCTTAAGTTGTCCCTGTGTAATCACATCAAATGTCACGTTTGTTCAGCAGATCTCCCTGTCATAGTAACGTTGTCAAAGCTGGTAACAATTTACAGGTAAAAGAGGTTGGGGGGGGATCTTAATTACAAATACACGTCTTCCTTTTGTAAATTGTGAGTTAAAGAATAGAACTATTCGTTTGGTTTTAGTCATGTGTCCCCCTTGTCCTCTGGAAACAGTGAAGGAAAAAAAAACAGGAATAGGGGGAGGCAATATCTAAAAAAGAAATCAGAAAATGAGAAAATATCCATCAGAATGGAAACATCTGACTTCAGGAGAGAAAAAAAAATAACATTTAAAATTGGAAAATCACCTTGACAAATTTCAACCTTCCGCGGCCCCTGCTTACGGAAGGAGTTTGCAGGAAATCCTTTGCTCGCTGTTAGGTACATGCACGAAGATGTAAAATCAGTTAAAGACTGTTACTCTTATCTGTTTACTACCCAGAAGTGTTAGCTGCAAAAGGGCTCCATCTGCTTAGACTCAGAGTTGACCTTCCCTAAAGAAAAGGCTTTTAGATACAGAGATTTTGTTTCCAGATTTCTTCTCATTTAATTTTACAGAATGACTTTACCAAATGGGAAGTGCGTATGATGGTTTGGCCAAATGAGAAATCCAGGTAGTGATGGCTGTTCTGGCGTTTCATATTATACAGTGCGGGCGCACACAAAGCGGGGGAAGGAAGGTTATCGGTGTTATCAAGACACACTGACGAGTACAGCAATCACAGCAAAGCCTGACTGACATTTTCAGCAGCTCCTGTACTTAAATGAGCACAGATGTAGATACGGTAAAAGCACATAAGCAAAGGTAGCTCCAGCTCAAATCTTGGCAGCGTTGCAGACAGGTTGACTGACTGTGCCCAGTCGTCTTCAGGCGGGTGGCTTACTTGCTAATTGTATGCAAAACTGTCAAAAGTAAAGCCATCCGAAGTTACTAAGAGCAGGATGAAATGTAAAGCTTCCTGTGACATTTATTCAGAGGAGGATATTGTTTTCTGGGGCTGCTTGGTTCACGTATCTCATTTTTGAACGCACAGTGCTTCGCTGTGTCACCCGCTGAGTTAACAATTTGCGACAATTACAGTAATTATTCTGCTACAGTAGCAATGCCATTGCCCAAATATGTTCGAGGAATGGCTTTACTTAAATGAACAAGAAAACCATGAGCCTGCAAAAACACTTGTGGATTGAATCATTTAATTCTCTGATTCTGCTAATTCACAGTATTGAAATACTGATAACGCCGTTCATTAAAGGAGCGATAGAAAAGTAGGAGACGATTGATACTGTGCTAGTGAAACAAAAGCTTCGCAGCCACTCTGGGAGAACTCAGTTGCACAATATGTGAATGTATGTCTTCTCTGCATCCTGGAAATTTCCCAAGGTCAAGAACCAAATGCAAAGGCAGCTCTAAGGCTGGGTCTAGCATAGAGCCAGGAGTAGAGCACTGTTGTTCTTGCATCAGCAGAATGAGCCTGCACAGTCACACCTTGCTTTGGCTTCCATCCCAACGCCTGGGTTTGTGTCCCACTGGAGAAGAGCCTGGGTGGAGGCTGCCCACCACTGCCCACAGGACTGTGTGCGCACAGTCAGGCTCCTTCTGTATTTCTTATGTCCACAAAACACTGAATAAGCCACTCCTTCAAAGGCAGCAGTGGGAAAGTGCTTCTCTTAATAACCAAATTATTATATGTGCCACTTTTTGTTTTGTAGCACTCTTCCATCCTTATCACAGCGCTTTTCCATCTCTGAGCACAGTCTGTATGACTCCTCAATTGATGGATGCTTATTCTTGAGGTCATGATCTTTCAGCCAGGATTTTACACAGCGCCTTTTTCTTCCATTCCACCTTTGTATTTTAACAAGAAGTTGTGGCATGAAAAGGAGAGAACGATACTGAATACTCCACTTAATAAATGGAAACTCAGCAAGGGCACTAGAGGATGTGACTACATCATAACTTCCAAATTATGCTGGATGTGAAGCAGGGAGATTATTCTCGATGGGTCCACTTGATTTCTTGCCAAGGTCAGGACTGTGGCATTCTGATGAGGAAGTGGTTGCTTGAGTTGCTTTGTCAACTATTTACTTCAGGTTTAATGACATCTCAGTATTATTTTTCCTCTGTTCTTGGGTCGTTTGCTGTTTGTCACACTATTTGCAGCTGCGGAGGTCACCCATGTAATTCTATGAAAGGCAGCATATATCCAGAGTTCTGTCAAGGCTGCACCATGTTTTGCCTCTTCATCTTAGTTAGCATTACGTTGTAATTTTAAAGTAATTATCTCTCACCCTCAGTGGTGACTGCCCTCTGATTCCTTATAGAGTGGGTCCCTTCTGGTCCTGAGCTACAAAAAACCCCACCTGTCAAGAATAGGTTCTGTGAGGAGTCTGTCCTTTACAAGATCTTATTTTTTTTAATGCCTGCATTTCTCTCCTCTGCAAAATATTAACCAGTTATACTGTGGGTCCCACCTCCATTCTTACACTAGATTTTAGGTCCTATCTGGCAGTGACTGTTTTCATGATAGTGATTTTTGTGAAGTTGTAACTTGTTGTAATTTGAATTTTTTTCCTTAAAAATCCAACCCATTTTCAATAGGGAGACAACAAAATGTGGATTCCTGGATCTCTACTGGCTGCTGTTTTTTCCCCAGACCAGCAGTGATGTTTGTGGAAGACACACAAAAAATGCCAGAGAGAGGCACTGCAGCAGCTGGGTGTTGTGGAAGCGGCTGTGGAAGAGTTAAAGCAGCACAGTGACAAAGGACTGAAATGAAAGGTTCATATCTTACCACCCACCAGTTCTCCCTGCCCTTAACCACCAGGCTGTCTGATATTGGCTGAAAGTGTCTTGTGTTCCCTCCTGCAGTCCTTCTGTGGACTGAACAGCCAAATGAGAAACATTACAGCCCTGTTTATAGCAGAGACCTTTTATAAACCTAGAGAAAAGGGGCTGGGAGGGACCCTGAGACATCTCTAAGATGACCCTACCCCCTGCCCCAGGGCAGAGTCAGCCATCCCTAAGGATGGGAGTAGCCTGATACAAAGAACCCTGGGGACAGATCCCACAGCGCTCCGGGCAGATCCTGTCACACCTCCCCTTCCTCCTCAACAGCCATCATTCCTACATTTTTGCCTAGGTTTTCCACGCACAATATTCATTATTTCTTGACCTGTGCCCAAGTGACAAGCAGAGCAGATCAGTCTCTTCCTCTCCTCAGTGAGAGGCACCAGTAGTTTCTCCTGAGGGGTCCCTCGAGGACCAGCCCTATATAGGCTGCTATTGACTTCACCTATGTGCCCTGATAACAAAACAATGACATCTTGACTTAGCTTGCAGTTTTCCTCTGTGACAGAAAACACAAGTTTGTTTTTCCTAAGTAAAGAATTTTTTTCATTTCTTTGTCAGGAATGGAATCACTTCCACGGAGTATTTACAATGCCAAGCCCAGAGCTATGCAGGCAAAGTGCTCTAAAAAATCTTTTACTCCAGGCTCCCTGGGAGAGGACTGAACAGTGAGGTTGAGCAGTGCCCTTCCCTGACCCGGAGCTATCTCCTGCGATGCTCTGTGCACCACAGGGCAAGTACGGCGTTAGAAGTCACAGCCTTGGAATATTTATTTGTTCTCCACACGGCTGACAAAATATAAATGGGGCAAGAAGTGGGGCTGGATGCAGGATCACACTTCCGTTGCTGAAGAACTCAGGACTTTCAAATGGATTTCATTCTGCTTGGAATGAAAATGAGAGCACAGGAGTTTCTGGAGAAAAATAAACCATTCAAGACTCTCTCTGCCTCCGATCCTAGCTGCTAACCCAGCACCCAGCTGACAGACGTCTGAATCTGTCCCGTGAACCACATCCTCTGCCGAGCTCATCCAGCAGTGTGCCCTTTCTAGGTAGCTTCTTACCTCGTCTGTCTTCTTTCCCACCTGCACCACTGCTGGACCCAGCTCTGCTAAATTTTATTGCCCTCATTGCACAGATGGGGAGAGTGAGGCACACTGAACTTGGCCAAGAGAGTCTTCATCCAGATCCCTGTGATGTTTACACACATTTTCCTAGTCTTTTCACTCCTTTTTGTGAAACCTGTGGTCAGGTCACTCAAACCTTCATTCTTGTGCCCCAAGGTAATTCAAGTTCCCCAGATCAAGAACTGGTCACTGGTCAGGATTTTTTCTTTTTGGAATTTTTATGAAATGTTAGTTGTTGCGGTTTCTTTCCCTTTAGGAAAGTATAATTTATTAAAGCCAAAATTGTTGGTGGGAGCTGATTTGACCAATTTCTCAGTTCAAAATAATTTCCTTCAGGGGGAAGCATTGAAACTGTTGAAAACAAGCACATCTGTATTTTTTAAACAAAAAATGTTTTGATTTAGGGTTCAAAATCAGTTGAAAATATGTAGGACAAAAGAAAGAGTCAATTTTATCTTAAAAAAGAAATGACAAAAACATCTAAATCAAAATGAACCCTATTTTCATATCACTTACATATAATGGTTTTATAGCTCCAAATTATTTGTTTAACATATATTTTCATTCTCAGGCCATGAAAAAATCTCTAGTTTCAGTACTTATCTTAATTGGAAAGGCATATTTTTTTAGTGGGTGCAGTTTGGAAAGCTCCTCAGGTCACTAAAGCCGTTTCTTCCCCTCTAGCATTCAGAGCCTCTCAGTTTGCAGACTCGTCTCTTCCCATTTGAAATGGGAGAAATCCCTCGTGGGTGTGGAGCCAAAAGCCTCGGTGGGTGAGACTGTCTCCAGGAGAGGACATGGCACAAGCACCCAGGAGCAGTTCTCCCTCCTGCCCTGCGGCTGTACTTACTTTGCAAGAGTACCTGAACTGCAGCCTCAGCCCGTGAGACTTTGCCCATACATACAAAATAACCACATTTTTGCAGCAGTTTGGACCATGCTGCTGTCACATCTCCAGAACACCAACCCAACACGTGAGACCACCTGGCTCCTCCATGTCCATGAAGAGGAGGGAGGATGGGATGCCTTGGCGATGGTCATGGCATCCCAAAGTGGCTGTGTTTGAGTCTGGGAAGGGCAGTGAAAACCCACTCTTGATTCCCCTTTTCAGGGAACAAAGGACAAGCAGGCATTGGTCCTGAGTATGGGGAGTAACTAAGTAAAGCTGTGTTATCTGTGAAGAGTTCAATGCCTGCCATCCCGCCAGACAGGAGGATACTGGGAGGTGATCACACTACATCCGGGAAAGGGTGATTTGGAAGGGGGCTAGGGATGAGGCAGCATCAGGGCTCTGACTCTAGAAATCTTGTTCTGGGACTCTTGTCTGTGCTGCAGAAGAGAAAAGAATTTGTGGTTGATCCTTGGAGGAGCAGGACAGCCTTTGCATTTGCCTTCTGTTTCCCAGTGAGCACCCCTCAAAGATGTCTCCGATTTCCTCTGACTTGCCTTTTTCTTTCAGCGTAGCTTGGTATCCACTCCAGGTGTTATCCAGGACTGATTAAAATGAACAAGATGAGAAGATTTTTCTGATACTGACATGACTTTGGAACAGGCACCATCAACTTATGCCTTAATAATACTAATCTGTATTGAGTGTGCAATCCAAGACCTTGTAGGAACAGTCCCACTTACTTGGTGACTTCAATGAGGTTTGAATAAGGCTTGTAAGGCTGGATGAAAAATTTTCCTTTACACCAAAATGTGGAGTGGTCTGTGTTGTACCATGACAGTAAATCTCCCTCCAAATTACCCCCATCACTCAGGCTTTCTTCAGATGAAAGATGGGCCTATCTTCTACTTCACTCATTTCCAAATCCCTGGCAGTCCCTGAGAAGGGGAGCAGAGGATGGTGATGCTGGGCAGGTGGCAAGGGAAGCAAAAAGGCTAATTTGGTGTCATAGTTTAGGAACCAGTAGTCTATTAAGAAACTGTGAATAAACTTTGCTTCTAAATATTACTTTAAATGTTGCTTTACTTGAATTCAATAAGGACAATGTATTGACCTTCTCAAGGTTAATGGCTCAATGATTTACTAAGAAAAAGCATATGCAAGGCCAAATTGATTCTTGTGTTAATTATTTCTCTGGACAATAGAAAATGTATTTTGATACATTTTCCATGATAACCTGGAAAGATATTTCAGCTCATCAGGTTATAGATGTTCCAGGCAATGACAAGGATGCTGGGAGTGTGCTCATTGCTTAAACTACATTCCTTATACATGAGCATTTCTTCCACTGCAAAAACTCACTAAAAGAAGTAAATTTCCCATGAAATTAGATGAGGTCTGTTTGCGTCTGCCCTGCCTTACCTCCAATGCAAAATCTTGGCAGTTGAGCAAAAACTCAACACAATCCAATTTATGGAATCAATTGCGACAACTCGCATGGGTCTGAGCTTTACCTCCCCTGAAATCCTTGGCAAAACATCTGCAGCTCCTTGTTAGCATATGCAAATAGATCTCTGGATATAATCGCTGATAGAGAGGCAGCACTGAGTGAGGGTGTGCCCAGTGCTGGCCTTCAGGGATGGCTCCTCATCCCAGTGCCTTGTCAATACTTACATCAATGACCTGGAGGAAAATCTGGAATCATTACTAATAAAGAATGCAGATGACTCAGATTGGGAGAGTGGTAAATAACAACGACAACAAGCCGTAGATGCGAGCGAGCTCGATCACTCAACAAATCAGATGCAATCAAAGTATGTCTCTTTTAATACAGCTAAATATATAGGCATGGGTACCTAGATGAACATATGCGCATACTCATGAGAAATCAGTGTGACTTGTAAATGCTCCGTATGGGTAAATTATGCATTTTGCAAGCATAAATACTTCATTGCTGCCAGACTGGTAGGTTAGTACAGCTTGAAGGAGAATTATCCTGATGTGTTACCAACATAATAAAGACATTGAACTGCCTGTGCAGTGCTCTCTTACACCATCTCCTGCTGCAGCCCAGTGAGGCTTGAGAGTTTTGACAGTGAAACTGGTTTTGAGTATAGGTTACATGAAGTTGTTACCATCACCTTGAGATAGTGGGCACTAAGGTTCCAGTTTTCCATGCTTTCCCCCTAGGAATTCAGCATTTAGGACAGTAGGACGAGTGCCAACTGGGGATTAAATCTTCATGCATGTGCAGGGCACCTTATCAACTCCATCCAGTGCAACTATCATTTTCTAATAGTCTCTTTGCTCATTACAAAATGAAGCCAGCCCCTAACTTTCACCAGAACCAGGGAGCTGCTGCGTTTGCAGAGTCCGTTGCAGATGCCTTTCCTATCTGTGGCTCGTTCTTCCCCAGGGCTGTTATTTCCCTCTGTAATAGAAGCGGGTCTCTGGAGTAGTTGCTCTCGGTGCTGACAGCTCTCTGATTAATGGCAGTGACAGCTCGGTCTCCCTGTGTGTGCAGGGGAAGGCTGCACAGGGCTTTCCTCTCCCTCGTTTTGGCTCAGCCTTTACCTCTGTGGAAATCTATCCATCACAGCGCCCACCTGGCAGGTAAATTCAAAACACGCAAACTCCTGCCAACCGAGCTAAAAAAAAAAGAGCAACATCAGCACAGCAGAAACAGTATTGTTGGAGGTATTAGGATAAAATGCAGCAAGGTTTGTAGGGAGTGGCAGCATCATTTATTAGACCACGTACATACTTGCAGGGGGGAAAGTGGGACAAGCTTTTGGACACAGAAAGATATCTTTATTCTAAAATCAAAGCAACCACCTCCCAAGCTGAACAGAGGTCGAGACTAACTGCTCTGAGGTTACATTATGTTCATCTCTCAGACAGTGTGGGAGAAAAGGGGCTTGGTACCTGGAGATCATCTGAGAAGGGCAGGAATAAAGTCACAAAGCTTCTTTGAACAGAGGCAACGGGCTAGTTTTCACTGCCCTGCTGATGGATTAACCAGGGATGGAAAAATTTACAATATATCATAACACTAGCAACTCTGTTAGTCCTTGATTTTTAGCAGCCAGCAGAGTTAAGAATTTTAATTGGAAGGTTTAAATGCAGAAGATATCTACCAAGGTCTTGTTGTGCTCTTTAACTCTGGGAAAAAGCAGGGAAATCAAAGCTCTCAGAGCTCTGAGGACGTGACAGAGGACGGGGGCTGTGTGCAGTGCACGGAAGGGAGGGAGCTCCCAGCCCTGCTCCTGACGCTAGCTTGGCTGGTGAGCTGAAAGGACAAACAGGCAGAGGCTTGGAGTTAATATTCCCACCTAACACAATAAAAAAGTTAAACTTTGCAAGCAGAATCCCAGTTTTACCAAGTGGGAACGTGGAAATGGGGAGAGAGCAGGAACATCAGGGGCAGAGAGCCAGGCAGACGAGACTGAGATCCAAGAGCCTGAACTCAGCCTGTGCCTGCCCACCCAGCATCCACAGCTCTCCCTGCCGGCATCTGAGGCTAAAAAACGGGGCTGTTCAGAGCTTCATGCATTTAGGAGCTGACATTCAGCGAGCTCGTGTCAAGCCACAACAAACCCAAGGGCTGGGTTTGCATCGGAGCTCCAGGAGCATAGTTGGAAATAAACTTTTTGGCCATAATGGCTCAACGACAGATGCCACCGCTACTGCAAAAGAACGTGCAGCAGGGATAAACCTTACACTGATTTATTCCTTATTGCCAGGGCCCAGGAAAGAGAGAGCAGGGC